>JANXIP010000179.1:0-55117 GCA_026167965.1 Cyanocitta stelleri
GCTGGGGCTGGAGCACCTCCATCAGCACCGCATCGTCTACCGCGACCTCAAACCTGAGAACGTCCTGCTCGACGATGCCGGGTGACAGCGGGGGAGGGGACAGCGGGGGACATCGGGGGACATGGGGACAGCGGGGACATTGGGGGACATGGGGACAGCAGGGACATCAGGGGACATGGGGACAGTGGGGAGAGCGGGGCTGTGGGGGAAATGAGTGGGACACTGGGGACATCATTTTGGGGACATCACTGGGGGCATCATTGGGACATCACTGGGGACATCAGGTCCTGCTGGGGCTGGATGCACCTACACCAGCACCGAATTGTCTACCACGACCTCAAACCTGAGAACGTCCTGCTTGGTGACAGCAGGGGGACACTGGGGACACTGGGGACATTGGGGACACTGGGGATACTGGGGATGTCACTGGGGACACTGGGGACACTGGGGGACACTGGGATATACTGGGGATGTCACTGGGGGCACTGGGGACACTGGGATACTGGGGACTTTGGGGACAGGGGGGGACATTGGGGACACTGGGGATACTGGGGATGTCACTGGGGACACTGGGGACATGGGGGATATTTGGGATATTTGGGATATTTGGGATATTGGGGACATTTGGGGCAATTGTGGACACATGGGGACAGTGGGGATTGGGGACACTGGAGACATGGGGACGTTGGGGATATTGGGGACACTGGGCACTGGGATGGGTTCCTGGGGAGGTGGTCACTGGTGCTCACTGGTGGTCACTGGTGGTCACTGGCGCTCACTGGCGCTCACTGGTGCTCACTGGTGCTCACTGGTGCTCACTGGTGGTCACTGGCGCTCACTGGTGGTCACTGGTGCTCACTGGTGGTCACTGGCGCTCACTGGTGCTCACTGGCACTCACTGGTGGTCACTGGTGCTCACTGGTGGTCACTGGTGGTCACTGGTGGTCACTGGCGCTCACTGGCGCTCACTGGTGCTCACTGGTGCTCACTGGTGCTCACTGGTCCTCACTGGTGGTCACTGGTGCTCACTGGTGGTCCACTGGCGCTCACTGGTGCTCACTGGCACTCACTGGTGGTCACTGGTGCTCACTGGTGGTCACTGGTGGTCACTGGTGCTCATTGGCGCTCACTGGTGCTCACTGGTGCTCACTGGTGCTCACTGGCGCTCACTGGTGCTCACTGGTGCTCATTGGTGCTCACTGGTGTCACTGGCGCTCACTGGCGCTCACTGGTGCTCACTGGTCAGTCACTGGCGCTCACTGGTGGTCACTGGTGCTCACTGGTCAGTCACTGGCGCTCACTGGTGCTCACTGGCACTCACTGGTGGTCACTGGTGCTCATTGGTGCTCACTGGTGGTCACTGGTGCTCACTGGTGGTCACTGGTGGTCACTGGCGCTCACTGGTCCTCACTGGTGGTCACTGGCGCTCACTGGTGCTCACTGGTCCTCACTGGTGGTCACTGGTGCTCACTGGTGGTCACTGGTGGACACTGGCGCTCACTGGTCCTCACTGGTGGTCACTGGCGCTCACTGGGTGCTCACTGGTCCTCACTGGTGGTCACTGGACGCTCACTGGTGCTCACTGGTCCTCACTGGTGGTCACTGGTGCTCACTGGTGGTCACTGGTGCTCACTGGCGGTCACTGGTGGACACTGGCGCTCACTGGCGGTCACTGGCACTCACTGGCGCTCAATGGTGCTCACTGGTGCTCACTGGTGCTCACTGGCACTCACTGGTGCTCACTGGTGCTCACTGGCACACAGGCCACGTCCGTCTGTCCGACATGGGCCTGGCTGTGGAGCTCAAGGAGGGCGAGAGCAAAACCCGCGGCTACGCCGGGACCCCAGGTGGGGACAGGGGGGACACCGGGCGGGGGGGGGGGGGGAGGGGACATTGGGTACGGTGAGGACATGAGGAGCTCCTCCAGCCACCCAAGTCCATCCCCCTCTGGGACATCTGTGTCCCCTCTGGTCCCCTGTGTCCCCCTCAATGTCCCCCGTCCCTGCAGGGTTTCATGGCCCCCGAGCTGCTGAAGAACGAGGACTACGACTGGTCCGTCGATTACTTCACGCTGGGGGTGGACGGTCTACGAGATGCTCGAGGCCAAGGGCCCCTTCCCGGCGGCGAGGAGAGAAGGTGACCCCACCCCCAGGACCCTCTCCCCCCTCCAGACCCTCCCAGTAGCACCCAATGTCTCTCCCATTACCACAGGAACCCGCATGGAACATCTGAAGGTACCAGGGAAGCTCCCCAAAACCTCCCGTGGGCCACCAGGAACTCCCCAAAAAGTCATCCCAGGGCTGCCAGAAACCTCCCAGTACAGCCAGTATGGGCCAGTACCCACCAGTACATCCCAGTACAGGCCGGGATCTCCCAGTAATCACAGGAACCCCAGGAAGCCCAAGTGACATCTGAGGGCTCCCAGGAACCCACTCCCCCCACCCAAGAACCTCCCAGGGACACCCAAGAAACTCCCCCAAAAATCCCCAGAACCCTCAAGAACCCTCAGGTCCCTCAGGACCCCTTGAGGAACCTCTGAGGAACCTCCAAGAAACCCCCCAGACCTCAGAAACCCCCGAGACCTCAAGAAACCTTGAGGACCCTCAGAAACTGCCAAGAACCTCAAGAAACCCCCAAGAACTCCCCAGGACCCTCAGAGAACTCCCCAAAACCTCCAAGAAACCTTTGAGGACCCTCAGAAACCTCCAAGAAATGCCCAAAGAACTCCCCAGGGCCTTCAGAAACCCCTGAGAACCTCCAAGAAACCCCCCAGGACCTTCAGAAACCCCCGAGGACCTCCAAGAAACCCCCCAGGACCTTCAGAAACCCCTGAGACCTCCAAGAAACCTTTGAGGACCCTCAGAAACCTCCAAGAAAGCCCCCAAAGAACCTCCCAGGACCTCCAAGGACCCACCCCAGCCCCCCTTTTTTTTACCCCGCAGGTGGAGAACAAGGAGGGTGACGCGGCGCATCCTGAACGACCCCGTGAGCTACTCGGACAAGTTCAGCGCGGCGGCGCGCGAGGCCTGCGAGGGACTCCTGGCCAAGGACCCCCAGGTCCGCCTGGGCTTCCGCGACAACGACTGCGCCCAGCTCAAGGCCCACCCCTTCTTCAAGAGCATCAACTGGGGACGTCTCGAGGCCGGTAACGCCCGGGGTGGGCTGGGAAGGGTCCCAATGGGGGGTTGGGGGTCGGGGAATGGGGTTCTGCAGTGGGTGGTCGTGGAGGTGGGGCTTGGTTGAGAGTTGGGTGGTCAAGAGTTGGGGTCTTCAATGGGTTTTGGGGTCTTCAATGGGTTTTGGGGGTCTCCAGTGGGTGTTGGGGGTCCCCAGTGGGTGTTGGGGTCTTCAAGGGGCTGTTGGGGTCTCCTATGGGTGTTGGGTCCTCATGGAGGTGTCTCCAATGACCTTTGGGTGCTCAAGAAATGGGATCCTCCGTGGCGTTGGAGGTCCAACAATGGGGTCACCATTGACCGTTGGATGTCCCAAACTTGGAGTCTCCAAAGGGCGTTGGGTGCTCATGGGAGGTGCCTCCATCGAGTGTTGGGTGCTCCAGATTTGGGGGTCCCAACGAGTGTTGGGGGTTGGAGTCTCCAGTGGGTGGTCGTGGAGGTGGGGCTGGGTTGAGAGTTGGGTGGTCAAGAGTTGGGGGTCATTCAATGGGTTTTGGGGTCTTCAATGGGTTTTGGGGGGGTCTCCAGTGGGTGTTGGGGGTCCCCAGTGGGTGTTGGGGTCTCCTATGGGTGTTGGGGTCCTCATGGAGGTGTCTCCAAGGACCTTTGGGTGCTCAAGAAATGGGGGTCCCCAATGGGCGTTGGAGGTCCATACCAATGGGGTCTCCATGAGTGTTGGGTGCTCCAGATTTGGGGTCCCAATGAGGGTTGGGGGTCGGGGAATGGGGTCTGCAGTGGGTGGTCGTGGAGGTGGGGCTTGGTTGAGAGTTGGGTGGTCAAGAGTTTGGGGTCTTCAATGGGTTTTGGGGTCTCCAATGGGTTTTGGGGTCTTCAGTGGGTGTTGGGGGGCTCCAGTGGGTGTTGGGGTCTCCAGTGGGTGTTGGGGTCTCCAGTGGATTTTGGGGCCTCCAATGGGTTTGGGGGTCTCCAGTGGGTGTTGGGGGTCTCCAGTGGGTGTTGGGGTCTCCAAGGGGCTGTTGGGGGTGTCCAGAAGGTACCTGAGATATTGGGGGGGCTACTGGGGGGGGTCCCAGGACCTCTTTGATAGCACCCAAAGATAACGTGTGGGGTGGGGTGGGGTGGTCTCTCTCCTGTCACCCCCCCATCTCAGGTCTGGTGCCCAAGGACCTGGGGGCTACTGGGGGGCTACTGGGGGGCTACTGGGGGGGGTCCTGGGGGGTACCTGAGATGCTGGGAGTCACCTGAGGGGGGGGTACCTGAGATTTTGGGTGATTCCAGGAGGAATTGGGGGCTACTGGGGGGTCCCAGGACCTCTTCGATAGCCCCCAAAGATACCAAGGTGTGTGGGGGGGCCCCAAAGATACCAAGGTGTGTGTGGGGGGGGCCCCCCCCCCATCTCAGGTCTGGTGCCCCCCCCGTTCGTGCCCGACCCCCGGGCGCGTGTACGCCAAGGACCTGGGGGACGTGGGGGCCTTCTCGACGGTGAAGGGCGTGGAGCTGGACGCGGGGGACACGGCCCTGTGCGACACCTTCGCCTCGGGGACCGTCCCCATCCCCTGGCAGGAGGAGCTGATCGAGACCGGCGTCTTCGAGGAGCTCAACGTTGGGGGGGCTCCGGGGACGCTGCCCCCCGACCTGGACCCCAATTCCGCCGGGGGAGGGGGGAGGGGGGAAATCGTTCCACCTGCAGCCTGCTGTGAGCGGGAAAAGGTGGGGGAGAGGCACCCCGAAATTATTGGGGGGGGGGGGGGTGGGTGGTCGTTTTGGGGGGTTTTGAATTTGGAGGCAAAAATGGGGGAGGTCTTTCTTAAGGGGAGGTGGGGGTCAAAAGTGGGGGTCCGTGTTCTTGTTTCCCCTCCCCTCCCCCCCCCGTTTTGGAATGGGGGGGGGTTCGAAAAGTGGGGATTCTCCCCCCCAAATTTGGGATATGGGGAATGGGGGTTCGAAAAGTGGGGATTCCCCCCCCCCAAATTTGGGATATGGGGAATGGGGGGTTCGAAAAGTGGGGGACCCCCCCCAATTTGGATATGAGGAATGGGGGTTCGAAAAGTGGGGATTCCCCCCAAATTTGGGATATGAGGAATGGGGGTTCGAAAAGTGGGGACACCCCCAATTTGGGATATGGGGAATGGGGGGTTCGAAAAGTGGGACCCCCCCGCTCTGGGATATGGGGAATGGGGGGTTCGAAAAGTGGGGATTCCCCCCAAATTTGGGATATGGGGAATGGGGGTTTCGAAAAGTGGGGATCACCCCCAATTTGGGATATGGGGAATGGGGGTTCGAAAAGTGGGGGACCCCCCCCAAATTTGGGATATGGGGAATGGGGGTTCGAAAAGTGGGGACCACCCCCAGTTCGGGATACCGGGAATGGGGGGTTCGAAGAGTGGGGACCCCCCCCAATTTGGGATATGGGGAATGGGGGGGGTGCAAATGTGGGGGGACCCTGCCTTGGGGTTTGACTCAAATTTTGGGGGGGGTGGGGGGGGTCCCCGGATGCTGCCCCCCGACCTCGACCCCAAAATTTGAAGGGGGGACCCCAAAATTTTTTTTTGGGGGGACAGGTGTAACCTGAGGGAATGGAGGGGGCTCCAAAAGTTGGGGGTTCCCAGCCCGGGGGATCTCAAAGGGGGGGCCTTGAAAGGGGGGGGACACCCCTCCTCTTTGGGATACCTGAAATAAGGGATTAAAAAGGGGGGAACCCCCCCCCCAAACCCCCCTCACAAAAAAGGAGACACACCCCAAAATTTGGGGGGGGATGGGGGCGACTTGGGGACACCCCAAAACACGAGGGGCCCCCAAATTGGAGTCGCCCCTCCCCCCTCCAAACCGGATCCCGGGGGGGGGACCCCCAAATTTATTCCCCCTCCCCCCCCCCCCCGTGACTCAGGGACACCCTTTGGGCCCCCCCAAAAAAGGGGGGGACCCTTCCCCCCCCCAAAAAAAGGGGGTTCCCCTTCCCCCCCCCCCCCCCCCATTCGTGTACAATAAATCGTGGTTGTTGCTGCTCCGCCCTGGGGGAGGGGTCTGGATTTGGGGACCCCCCCGGTGTCACCCCTCGATGTCCCCAATGTCCCCTTTGGCCTCTGTGTCCCCTCCCAGTGTCCCCAGTGCCACCCCAGTGTCCCCAGTGCCACCCTCACTGGGATGCTGAACCCCCCCCATGTCACCAATGTCACCCCAATGTCCCCCACCCCGTGCGCCCCAATGTCCCCCCGTCCCTGTGTCCCCCCAATGTCCCCCCCAATGTCCCCCTGTCCTCATGTCCCCGCTGTCCCCCAATGTCCCCCCATGTCCCCAATGCCCCCCCAATGTCACCCCAATGTCCCCAACGTGTCCCCCCTTGTCCCCAATGCCCCCCCGATGTCCCCATGTCCTCCATGTCCCTATGTCCCGCAATGTCCCCCAATGTCCCCCCAATGTCCCCCAATGTCCCCCAATGTCCCCAATGTCCCCCCAATGTCCCGATCTCCCCCCAATGTCCCCCATGTCCCCGATGTCCCCCCATGTCCCTCCCATCCCTCCATGTCCCCCCCAATGCCCCCCCAATGTCCCCACATCCCCCCCATTTCCCCATGTCCCCCAATATCCCCCCAATGTCCCCTCATCCCCCATGTCCCCCCAATGCCCCCCGATGTCCCCATGTCCTCCATGTCCCCCTATGTCGCCCCAATGTCCCCCAATGTCCCCAATGTCCCCAATGTCCCCCCAATGTCCCTGATGTCCCCCCAATGTCCCCGATGCCCCCGCAATGTCCCCAATGTCCCCCCATGTCCCCCTATGTCGCCCTCAATGTCCCCGATGTCCCCCCAATGTCCCCAATGTCCCCCCAATGTCCCCGATGCCCCCCGCAATGTCTCCGATGTCCCCCATGTCCCCAATGTCCCCCCATGTCCCTCCCGTCCCTCCATGTCCCCCAATGTCCCCAATGTTCCAATGTCCCCGAGGCCCCCCTGATGTCCCTGATGTCCCCAATGCCCCGCAATGTCCCCGATGTCCCCCCGCTGTCCCCCCATGTCCCCAATGTCCCAATATCGCCCCATATCCCCAATGTCCCCCCATGTCCCCAATGTCCCCCCCAATGCCCCTCCCGTCCCTCCATGTCCCCCCAATGTCCCCGATGTCCCCCAATGTCCCCCCATGTCCCTCCCGTCCCTCCATGTCCCCAATGTCCCCCCCGATGTCCCCCAATGTCCCCAATGCCCCCCTGATGTCCCCGATGTCCCCCCATGTCCCTCCCATCCCTCCATGTCCCCCAATGTCCCCCCGATCTCCCCGATGTCCCCAATGTCCCAATGTCCCCGAGGCCCCCCATGTCCCCAATGTCCCCAATGTCCCTCCTGTCCCTCCATGTCCCCCCCAATGTCCCAATGTCCCCCCATGTCCCTCCCATCCCTCCATGTCCCCAATGTCCCCAATGTCCCCCCGATGTCCTCAATGTCCCCGATGTCCCCCAATGTCCCCAATGCCCCCCTGATGTCCCCGATGTCCCCCCCATCCCTCCATGTCCCCCCAATGTCCCAATGTCCCAATGTCCCCCATGTCCCCGATGTCCCCAATGTCCCGATGTCCCCGAGGCCCCCCGATGTCCCCCAATGTCCCCGATGTCCCCAATGTCCCCGATGTCCCCCAAGGCCCCACCCGATGTCCCCAATGTCCCCGATGTCCCCCCAATGTCCCCGATGTCCCCAATGTCCCCCATGTCCCCGAGGCCCCCCGATGTCCCCGATGTCCCCCCAATGTCCCAATATCCCCGATGTCCCCCCAATGTCCCCGATGTCCCCAATATCCCCAATGTCCCCGATGTCCCCCCCGATGTCCCCGAGGCCGGCTCAGCTCTACGGTGTTTATTGGCGTCTCTAACACTCACTGATGCAGATAAATAGTGGACATTTGTCACCGCCGCCACCCCCCCGCCGCGGGGACACCCCCGGGGACCCCCCCGCCACCCCCGCGGGGACCCCGACCCCATGGGGACCCCGACCCGAGGGGGCCACCCCAGAGGGGGACGGACGCCTTGGGGACACGCGGGGGTGGGGGGGGACATCCCAGGGGGGACGTCCATGGGGTCACCTCGTTGGGGACGTCCTGGGGGGGACACCCCATTGGGGTCACCTCATTGGGGACGTCCCCCTTGGGGACATCCTGGTGGGGACACCCTCAGAGCACCCAATTGATGTCACCTCGTTGGGGACACCCTCAGGGCCTCCCCCTTGGGGACATGTCAGGGGGGACACCCTCAGGGCCACCCCCTTGGGGTCACCTCATTGGGGACATCCCAGTGGGGTCACCCTCAGGGCCACCCAATTGATGTCACCCCCCTTGGGGATACCCTCAGGGCCACCCCCTTGGGGTCACCTTGTTGGGGACATCCCAGTGGGGACAACCCTCAGGGCCACCCCCTTGATGTCACCTCGTTGGGGACATCCCAGTGGGGTCACCCTCAGGGCCACCCCATTGATGTCACCCCCTCGGGGACACCCTCAGGGCCACCCCGTTGATGTCACCTCGTTGGGGGACACCCTCAGGGTCACCCCCTTGGGGACATCCCGGTGGGGTCACCCTCAGGGCACCCCCATTGATATCACCCCATTGGGGTCACCCCCTTGGGGACATCCCGGTGGGGACATCTTGGTGGGGACACCCTCAGGGCCACCCCCCTTGGGGTCACCTCGTTGGGGACACCCTGGTGGGGACACCCTCAGGGCCACCCCATTGATGTCACCTCCTTGGGGACACCCTCGGGGCCACCCCATTGATATCACCCCATCGGGGACACCCTCAGGGCCACCCCCTTGGGGACATCCCGGTGGGGACACCCTCAGGGCCACCCCATTGATTGTCACCCCCTTGGGGACAACCCCGTGGAGCTGACATCACTGGGGCCACCCTGTTGGGGACACATCCCGTTGGGGCCACCCCATTGATGTCACCCCATTGATGTCACCCCCCCTTGGGGACACCGTCAGGGCCACCCCCTTGGGGACATCGGCCACCGAGGCCACCTCCTGGGGCCACCCCAAGGTCACCACCGGGGACGTCCCTTTGGGGCCACTCTCGGGGTCACCTCCTTGGGGACACCCCCTCAGGGTCACCCTCAAGGCCACCCTCAGGTGACACCCCCGCCCCCCTCCCCGCTGTCCCCAAGGTCCCCCCTCAGCCCCTCCCCCCTCCTCCCCCCTCCCCCCCCCCCCCATTTTTTTTGCCACTTTTCCCCATTTTCGTTCAGTTTTTTGCCTTTTTTTTGTTTTGTTTTCCCCCCTAAAGTGCGGTCGGGGAGGGGGGGAGGGGACAGTGCGGGGGTGGGGGAGGGGGAGGTGACACGGGGGGGGGGGGGGGAGGGGGAGGGGGTGGCGCGTGGGGGGTGGGGGGAGGGGCGGGGGGGGGTCAGTCAGTAGCAAACGCGGCCACCAAAGTGCAAAAGGGGGGAGGGGCCGCGGGGGGGGTGGGGGAGGGGGGGAAGGGGGGGGAGGGGCCTTGCACGAGGGCGATCCTTGCACGAGGACGAGCTTTGCACGAGGATTTGCTCGCGTGAGGGCGGGCCTTGCACGAGGGTGGGGCCTGGTGCCACAGTGGGCCTTGCACGAGGTGGGCCTGGCACGAGGGTGGGCCTTGTACGAGGGTGGGCCTGGTGCCAGAGTGGGCCTTGGGCCTTGCACGAGGACAAACCTTGCACAAGGGTGGGCCTTGCCCGAGGATGGGCCTTGCACAAGGATGGGCCTTGCACGAGGGTGGGCCTGGTGCCACAGTGGGCCTTGCACGAGGGTGGGCCTGGCACGAGGGTGGGCCTGGCACGAGGGTGGGCCTGGTTGCCACAGTGGGCCTTGGGCCTTGCACGAGGACAAAACCTTGCACAAGGGTGGGCCTTGCCCGAGGATGGGCCTTGCACAAGGGTGGGCCTTGCACAAGGCGTGGGCCTGGTGCCACAGTGGGCCTTGCACAAGGACAATCCTTGCACAAGGATGGGCCTGGCACGAGGGTGGGGCCTGGTGCCAGAGTGGGCCTTGGGCCTTGCACGAGGACAATCCTTGCACGAAGATGGGCCTTGCACAAGGATGGGCCTTGCACAAGGGTGGGCCTTGCCCGAGGATGGGCCTTGCACGAGGATGGGCCTTGCACGAGGGTGGGCCTGGTGCCACAGTGGGCCTTGCACAAGGACAATCCTTGCACAAGGATGGGCCTTGCACAAGGATGGGCCTGGCACAAGGGTGGGCCTTGCATGAGGATGGGCCTGGCACGAGGGTGGGCCTGGTGCCACAGTGGGCCTTGCACGAGGACAATCCTTGCACAAGGACAATCCTTACACGAGGATGGGCCTTGCACGAGGATGGGCCTGGCACGAGGGTGGGCCTGGTGCCAGAGAGGGCCTGGCACGAGGTGTCCCTTGCACGAGGCCCACCTATGCACAAGGATGGGCTTTGCACGAGGACGGGCCTTACACGGAGTGATCTCTTGCACGAGGACAATCCTTGCACAAGGACCATCTTTGCATGAGGGTTGGCCTTGCACGAGGATGGGCCTGGCACGAGAGTGGGCCTGGTGCCAGAGTGGGCCTTGCACGAGGACAATCCTTGCACGAGGATGGGCCTTGCAAGAGTGTGCCCCTTGCACGAGGATGGACCTTGCACAATTACTTCCCTTGCACAAGGACAATCCTTGCATGAGGATGGGCCTTGCACGAGGGTGGGCCTTGCATGAGATGATCCCTTGCACGAGGAGATGATCCTTGCACGAGGACTGGCCTTGCACGAGGATGCTCCTGGTGCCAGAGTGGGTCTTGCACGAGGGTGTCCCTTGCACGAGGACAATCCTTGCACGAGGATGGGCCTTACACAGGATGGTCCCTTGCACGAGGATGGGCCTTGCACGAGGATGGGCCTCGCACGAGGATGGGCCTTGCACGAGGACAACCCTTGCACGAGGGTCAGCCTTGCACAAGGGCATCCCTTGCACAAGGATGGGCCTCCCATAATTCCTTCCCTTGCACAAGGATGGTCTTTGCACGAGGGTGGGCCTTACACGGGATGATCCCTTGCACAAGGACAACCCTTGCACGAGGATGGGCCTTGCACGAGGATGCTCCTGGTGCCAGAGTGGGCCTTGCATGAGGGTGTCCCTTGCACGAGGATGGACCTTGCACGAGGACAATCCTTGCACGAGGATGGACCTTGCACGAGGACAATCCTTGCACGAGGACAATCCTTGCACGAGGACGGGCCTCGCACAAGGACTGGCCTTGCACGAGGACAATCCTTGCACAAGGATGGTCCCTTGCACAATTACTTCCCTTGCACGAGGGTGGGCCTTGCATGAGATGATCCCTTGCACAAGGATGGGCCTTGCACAAGGACTGGCCTTGCACGAGGATGCTCCTGGTGCCAGAGTGGGCCGTGCACGAGGGTGTCCCTTGCACGAGGACAACCCTTGCACGAGGACGGGCCTTGCACGAGGGTCAGCCTTGCACGAGGGTGTCCCTTGCACGAGGACAATCCTTGCACAAGAATGGGCCTCGCACAAGGATGGGCCTTGCACGAGGATGGGCCTTACACAGAATGATCCCTTGCACGAGGACAACCCTTGCACGAGGACGCTCCCGGTGCCAGAGTGGGCCTTGCACGAGGACGGGCCTTGCACGAGGACAGGCCTTGCACACGAGACCATCCCTCGCACGATTCCTCCCCTTGCACAAGGACGGGTCTTTGCACGAGGATGGGGGAGGGCTCACGCCGGGCCCGTCCCCGTGCAAGGCCGCCCCTCCCCCCTCCTGCCACCCTCGTGCGAGGCCCGCCCGGTGCGTGAGCGTGAGCGTGAGCGGGCGTGCGACGGCGGAGCGTGGAGGGGGGGGGCCTTGCACACTCGTGTGAGGCACGGGGGGGGTGGCGGGGGTGTGCAAGGGGGGGGGGTTGCGGCACAAGGATCGTCCCCGGGCGCCGTGCGTGGCACGAGGGCGGCGTGCAAGGGCTGGGCCTGGCACGAGGGGGGGCCTTGCACGCTCAGGGGCGCGCGGGGAGCGGTTTGCACGCCCGCCGTCGCACGAGGACCCTGTTTGCACACTCACAGCTGGAGGGGGATCCCCTGTTGCACACTCACAGCTGCTTGGGGACAGCCCTTGCACACTCACAGCTGCACGAGGACCCTTCTCTTGCACAGGGGATCCGCCCTTGCACACCCACAGCTGCTCGGGGACAGCCCTTGCACACTCACAGCTGCACGAGGACCCTTCTCTTGCTCAGGGATCCCCCCTTGCACACTCACAGCCGCACAAGGACCCTGTTTGCACACTCACCGCTGGATGAGGATCCCCCTTGCACACTCACAGCTGCTCGGGGACACCCCTTGCACACTCACAGATGCACAAGGACCCTTCCCTTGCATGAGGCTCCCGTTTGCACACTCACAGTTGCACGAGGACAGCCCTTGCACACTCACAGCTGCTCGGGGACAGCCCTTGCACACTCAGGACCGCACGAGGACCCTTCCCTTGCTCAGGGATCCCCCCTTGCACACTCACAGCTGCACAAGGACCCTGTTTGCACACTCACAGCTGCTCAGGGATCCCCCCTTGCACACTCACAGCTGCTCAGGGACAGCCCTTGCACACTAACAGATGCACAAGGCCACCATTTGCACACTCACAGCTGCTCGGGGACACCCCTTGCACACTCACAGCTGCACGAGGACACCCCTTGCACACTCACAGCTGCACGAGGACCCTGTTTGCACACTCACAGCTGCTCAGGGACACCCCTTGCACACTCACAGCTGCACGAGCACCCTTCCCTTGCATGAGGCTCCCCCTTGCACACTCACAGCTGGTCAGGGACACCCTTTGCACGCTCACAGCCGCAAGAGGACCCTTCCCTTGCACAGGGGATCCCCCTTGCACACTCAGGACCGCACGAGGACCCTTCCCTTGCACGGGGGCTGCCCCTTGCACGCTCACAGCCGCACCGGGACGCTCCTTTGCCCGCCCCCCATTGCACCAGGCCCCTCTTTTGCACACTCGCACCGGCACCAGGCCCCTCCCCAGGGCACCCTG
Organism: Cyanocitta stelleri; assembly: GCA_026167965.1. Classification (NCBI taxonomy): domain Eukaryota; kingdom Metazoa; phylum Chordata; class Aves; order Passeriformes; family Corvidae; genus Cyanocitta; species Cyanocitta stelleri. Next base: position 13,171 of record JANXIP010000179.1, read on the forward strand.
GCCCCCCCTTGCACGCCCTGCCCCCCCCCCGTTGCACACTCGCCCCCCCCCCGGGGGTCTGGGTGCTGGAATGTCGCTGCGATGCCGATAAGGTGCCAAAGGGGGGGGGGGGAGGGGAGGGGGATTTGGGATTTTGGGGGGGGCCCCGGGATAGTGGGGGGGCCCCGACTCCAGAGGGGGGGAGGGGAGGGGAGGGGGAGGGGCCCCTGTAGTGGGGGGGGGGCCCCTCTGGGGGTGCAAAAACGCTGCGGGGGTGGGGGGGGAGGGGCGGGCCCCGAATATTTTGGGGGGGGGCCTCCCTCTGGAGGGGGGGGGGAGGGGTTGCCCTAAATTGGGGGGGGGGGGTCCCCAATATCCTGGTGGGGGGTGGGGGGAGGGGCCTTTGCTATTTTGGGGGGGGTCCCTGTGCATGGGTGGGGGGACGGGGCCCAAACCCCTCCCCCCCAGTTTGGGGTGACTGGAAGCCCCTCCCCCACCTCCCAGTATCCCCAGTGCCCCCCTCCCCAGTCTCGTACTGGTCCCTGTGTCCCCTCCCCAGTCCCCTCTCCCAAACTTTTGGGGGGGGGTCTCCCCATCACCGGTGCCCCCCACCCTCTTCACCTCAAATTTTTGGGGACCCCCCCTCCAAAACTTCGATGGGGTCCCCGAAATTCTATGGGGCCCATAAACCTCTATGGCCTCCCCGCCCCCCCCACCCCCCAAATTTTACGGGGATCCCCAAATTTCATGGGATCCCCACATTTTATGGGGCCTCGCAGCCTCCTAAGGGACCTCCAAACCCGATGGGGTCACCCCAAAAACCTCTATGGGGCCCCCCCGAATTTCGATGGGGCCCATAAACCTCTATGGGACCCCCACCCTCAGCTTCTATGGGGTCCACAACCATTTGTGGGGACCCCCAATTTCGATGGGACCCTCCCCACCCCCCCCCAAACTTCTGGGGCGGGGGGGAACCTTCCCTCTTCTACGGGGCCCCCCAATTTCTATGGGACCCCCCCCCGTCCTCCAGCCCCCTCCCCAATATGGGGCAGGGACCCCCCAAAATCTCCTCCAGAGCCCCTCCCCCCCCCTCCCCCACCCCTCAGGTGCCCCCCCCCGCTTTCCGGGGCCTCTCCCCTCCCCCTCCGGGGAACCCGAAACTGGGGGGGGTGGGGGCCGTGCTGGGGGGGAGGGGCGCGGGGGGAGCCCCCCCCCCGGAGCCCCCGGCCCCTCCCCCCGCCAGGAAGCCGCGCTCGGGGTCGGGGAGGACGAGGGCGAGGGGGAGGGGAAAGGGGAAGGGGTACGCGGCCACCAAGCGAGGCCCGAAGGGCAACGGGAACGCGGCGGGGGCCGGAGGGACGCGGGGACCCCCCCTCGGTGTCCCCGCGACCCCGGAGCCGTCCCCAAGCTCGGGGTCCCCTCCCCCGGCCCGGCACAGCAGCGCCAGCGGCTGCTCCTGCACCGGGAACCCCCCGGCGCCGTCCCCGCCCGTGGCACCCCCCGGTGGCACCGCCGGTAGCCCCCCCGGTGTCACCCGCGGCTGGCGGCGCCGCGTTGGCGAGCCCCGGGGACGGCGGGACCCCCCCTTTATCCGCCGGGCCTTCCTCCTTGCCCGCGGCCGGCGGCGTGTAGGCGATGACCGTGGCGGGGGCCGGCGAGCGCGGTGACCTCGGTGGCGACCGCGGTGGCGGCGACCTCGTTGGCGGCGACCTCGTAGGCGGCGACCTCGTTGGTGGCGACCTCGGCGGCGATCCCGGCGAGCGCTGGCGGTGCCGCTGCGCGTGGCGGCTGAGCGCGGCCGCCGTCTTGCACACCTTGGCGCAGGTGGGGCAAGTGAAGCGCAGCGACGGTCGCCGACCCACGCGGCCCGCGGGGGCCGTCCCCTGGGCGAGCGGCGGCACCGCGGCGGCGACTTCGTGGAGCCGCTGGTGCTTGCGCAGCTTCCGCAACGCCGGGAAGCTCTTCCCGCACGCCCGGCACGGGTGCTGCCGCTCGCGGCGCCGCGGGGCATCCCCGGGCTCCCGTGGGCCACCGGCAGCGGCGCGGCGCTCGCCGGTGTCGTTGTCGTCGTCGTCGCCCGGCGCCCGGCGCAGCGAGCGCAACTTGCGTCGCCAGCGCGGCTTCTTGGCCCCGGGAGTCCCGGTGCCACCGGTGCCACCGCCGGGGGTCCCGGTGCCGCCGGCCGCCTTCTTCTTGGGCTTGTAGGAGTAGTAGGGCCGCCAGAGCCGGTCCTCGGCGTCGCTGTCGTTGTCATTGTCCCCGTGGCGAGCGTCGCCGTCGCCGCCGTCGCCGCGCAGGTCGGTGCCGGAGATGCGGCGTTTGACGATGGCCTCCTCGCCGATGCGCACGGTGATCTGGCACAGCCCCTCGCCCGCCGCCGCCGAGCCCGCGTACGCCGGCTTGGCCACGTAGGTCATGGTGCGACCACCGCCGGTGCTGCCACCGCTGCCCGCCGAGGGGTTTTGAGGGGTGGTGGCCGTGGCCGTGGTGCCCTCGGTGGCCGCGGCCGCCGCCGCCCCGGCCGCGCGCTGGGCCTCGATGTAATCGCGCAGCACTTGCTTCTTGATGGGCACCGCCGGCGTCACCGGTGCCGCCGCCGGCCCCTCGGGTAGCCCCGGCGGTTCCTCGCCGGCCCGGCCGTTGTAGGCGATGACCGACGCGGCACCGCTGCCGCCGCCGCCCCGCACGATGACCGAAGGCGCCGCGCGGCCGTAGGCGATGACCGAGGCGGGCTCCGGCCGCGGCGTGGGGTAGGCGGTGACGGCGGCGTCCCCCGGCGTGGCCGGCGGCAGCGCGGCCCCGTCGGGCACCGCGCCTTGGCTGTAGGTCTTGTAGGGCCGCTTGTGCGCCCGCATGGGCAGCAGGCGGTAGAGCTTGAGCGCGTTGAGCTTGGGCCGGTAGCCGCCGTTGGGCGTCTTCTCGGAGGCGATGAGCCCCGGGCTGATGCCGTGGAAGGCTTTTTGGTGCGTCTTGAGGTTGTAGTAGGTGACGAAGGTGTCCCAGCAGAAGATGCACTGGTAGCGGCGCTCGCCCGTGTGCCACACCTCGTGCTTGGTGCGGTACTCGGCCAGCGCGAAGACCTTGTCGCAGTAGCGGCACGGGTACTTGCGGCGCCACGAGTGGACGTTGGCGTGGCGCTTCAGGCTGGACAGCGTCATGTAGGAGCGCTGGCACACGCCGCACAGGTACAGCACCTGCCCGTCCACCACCTTCACCAGCGGCTCCTGCTCCGCGCCGGGCTCCAGCGCGCGGTGACGCAGCAGCAGCGCCTTCTTGGCCGCTTTCGGCGCCGCCGCGCCGGCCGCGGTGGCGGTGGCGGCGGCGGCGGTGGTGGCGGTGACGGCGCCGGCGGTGACGGCGCCGGTGGTGGCGGGTGGCGGCGGTGGCCGCGGCGTTGCCGTCGCCGTCGCCGTCGCGACAGCCGACCTCGTGCGTCTGCAGGCGCTTGACGTGGATGAAGCTCTTGCCGCAGTGCCGGCAGCACAGCCCGCGGCGCCCGCGGTGCAGCTTGGCGTGGAAGCCCAGCGCGGCCGCCGAGCTGAAGCCGCGCCCGCACAGCCCGCACCGCAGCGCCGCCGGCGACGAGGGCGACGCCGGCGACACCGGGGACGGAGACGCCGTCACCGTGTCCCCGCCCGGCGCCGTCTCGCCGCCCGTGGTCGCCGTCTCGCCGGGCCGCGCCGGGCAGGTGAGGTCCACGGGGGCCGCGGGTGCTCGGGGGTCCCCCGCCGGCCCCGCCGGTGGAGGGGGGGTCCAGGTGCCGTTCATGTCCCGCGGCGGGGGCCCGGCCTCCAGCCCCTGCAGCGAGGGGATGCCGAGGCGCCGGCCCACGGCCCCCAGCGCCCGCGCGGCCGCCGGCGAGGGCACGGCCAGGCGCGAGTTGTAGATGAAGTTGAGGACGTCCGAGAAGACGCCGGCCTGGACGCCCGGCAGCTCCAGCACCTGGGCGGGCGAGGGGCAGGTGGGCTCCTGGGCCAGCGCCCGCTTGAAGAAGGGGCTGGAGGCTGCCAGGACGTTCTTATGGGCGCGGAATTTGGTGTCCTCGGCGATGATGGTGACGTCGCAGAACTGGCCCCGCAGGCGCTGCTCGTTCAGCTCCAGCAGCAGCGCCCGGCAGTGCCCGGCGTCCGACACCTCCACGACCGGAGCCATCCCCGCGCCGGCCACCTGCCAGAGGGGGACAGCGGGGTTGGGGTCAGCCGGGTGGGGGGGGGAGGAGGGGGTCAGGAGTTGGGGTCACCTGGGTGCTTTCTGTGGGGCTGGAGGAATGGCCGGGTGCTCTTTTTGGGGTCAGCTGCGTGGTTGAATCCTTTATCTGGTGTCAGCTGGGTGGGTGGGGCCGCGATTTGGGGTCACCGAGACACCCGGTTCAGTATTTGGGGTTATCTGGGTCCCTTAGTTGGGGTCACCCAGGTGCTTGGTTCACTATTTGGGGTCACCTGCATGGCTGGATCCACTGTTTGGGGTCACCTGGGTCCCATATTTGGGGTCACCCCGACACCTGGGTCACTATTTGGGGTCACCTGCATGGCTGGATCCCCTGTTTGGGGTCACCTGGGTCCCAGATTTGGGGTCACCCCGACACCTGGGTCACTATTTGGGGTCACCTGCATGGCTGGATCCACTGTTTGGGGTCACCTGGGTCCCATATTTGGGGTCACCCAGACACCCGGTTCAGTATTTGGGGTTATCTGGGTCCCTTATTTGGGGTCACCTGCATGGCTGGATCCCCTATTTGGGGTCACCTGGGTCCCAGATTTGGGGTCACCCAGGCACCTGGGTCACTATTTGGGGTCACCTGCATGGCTGGATCCCGTTTGGGGTCACCTGGGTCCCATATTTGGGGTCACCCAGACACCTGGTTCAGTATTTGGGGTCACCTGGGTCCCAGATTTGGGGTCACCCAGGTACCTGGGTCCCTTATTTGGGGTCACCCAGGTGCTTGGTTCACTATTTGGGGTCACCTGCATGGCTGGATCCCCTATTTGGGGTCACCTGGGTCCCATATTTGGGGTCACCGAGACACCCGGTTCAGTATTTGGGGTTATCTGGGTCCCTTATTTGGGGTCACCCAGGCACCTGGGGCCCTCATTTGGGGTCACCCAGACATCTGGTTCAGTATTTGGGGTCATCTGGGTCCCATATTTGGGGTCACCCAGACACCTGGGTCCCAGATTTGGGGTCACCCAGACACCTGGTTCACTATTTGGGGTTACCTGCATGGCTGGATCCCCTATTTGGGGTCACCTGGGTCCCAGATTTGGGGTCACCCAGGCACCTGGTTCAGTATTTGGGGTTATCTGGGTCCCTTATTTGGGGTCACCCAGGTGCTTGGTTCACTATTTGGGGTCACCTGCATGGCTGGATCCACTGTTTGGGGTCACCTGGGTCCCAGATTTGGGGTCACCGAGACACCCGGTTCAGTATTTGGGGTTATCTGGGTCCCTTATTTGGGGTCACCTGCATGGCTGGATCCCCTATTTGGGGTCACCCAGGCACCTGGGTCCCTTATTTGGGGTCACCCAGGTGCTTGGTTCACTATTTGGGGTCACCTGCATGGCTGGATCCCCTATTTGGGGTCACCTGGGTCCCAGATTTGGGGTCACCCAGGCACCTGGGTCACTATTTGGGGTTATCTGGGTCCCTTATTTGGGGTCACCCAGGCACCTGGTTCACTATTTGGGGTCACCTGCATGGCTGGATCCACTGTTTGGGGTCACCTGGGTCCCATATTTGGAGTCACCGAGACACCCGGTTCAGTATTTGGGGTTATCTGGGTCCCTTATTTGGGGTCACCTGCATGGCTGGATCCCCTATTTGGGGTCACCTGGGTCCCAGATTTGGGGTCACCTGCATGGCTGGATCCCCTATTTGGGGTCACCTGCATGGCTGGATCCCCTATTTGGGGTCACCTGGGTCCCAGATTTGGGGTCACCCAGGCACCTGGGTCACTATTTGGGGTCACCTGGGTCCCTTATTTGGGGGCACCCAGGCACCTGGTTCACTATTTGGGGTCATCTGAGTCCCTTATTTGGGGTCCACCCATTCCCGGGGGTCACTGTGGGCCCAGGGGTCACTCGGGGGTTTTGGGGTCCCCTTGTCCCTTATCCAGGGGGTTGCTCTGGGGTTATGGGGTCCCCCTGTCCCCCGTCCCAGGGGTCGCTCTGGGGTTTTGGGGTCCTCCTATTTCTGGGGTGACTCTGGGTTTTGGGGTCCCAAGGGTCACTCTGGGATTTTGGGGTCCCCTTGTTCCTTGTCCTGGGGGTCGCTCTGGGGTTTTGGGGTGCCCCTGTTTCTGGGGTCACTCTGGGTTTGGGGGTCCCAAGGGTCACTCTGGGGTTTTGGGGTCCCCTTGTCCCAGGGGTCTCTCGGGGGTTTTGGGGTCCCCCTGTCCTGGGGGTCACTGTAGGCCCAGGGGTGACTCTGGGGTTTTGGGGTCCCCTTGTCCCCCATCCCGGGGGTCACTCTGGGATTTTGGGGTCCCCCATCTCTGTCCCGGGGGCCGCTCTGGGGTTTTGGGGTCCCCCTGTCCCAGGGGTCACTCTGGGGTTTTGGGGTCCCCTTGTCCCTTGTCCTGGGGGTCGCTCTGGGGTTTTGGGGTGCCCCTGTTTCTGGGGTGACTCTGGGTTTGGGGGTCCCAAGGGTCACTCTGGGGTTTTGGGGTCCCCTTGTCCCAGGGGTCGCTCGGGGCTTTTGGGGTCCCCCTGTCCTGGGGGTCACTGTGGGCCTGAGGGTCTCTCTGGGGTTTTGGGGTCCCCTTGTCCCTTGTCCAGGGGGTCGCTCTGGGGTTTTGGGGTCCCCCTGTCCCAGGGGTCACTCTGGGGTTTTGGGGTCCCCTTGTCCCTTGTCCTGGGGGTCGCTCTGGGGTTTTGGGGTGCCCCTGTTTCTGGGGTGACTCTGGGTTTGGGGGGTCCCAAGGGTCACTCTGGGGTTTTGGGGTCCCCTTGTCCCAGGGGTCTCTCGGGGGTTTTGGGGTCCCCCTGTCCTGGGGGTCACTGTAGGCCCAGGGGTGACTCTGGGGTTTTGGGGTCCCCTTGTCCCCCATCCCGGGGGTCGCTCTGGGATTTTGGGGTCCCCCGTCTCTGTCCCGGGGGCCGCTCTGGGGTTTTGGGGTCCCCCTGTCCCAGGGGTCACTCTGGGGTTTTGGGGTCCCCTTGTTCCTTGTCCTGGGGGTCGCTCTGGGGTTTTGGGGTGCCCCTGTTTCTGGGGTGACTCTGGGTTTGGGGGTCCCAAGGGTCACTCTGGGGTTTTGGGGTCCCCTTGTCCCAGGGTTTGCTCGGGGGCTTTTGGGGTCCCCCTGTCCCGGGGGTCACTGTGGGCCCGAGGGTCTCTCTGGGGTTTTAGAATCCCCTTGTCCCCCATCCCGGGGGTCACTCTGGGGTTTTGGGGTCCCCCTGTCCCGGGGGTCACTGTGGGCCCGAGGGTCTCTCTGGGGTTTTGGGGTCCCCTTGTCCCCATCCCGGAGGTCGCTCTGGGGTTTTGGGGTCCCCCTGTCCCCGTCCCGGGGGTCGCTGCCCCCCCCGGCCCCGCGGAGCCATTTTGTGTCGGGGCCTCCCCGGCCTGAGGCGGCTCAAAATGGCGGCGGCGCCGCGAGCGCGGGGGGACCGGGACCGAACCACCGGGGAGGAACCGTGGGGGGAGCAAGGGCAGAACCACCGGGGAGGAACCGTGGGGGGAACCGGGGACGGGCCCACAGCGGGACCCACAGCGGGACCCACGGCTGGACCCACAGCTGGACCCACAGCGGGACCCACAGCGGGACCCTGACCCACAGCGGGACCCACAGCGGGACCCACAGCGGGACCCTGACCCACAGCGGGACCCACGGCTGGACCCACAGCGGGACCCTGACCCACAGCGGGACCCACAGCTGGACCCACAGCGGGACCCACAGCGGGACCCACAGCCAGACCCTGACCCACAGCGGGACCCACAGCTGACCCAGAGCTGGACCCACGGCTGGACCCACGGCTGACCCATAGCGGGACCCACAGCCAGACCCTGACCCACAGCCAGACTCTGACTCACAGCCGGACCCACAGCTGACCCACAGCTGGACCCACAGCTGGACCCACGGCTGACCCATAGCGGGACCCACAGCCAGACCCTGACCCACAGCCGGACCCACAGCCAGACCCTGACTCACAGCCGGACCCACAGCCAGACCCTGACCCACAGCGGGACCCACAGCCAGACCCACAGCTGGACCCTGACTCACAGCCGGACCCACAGCCGGACCCACAGCCAGACCCACAGCCGGACCCTGGGCCACAGCCAGACCCACAGCCGGACCCACGGCTGACCCACAGCGGGACCTACAGTGGGACCCACAGCCAGACCCACAGCTGGCCCCACAGTGGGACCCACAGCCGGACCCACAGCGGGACCCACAGCGGGACCCATGGCCAGACCCACAGCTCTGACCGTGACCCACAGCTCTGCCCCATAGCTGACCCACGGCCAGACCCACAGCCACACCCTGACCCACAGCTCTCTGCCCCATGGCTGGACCCACAGCCTGACCCTAACCCATGCCTGACCCTGATCCACAGCGGGACCCACAGCGGGACCCACAGCCAGACCCTGACCCACAGCGGGACCCACAGCAGATCCCACAGCCTGACCCTGACCCACGGCCAGACCCTGACCCACAGCTCTGCCCCATGGCTGACCCACAGTGGGACCCACGGCCAGACCCACAGCCAGACCCTGACCCACAGCTCTGCCCCATGGCCAGACCCACGGCCAGACCCACAGCCAGACCCTGACCCACAGCTCTGCCCCATGGCCAGACCCACAGCCAGACCCTGACCCACAGCCAGACCCTGACCCACGGCAGAGCCTGATCCACAGCTCTGCCCCACGGCTGGACCCACAGCCTGACCCTGACCCACAGCTCTGCCCCACGGCTGACCCACGGCCAGACCCACAGCATCCCCCCCAAGCCCCGGGGCTGCCCCACAGCCCCTCCACGACCTCAACCAACCCTGGCCTGACCCACAGCCAGCCCAGAGCCTGCCCCCCACCCCACCACCCTGTACCCCCCCAGAGCCCCCAGTGCCCCCCCAGTGCCAACCAGTGCCCCCCCAGTGCCCACCAGTGCCCCACCAGTGCCCCCCAGTGCCCCCCAGTGCCCCCCCAGTGCCCCCCAGTGCCCCCCAGTACCTTCCAGTGCCCCCCAGTGCCCTCCCAGTGCCCCACCAGTGCCCACCAGTGCCCCCCAGTGCCCTCCCAATGCCCCACCAGTGCCCTCCCAGTGCCCCCCAGTGCCCCCCCAGTGCCCACCAGTGCCCACCTGTGCGCGGGGCCCTCATGGACTGGGTGTTGCTGCTCCGGGGGTCCTCGGGGGGGGGTCACAGCCGGCCGGGGCCTCCTGGAGGGGGGAGGGGACACGGAGAGAGGGGTCACAAGCGGCGGATTTGGGGGTGCCCAGGGGAATGGGGGAGGGGGTGACAACAGCCGGACACGGGTGACAAAGTGGGGGGGGAGGAGGGGGAGTGTCCGGTGTGACGTCATTGTCACCGCAAAGGGACAGGTGTGATGACGTCATTGGGGTGAGGGGTGTGATGTCATCAGGCGGGGAAGTGACGTCGTGGAGGGGTTTTTAAGGGGGCAGGGCAGCGTGACGTCATTGTGACATCAGTGACGTCACGGGGGTTGTGGGGGGGGAGGGCGAGGGATCAGGCTTGTATGACGTCAGCAGCACCGCGAGGGGGGTGTGACGTCATTGGCGGGGTGGCCATGGGCGGTGTGTGACGTCACCGGGAGGGGACGCATGTGACAACACAGGGGGAGAGCCGGGGGGGGAGTGTCAGGGATGGTGTGACGTCATCAGAGTGACGTCGTGGGGGGTGTGTCACACGCGGAGGGGTGGGGACAGTGGTGGGGGAGGGGACACGGGGGGTGGGGGAGGGGCACCGCGCTGGGGGTGACGCGGGGTGGGGACAACCCCGGGCGGGGCCAACCTGACGCAGCCGCTACAAGCGGAACCCCACGGGGATTTTGGGGGGCGTGGGGAGGGGGACACAGCCAGAGGGGACCCCCCTCCCCCACCCCCCCCTACACCCCGCCCCCGAGCCCCCCAACCCCCCCCCCGCCCCCCCATCACCCGCAACAACCCGCGAGGAGACCCCGCGACCCCCCCGGGGGAACACCCCCAGTGTCACCGCGGGGGGGGGAGGGGGCGACACCCACCCCTCCCCCCCCCCTTTCGGGTACCCCCCTCCCCCTCCCGGTACCCCCGGAGCCGCCTGACAGCGGAGTCCCGTCCGCGACGTCACGGGGGGGGGGGGGGGGAGTGTCACCCAACTGTTGCCATGGAAACACCCCCCTCTCCCCCCCCCACAGCCCCCCCAGACCCCTCCCCTTCCCCCCTCCCCTCCCCCGCCCAGGACACACCTTTAACCTGCGGCCAATCAGGCGGCAGAGAGCGCCAGGCCACGCCCACCCCCCGGGACCACGCCCATACCTCCAATTGGAGGGGGCGCGCCGCTGACGTCACGGGCTCACCTGGATGCTCATTGGCTGGGCTGGGAGTGACGTCACGGGGCCCCGTCCTGCCGCGGGCGGTGTTAAAGGAGCAGGCGGAGGCTGAGGGGGCGGAGCCAGAGAGGGCGTGGTCAGAGGGGGCGTGGCCAGAAGGGGCGGGGGTTAGGGGGAATGGGGGGAGGGGACGCGGAAGCGTCACCGCGTCACGGGCGGGATGGGGACACGCGACCCCCGCAGGTGTGTGACACCAACACACACGCGTGTGACACGGACACAACACCTGCACACACACACACAGAGCTGAGGGCAGAGCGCACACGCGTGTGTGACACACACAACACCTGCACACACAACACCTGCACTCACACACAGAGCTGAGGGCAGAGCGCACACGCGTGTGTGACACACACAACACCTGCACACACACACACACAGGTGTGCAACACACAACACCTGCACACACACACAGAGCTGAGGGCAGAGCGCACACACGTGTGACACACGGACACACAACACCTACACACACACACACAGAGCTGAGGGAAGAGCGCACACGCGTGTGTGACACACACACAACACCTGCACACACACACAGAGGTGTGCAACATACACACAACACCTGCACACACACACACACAGAGCTGAGGGCAGAGCGCACACGCATGTGACACTGACACACAACACCTGCACACACACACAGAGCTGAGGGAAGAGCGCACACGCGTGTGACGCACACAACACCTGCACACACACACAGAGCTGAGGGCAGAGCGCACACGCGTGTGACACACGGACACACAACACCTGCACACACAACACCTGCACACACACACAGAGCTGAGGGCAGAGCGCACACGCGTGTGACACACGGACACACAACACCTGCACACACACACAGACAGAGCTGAGGGCAGAGCGCACACACGTGTGTGACACTGACACACAACACCTGCACACACACACAGACAGAGCTGAGGGCAGAGCACACACGCGTGTGTGACACACACACAACACCTGCACACACACACAGAGCTTAGGGCAGAGCACACACACGTGTGACACACGGACACACAACACCTACACACACACACACACACACAGAGCTGAGGGCAGAGCGCACACGCGTGTGACACACGGACACACAACACCTACACACACACACACACACACAGAGCTGAGGGCAGAGCGCACACGCGTGTGACACACACAACACGCACTGTGCACACCCACGCGTGCCACACGCAGGGCACAGCACAGGCGGTGCGGGCACGCCAGCGACAGGCATGAGGTACAACCGGACACGGAGCTGGCACGGGCACACAGGGACCTGACGCACAACCACACACAGACACACAGCCACACATGGACACAGAGTTACACACGGACACGTGACCAGACACGGACACACAACCGCACATGGACACAGAGTTCACACGTGACCGGACACGAAACCACACATGGACGCACAACCGGACACGGACACACAACTGCACATGGACACAGAGTTACACACGGACACGTGACCGGACACGGATACAGAACCGCACATGGATGCACAGCCGGACACGGACACACAGTTACACACGGACACACAACCGGACACAGAGCTGGTACACCCGCACACGGACGCACAACCAGACATGGACACACAACCAGACACGGACGCACACCCGCACACGGACACACAATTACACACGGACACACAACTGGACGCGGAGCTGGCACAGGCACGCAGGGACCTGACAGAACCGCACACGGACACACAGCCAGACACGGACACACAACCGCACATGGACACGTGACTGGACGCGGACACAACCGCGCATGGACACACAACCGGACACGGACACACAGTTACACACAGACACACAACCGCACATGGACACACAACCGCACACGGACACACAGTTACACACAGACACACAGTTACACACAGACACACAACCGGACACGGACACACAGTTACACACAGACACACAACTGCACACGGACACACAGTTACACACAGACACACAACCGCACACGGACACATAGCCAGACACAGACACACAACCGCACACGGACACACAACCGCACACGGACACACAGTTACACACAGACACACAACTGGACACGGACACACAGCCAGACACGGACACACAGTTACACACGGACACACAACCGCACACGGACACACAGCCGCACACGGAACACACAACCGCACACGGAACACACAACCGGACATGGACACACAGCCAGACATGGACACACAACCGCACACAGACACACAGTTACACACGGACACACAACCGCACACAGACACACAGCCGGGCACGGACACACAACCGCACACGGACACACAGCCAGACACGGACACACAGTTACACACGGACACACAACTGCACACGGACACACAGCCGCACACGGAACACACAGCCGCACACGGAACACACAACCGGACATGGACGCACAACCAGACATGGACACACAACCGCACACAGACACACAGTTACACACGGACACACAACCGCACACGGACACACAGCCGCACACGGACACACAGCTGCACACGGAACACACAACCGCACACGGAACACACAACCGGACATGGACACACAACTGCACACAGACACACAGTTACACACGGACACACAACCGCACACAGACACACAGCTGCACACGGACACACAACCGGACGTGGACCTGACACCCTCACAGACGGACACACAACACTCGCAACCACACGCGGATCCACAACCGTGCACGGATACAACACACGCAGAGCCCCACAACCCACGCACAGCCACACCCGGACGCACGGTTACACACGGACACGACACACGGATGCACAGCCGGGCACGGGTGTGACACGGACCCGTGCAGGGACACGTGACACAACCGGACGTGGATGTACAACCGCACGGGGGGATACATGACGCTCACGGCAACACGCAGGTGCACAACCGCACTCAAACCAACCCCACACGACCCTCACACAGACAAACAACCCCCACACGGACGCCTGACACACGCAGACGCTTCACGCGCAGAGGCACAACCGCACAGGGACACTCGGCACGCAGAGACACAACTGCTCACACGCAGAACACCCACACACGGACAAACAACCCCCTGCCCACGACTCTTGAATGGATGCACAACTGCACGGGGACACTCGGCACACAGAGGGACAACAACCGGACACAGCCGCAGATGGACAAACAGCCCTCACACGGATGCACAGCCGCATGCAAACACGTGACAGGCGGAGGCACAACCGCACAGGGACAGGCGGCGCTCACGGGCACAACCGTGCACGAACAACCCCTGTGCGGCTCCCACGCGGGTGCACAACCGCACACGGGCACCGGACAGGCAGAGGCGCAACCACAGCTGTACACGCGGAGGTACAACCGCACACGGACAAACAACCCCTGCACAACCCTCACGCAGATGAACAACCGCACAGGGAGGAACAACCGGACACGAACATGACCCACAGCCACGCACAGACCAACGACCGCACACAAACACGACCCACACCCACACACAGATGAGCAACCGCACAGGGACAAACAACCGGACACAAACACGACCCACAGCCACACACAGGGATGAACAACCGGACACAAACACGACCCACAGCCACACACGGACCAACAACCGCACAAGGACAAACAACCGCACACAAACACGACCCACAGCCACACACGGACCAACAACTGCACAGAGACCAACAACTGGACACAAACACGACCCACAGCCATGCACGGACGAAGAACCGCACAGGGACAAACAACCAGACACAAACACGACCCACAGCCACACACAGGGACGAACAACCGGACACAAACACGACCCACAGCCATGCACGGACGAACAACTGCACAGGGACAAACAACCAGACACAAACACGACCCACAGCCACACACAGGGACGAACAACCAGACACAAACACAACCCACAGCCACGCACAGACCAACAACCGCACAAACAACCGGACACAAACACGACCCACAGCCACACACGGACGAACAACCGCACAGGGACAAACAACCAGACACAAACACAACCCACACACCCACGCACGGACGAACAACCGCACACAAACGTGACCCACAGCCACACACGGATGAACAACCGGACACAGACAAACAACCGCACACAAACACGACCCATAGCCACGCACGGACGAACAACCGCATGCAAACATGACCCACAGCCACGCACGGACGAACAACCGCACAGGGACAAACAACCGGACACAGACACGACCCACAGCCATGCACAGACAAACAACCGCACCCGGACAAACAACCGGACACGATGCTCTTGATGCCCGCGGCAACGCGAGCGCCCACCAACAACCCACAGGCAACGGCAACCCTCGCGCCGACAAACACCCGCACACGGATACGACACGCGATTGCGCACAGACGAACACGCGAACACGAACACGCCACCGTGACGCTGACAAACACCCGCACGGCCCCACACGGACAAACAACCGAACTCGCACAAACAACCGGACGCGGACACGCGCAGACAACCCCCCGCACACAGAAACAGCCGCACACGGCCCCGACACACCTGCACACGCACAGCCACGCGCACACCGACCTGTCACACTCACGCCCGCACGGGGACACCTGACACACTCACACCCGGACACCCCCCTTGGACCCCCCCCACCCCGGCACAAACACGCAGCCGCCCCCCCTTCCCCCCCCCCACACCGCGTCACCCTTGTCACCCCCTCCCCCCCCGGGGTCCAACCCCCCCCCTCCCAGCAGCACTTGGGGGGCTTGGGGGGTGTCGGGTGTCATTTGTGGGGGGGACAGAGTGGAGTCCTGGGTGTTTTGGGGGCTGTTTTGGGGTCCCGGGGGGGCAGCGGGGGGGGTATTGAAGGGGGACGGGGCACTTTGGGGGGGTCGCAGAGCACTTGGGGGGTCCCGAGGGGACACTTCGGGGGTGCTGCGACGGCGTTTAGGGAGGGTTTGGGGGGTGTTCGCGAGGTTTGGGGGGGGCGTTTAGGGGGCGGGGGGGTTTTTAGGGGGTGGGCGTGACCCGGGGCAGTGCGGGGGGGGGGGTTGGGGGTCGCGTTCCCCCCCGCCCTGACCCCCCCCCTCCTCCCTGGCGAGTGCGGGGGTCGCGCCGCGGTGACAGCACCGGGCGAGGGGCCGGGGGTCGCGAGGGCCCCGCGGGGGCGGGGGCGTGGGTGGGGGGGGGGGTCCCGGGGAGGAAGGGGGGGGTGGTCCCGGAGCCCCGCGGGGGGTCTCAGGGCGGGAGGGGGGGGGGTCGTTACCGGGGCCTGTCCCGGGGCCGGTGATGTCGCGACGGCGGCGGCGGCGGCGGCGGCGGCACAAGATGGAGGCGGCGCGTTGGGCCCCGGGTGGGAGGGAGGGAGGGACCCCCCCGCCCCACGGCGCGGGGACACGGGGGGGACACGGGGGGGACCCGGGGGGGGACACCCCGGAGTGGGGGTGGAGGAGGGATGGGGGAGGTGAGGGGATGAGGGGACGTGATGGGGGGGGACAGCGGGACATGAGCGGGGCACAGGCGGGGGGGGACACGGGGGGGGGCGCATCAGGGGGACACGGGGGGGGACACAACGGGGGGGAGAGGGGGACACGACTGGGACAAACTGGGGGGGGACAGGGGGACACGACTGGGGGACAGTGGGACAAAACCGGGGGGGACAGGGGGACACGACTGGGACACAACTGGGGGGGGACAGTGGGACAAACTGGGGGGGGACAGTGGGACACAGTGGGGACAAACTGGGGGGGAACAGTGGGACACAACTGGGACAAACTGGGGGGGGTCAGGGGGACACGACCAGAGGGACAGTGGGACACAACTGGGGGGGACAGGGGGACACGACTGGGACAAACTGGGAGGGAAACAGTGGGACACAACTGGGGGACACAGTGGGGACAAACTGGGGGGGGACAGTGGGACTCAACCGGAGGGACAGTGGGACACAACTGGGACAAACTGGGGGGGACAGAGGGACATAACTGGGGACAAACTGCGGGGGACAGGGGGACACGACTGGGACAAACTGTGGGGGGACAGGGAGATACAACTGGGGGACAGTGGGACAAACTGGGGGGGGACAGGGAGATACAACTGGGGGACAGTGGGACAAACTGGGACAAACTGGGGGGGACAGTGGGACAGAACCAGGGGGACAGTGGGACATGACTGGGGACACAGCTGGGGGGCACAACCGAGGCTTTGGAGTGACACAGGCGGAGGGACAGCGCGACACAACCGGTGGTCCCTGGTGGGGGGTACAACCAGGGCCACAACCGGGAACACGTCACCCGCAGGGACACAACAGCCGTGGCCGGCTGTGGCACAGCCCCCCGCTCTGGGTGTTTGTGGGTGTCGTTTGTCACCCAGTGTCACCCTGGTGTCACCCTGTGGCGCCGTGGTGCTGGCTGTGCCACGGGGGCTGTCACCGATTGTGTCCTGCTGTGCGGGGCTGGGGGTTGCGTTGTACTTTTGGCCGTGTCAGTCGGTGTCGCGTGTCCGGTTGTACCTCGGGCATGTCGGTGACGCACCCTGCGATGTCACCTTACGGTGTCGCCCTACTGTGTCACCCTACCATGTCACCCTTCCGTGTCACCCTACTGTGTCACCTTACCACGTCACCTTACCATGTCACCCTGTGTCACCCTTCCGTGTCACCCTACCGTGTCACCTTACCGTGTCACCTTACCACGTCACCTTACCTTGTCACCCTACCACGTCACCTTACTGTGTCACCCTGTGTCACCCTTCCATGTCACCCTACCGTGTCACCCTACCACGTCACCCTACCGTGTCACCCTGTGTCACCCTACCATGTCACCCTACTGTGTCACCCTGTGTCACCCTTCCGTGTCACCCTACCGTGTCACCCTTCCGTGTCAACCTACTGTGTAACCCTACCGTGTCACCCTGTGTCACCTTACCGTGTCACCCTACCATGTCACCTTACCGTGTCACCCTACCACGTCACCCTACCGTGTCACCCTGTGTCACCCTACCGTGTCACCCTACCATGTCACCTTACCGTGTCACCCTACCACGTCACCCTACCATGTCACCCTACCATGTCACCCTTCCGTGTCACCCTACCATGTCACCCTATGTCACCCTACCGTGTCACCCTACCGTGTCACCTTACCATGTCACCCTATGTCACCCTACCATGTCACCCTACCACGTCACCCTACTGTGTCACCCTATCGTGTCACCCTGTGTCACCCTACCCTGCCGGTACAACTCGGACGTGTGTGGGGGACAACCCAGACCCCGCTGGGGATCAGTGACGGTGACGAGACCCCACCACTGGGGTCAGCGCCAAGGACAGGCGGACGCGGTGACACCGGGGGTGGGGGGTGGGGCAACACCCTGGCCTTGGGTGATGTGGAAGGGGGAAAACCCCCACAAAACCCCTCAAAATCTCCCCCTGCTCCCCAAATTGCCCCTTCTCTGCCCTAAAATCCTCGCCCTAAATATCCCCCAACCCCTCAAAACGCCTTTTTATTTGACTCCCCCAAATTCCTCCTTCTTGCCCATAAATGAGCTCCAAAATTCATCTTTCTTGCCCCAATTTTCCCCCAACCCCTTCTGTGTCACCCCAAACCTCCTCCAAAATTCATCTTTCTTGCCCCAATTTTCCCCCAACCCCTTCTGTGTCACCCCAAACCTCCTGCTCTGCTCAAATCCCCCCTCCCCGACCCCAAATGGCCCCACAAACCCTCCCCCTACTCCAAAATACACCTTTCTTGCCCAAATTGTCCCTAAACCACTTCTGCTTTCCCTAAATACCCCCTTCCTGTCCCCCAAATCCTTTTTCTGTCCCTTCCCTTTCCTTATCACCCTCCTGCTGCCCCAAAATACCCTTTCCTACCCCAATTTTACCTCTAATTATTTCTCTCTGACCCTTCTGCCCCCCAAATCCCTGCTCCCTGACCCTGATCGCCCCTGACCCCGTCCACCTTCCCCTAAATACTCCCTCGCCTCCCATAGCCCCTTCCCCGCCGCCCCCTCCACCCCATCCGGAACAGGCCTCAACGCCTCGGCCTTTCCCAGCGGCCACGGCCGGGCCGGGAGCACCGGGAGCGGCCGGGCCGGACGGGCGAGGCCGGGGCTGAGCAGGCCGCGGCCGGAGCAGTTCTTCGGCCATTTCCGGCACCGTCCGCCTTTGCTTCGGCACCCTCCGTCAGAGCTTCGGTAATTTCCGTCACCTTCCGCACACTCTTCGGCAGCTTTCGGCACCGTCCGCCCGAGTTTCGCCTGTTGCCGTTATTTTCCGTCAGTATTCGGTTATCTCCGGCAGACTTCGGTCAATTCCGTCACTCTCCGGCAGCGCTTCGTCGATCTCCGCCCACTTCCGGCGGTACTTCGGCAATCTCCGTCAGTCTCCGTCAACTTCCGGCAGCCCGTCGCCGACCGCCCTCCGCCTCCCGGTCCCTCAAGGCTCGGGCGTCAGGGGCGGGGTTTTAAAATGAATTATTCATGAACCTATCCCACCGCGCCGGAAGGGGGGGCGGGGTCCAACGGCGGCGCGTTCCGCGAGGGCTTCACGGAGCAGCCACCGCTTCCCTCCGCCTTCCCCGCTCCTCGCTCCCCTCACGGACCGTAACGGGACCCGCCGTCCCCTCCCCTTCCCGCCGCTTCTTTCCCCTGCCCCCCCTCTTTTGCCCGTGAGGCGCTTGGTACGCTCCGGCCACGCCCCCTCCGGCGGCTCGCGGGGGCCGAGTCTATATAAGGCGGCGCCGGTGCCTCACCGAGCTCAGTCGCGCCGTGAGCGCGGAGCCGGCGGAGCGGAGAGGGGGGAGCTCCGCGCCGGGGGCTCCGTGAGGGCGGGCTCCCGGTTATCCCCGGGGAGGGGTTCAAACTCCTCCCGCAACCCCTCCGTGAGGGGATCGATTCCGAGCAGTCGAAGCGGCGCGAGGCCGCGGCCCCACCGGCGCCATGCACGGCGGGCCGCCCTCGGGCGACAGCGCCTGCCCGCTGCGCACCATCAAACGAGTCCAGTTCGGGATCCTCAGCCCCGATGAGATGGTACCGGGGCCGGGGCGGCGCGGACGGAAGCGCGGGGCCCGCGGCGGGAACGGGGCCGACGGCTGAGGCGAGCGGCGGCGGGGAAATGGCGCGCGGGGCAGCGAGAGCGGGGGGCGGAGAGGCCCCGGGCGGGGGGCGGGCGGGGACAGCGCCCCCCACAGGCCCGGGGGGGGTTGAATGGGGGAGAGGGAGAGCTCGGAGGGGGATTTAGAGGGTCCTGAGGGGTTTTGGGGACCCAAACCGTGTTCTGGAAGGTTTTGGGGTGCCCAGGGAGCCTCTGGAAGAGTCCCGAGAGTGATTCAGGATTCGCTGGCGGGATTTTGGCTTCTCCTGGGAGTACCCAGGGAGGCTCTGGAAGTGCATTGGGGTGGCCTGGAGGGGAATTGGGAATCCCTGAGAACGGCTCAAGGAGCCCGGGAGGAATTTTGGGGTCCTTGAGATGTGGCCGGGGCATCTCTAGAAGTTATTGGGGGGCCTTGGCAGGGTTTTGGGGTACCTGAGAGTGGCTCAGTGTGCCTTGGAGGCCTTTAGGGGGAAACTGAGGATCACTGTTTATCCTGGAGGCACTTTGGGGTCCCTGGAGGCACCCTGGGGTGCTCTGGAATGTCACTGGGGTGTCCCAGAGCTTTGGGGTGCCCTGGAGGAGCCTCTGGAAGAGTTTTGGGGTGCTCTGGAGGAGTTTTGGTGTCCCTGGGGTGCTCTTTGGAGCAACTTTGGGGTGCCAGGAGCGATTCCAGAGAAGTTCTTAGGGTGCCCAAAGTTCTTGGGGTCCCTGTGAAGGGATTTGGGGATCCCTGGCAATGCTCAGAGGGACTCTGGGAGGATTTGGGGGTGTCCTGAGGGGGTTTTGGGTCTCTGGCTGCGTGCTGAGGGAGGCAGGGTGTCTTTGGAAGGGTCTGGAGAGATTTTGGGGTGCCTGAATCCCCCTCCTTTCCCCCCCCGAGACCCCCCTGAAGGGGCCATGAGGGGTCCACAGCTCTGCCTTGAAGGATTATTGGGGTCCCTGAAAGATTTGGGGGTCCCAAGACACCCCACAAGAGCCAGGGGGTGATTTGGGGTCCCCGTGTGAATTTTGGGGTGCATTGAAAAGGGAGGGAGGGAGGGGTCACTTGGGGTGTCCTCACCCATTTGGGGGTTTTTTTTTGGGGGTGGGGATCTCGGGGATGAATTTGGGATCTGAGAGGGGGAGGGGTCCCCAAGTGCCTCAGTTTCCCCTTTTTCCCTCCCCCCCCCTTAGAAACGGATGTCGGTGACCGAGGGGAGGGCATCAAATACCCCGAAACCACCGAGGGGGGACGCCCCAAACTGGGGGGGCTCATGGACCCCCGGCAGGGCGTCATCGAGAGGACGGGGCGGTGCCAGACCTGTGCTGGTGAGTCAGGGGGGCCCTGAACCCCAAAATCCTCACTGGGAGGGTCCTGAAGCCCCAAAAATCCTCACTGGGGGGGCCTGAACCCCCAAATCCTCACTGGAGGGTCCTGGACCCCAAATCCTCACTGGGAGGGGCCTGAACCCCAAAATCCTCACTGGGAGGGGCCTGAACCCTCAAATTCTCACGGGGAGGGTCCTGAACCCCCAAAATCCTCACTGGGAGAGGCCTGAACCCCCCAAAATCCTCATTGGGAGGGGCCCTGAACCCCAAAATCCTCACTGGGAGGGTCCTGGACCCTCAAAATCCTCACAGGGAGGGCCCTGAACCCCAAAATCCTCACTGGGGGAGGGGCCTGACCCCCAAAAATCCTCATTGGGAGGGTCTGAACCCCAAAATCCTCACTGGGGAGGGGGCCTGAACCCCAAATCCTCACTGGGAGGGTCCTGGACCCCAAATTCTCTCTGGGGGAGGGGCCTGAACCCCAAAAATCCTCATTGGGAGGGTCTGAATCCCCAAATCCTCACTGGGGGGGCCCTGAACCCCAAAATCCTCACTGGGAGGGGCCTGAACCCTCAAAATCCTCACGGGGAGGCGCCTGAACCCCCAAAAATCCTCATTGGGAGGGTCTGAACCCCCAAATCCTCACTGGGAGGGTCCTGAACCCCCAAATCCTCACTGGGAGGGTCCTGAAGCCCCAAATTCTCACTGGGGGGGTCCTGAAGCCCCAAATTCTCACTGGGGGGGTCCTGAACCCCCAAAATCCTCACTGGGGGAGGGCCTGAACCCCAAAAATCCTCATTGGGAGGGTCTGAATTCCCAAATCCTCACTGGGGGGGCCCTGAACCCCAAAATCCTCACTGGGGGGGTCCCGAACCCCCAAAAATCCTCACTGGGGGGGCCCTGAACCCCACAAAATCCTCACTGGGGGGGCCTGAACCCCCAAAAATCCTCACGGGGAGGGGCCTGAACCCCCAAAATCTTCACGGGGAGGGCCCTGAACCTTTTTGGGGGGATTTTCCCTTTTTTCAGGGTTTTTTCCCTTTTGTCAGGGTCCCCTTTTTTGGGGGGGAATATCCCTGATTTTTTGGGGGAATATCCCCGATTTTTGGGGTTTTCCCTTGTTCAGGGCCCCCTTTTTTTGGCGTTTTCCCCTTTTTTTGGGGGGGGAATATCCCCATTTTTTTGGGGTTCCTCCCTTTTTTGGGGGTTTCCATTTTTTGGGCTTTTCTCCTTTTTCAAGGTCCCCTTTGTTTTGGTCGTTTTCCCCTTTTTTTTGGGCGTTGCCCAATTTTTTTGGGGTCCCCTTCTTTTGGGGGAATATCCCTGATTTTTTGGGCGAATATCCCCATTTTTTTTGGGGCAATGTCCTTGATTTTTTTGGGTTTTCCCCTTTTTTCAGGGTCCCCTTTTTGGGGGGGAATATCCCGATTTTTTGGGGGGGAATATCCCTGATTTTTTGGGGGAATATCCCCATTTTTTGGGGGAATATCCTCGATTTTTTTGGGGTTTTCCTCTTTTTTCAGGGTCCCCTTTTTTTGGGCATTTTCCCCTTTTTTGGGGGGAATATCCCCGTTTTTTGGGGGAATATCCCCGATTTTTGGGGGAATATCCCCATTTTTTTGGGGGGGAATATCTCCATTTTTTGGGGGCAATATCCCCTTTTTTGGGGGGGAATATCCCCATTTTTTGGGGGAATATTCCCATTTTTTGGGGGAATATCCTCGATTTTTTTGGGGTTTTCCCCTTTTTTCAGGGTCCCCTTTTTTTGGGCATTTTCCCCTTTTTTGGGGGGGAATATCCCCATTTTTTTGGGGGAATATCCCCATTTTTTTGGGGGAATATCCCCGTTTTTTGGGGGGAATATCCCCGATTTTTGGGGAATATTCCCATTTTTTGGGGGGAATATCCCTGATTTTTTTGGGTTTTCCCCTTTTTTCAGGGTCCCTTTTTTTTGGGCATTTTCCCCTTTTTTGGGGGGGAATATCCCCATTTTTTTGGGGGAATATCCCCATTTTTTGGGGGGAATATCCCCGTTTTTTGGGGGGAATATCCCCGATTTTTGGGGGAATATCCCCATTTTTTTGGGGTGGAATATCCCCATTTTTTGGGGGCAATATCCCCTTTTTTGGGGGGGAATATCCCCATTTTTTGGGGGAATATTCCATTTTTGGGGGGAATATCCTCGATTTTTTTGGGGTTTTCCCCTTTTTTCAGGGTCCCCTTTTTTTGGGCATTTTCCCCTTTTTTGGGGGGGATATCCCCATTTTTTTTGGGGAATATCCCCATTTTTTTGGGGGAATATCCCCGTTTTTTGGGGGGAATATCCCCGATTTTTGGGGGAATATTCCCATTTTTTGGGGGGAATATTCTCGATTTTTTTGGGGTTTTCCCCTTTTTTCAGGGTCCCTTTTTTTTGGGCATTTTCCCCTTTTTTGGGGGGGAATATCCCCGTTTTTTGGGGGAAACATCCCCATTTTTTGGGGGGAAACATCCCCTTTTTTTGGGGGAAATATCCCCATTTTTTGGGGGGAAATATCCCATTTTTCTGGGGAATATCCCCATTTTTTGGGAGGAATATCCCCATTTTTTGGAGGAATATCCCCATTTTTTGGGGGGGAATATCCCCATTTTTTGGGAGGAATATCCCCATTTTTTGGAGGAATATCCCCATTTTTTGGGGGGGAATATCCCCATTTTTTTCGGGTATATCCCCAATTTTTTGGGGGTGAATATCCCTGATTTTTTTTGGGGGGGGATTCTCCCATTTTTGGGGGCATTTCCCCTTTTCCAGGATCCCTTTTTCAGAGCTTCTCCCTTCCCCCACTTCCATCCACCAGCACCATCCCCAAACCCCACACTGGGAATGGGGGGGGGTTCCCCTCGATCCCAGCCCCCCCTAAAGCCGATTTGGGGGTGTCCCCAGGGAACATGACGGAGTGCCCGGGCCACTTCGGGCACATCGAGCTGGCAAGCCCGTGTTCCACGTGGGGTTCCTGGGGAAAACCATGAAAATCCTGCGCTGCGTCTGCTTCTTCTGCTCCAAGCTGCTCGTGGACTCGGTGAGACCCCAAAAAATCACAGGGGGGGCCTAAAAATCACAGAGGGGAGGGACCAAAAAATCACAGGGGGGGACTAAAAATCACGGGGGGACTAAAAAATCACAGGGGGGGACTAAAAATCACAGGGGGGGCCTAAAAATCACAGGGGGGGCCTAAAAAATCACGGGGGGGGACTAAAAAATCACGGGGGGGGACCAAAAAAACAGGGGGGACCAAAAATCACAGGGGGGACCAAAAATCACAGGGGGGGCCTAAAAATCACAGGGGGGCCCAAAATCGCGGGGTGGACCAAAAAAACAGGGGAGCCTAAAAATCACAGGGGGGGACCAAAAATCACAGGGGGGCCCAAAAATCACGGGGGGACCAAAAAATCACAGGGGGGGACTAAAATCACAGGGGGGGACCAAAAATCACAGGGGGGCCCAAAAATCACGGGGGGACCAAAAAATCACAGGGGGGGGACTAAAATCACAGGGGGGCCTAAAAACCACAGGGGGGACCCAAAAAAATCACAGGGGGAGCCCAAAAAATCACAGGGGGGGACCAAAAATCACAGGGGGGGGCCAAAAATCACAGGGAGGGCCTAAAAATCACAGGGGGGACCAAAAAATCACAGGGGGGGCCCAAAAATCACGGGGGGCCCAAAAATCACGGGGGGGGGACCAAAAAATCACAGGGGGGGGGACTAAAAATCACAGGGGGGGAACAGAAATCACAGGGGGGGGACCAAAAAATCACAAGGGGACCTCAAAAAATCACAGGGGGGAGCCCAAAAAATCACAGGGGGGGCCCAAAAATCACGGGGGGGACCAAAAATCACAGGGGGGGACCAAAAAACAGGGGGAGCCTAAAAATCACGGGGGGGCCCAAAAATCACGGGGGGACACCAAAAATCACAGGGGGGGACCAAAAAATCACAGGGGGGGGACTAAAAATCACAGGGGGGGCCTAAAAACCACAGGGGGGACCCCAAAAAAATCACAGGGGAGCCCAAAAAATCACAGGGGGGGACCAAAAATCACAGGGGGGGACCAAAAAATCACAGGGAGGGCCTAAAAATCACAGGGGGGACCAAAAAATCACAGGGGGGGCCCAAAAATCACGGGGGGCCCAAAAATCACGGGGGCCCAAAAATCACAGGGGGGCCCAAAAATCACAGGGGGGGCCCAAAAATCACGGGGGCCCAAAAATCACAGGGAGGGCCTAAAAATCACAGGGGGACCAAAAAATCACAGGGGGGGCCCAAAAATCACGGGGGGCCCAAAAATCACAGGGGGGACCAAAAAATCACAGGGGGGGAACAGAAATCACAGGGGGGGCCCAAAAAATCACAGGGGGGCCCAAAAAATCACAGGGGGAGCCCAAAAATCACAGGGGGGGCCCAAAAATCACAGGGGGGGCCCAAAAAATCACAGGGGGGGACTGAAAATCACAGGGGGGAACAGAAATCACAGGGGGGGACTGAAAATCACAGGGGGGGAACAGAAATCACAGTGGGGGGCCCAAAAATCACAGGGGAGGACCCCAAAAAAATCACAGGGGGGACCAAGAAATCACAGGGGGGGGACCAAAAAATCACAGGGGGGGACCAAAAATCACAGGGGGGGCCCAAAAATCACAGGGGGGACCAAAAATCACAGGGGGGGACCAAAAAAAACAGGGGAGCCTAAAAATCACGGGGGGGCCCAAAAATCACAGGGGGGGGCCCAAAAAATCACGGGGGGACCCCAAGAAACACGAGGGGACTCCAAGAAACCAGAGGGGGAGCCCAAAAAACCATGAGGGGACCCCAAAAAAAACACAGGGAGGAGCCCAAAAACCACGGGGGGAGCCCCAAAAAACAACAGGGGGAGCCCAAAAAACCATGGGGAAACCCAAAAAAACAACAGGGTGACCCAAAAACCACAGGGGGTACAAAGGAGGGGGTGACAGAGTTGGGGTGACACCAAGAAGGGGTGATGGAGTTGAGGTGACAGAGTTGGGGTGACACCAGGAGCAAGTGACACCAGAGGGGTGACAGTTGGGGTGACACCAGGAGCAGGTGACAGGGTTGGGGTGACAGAGCTGAGGTGACACCAAGAGCAGGTGACAGCCAAGGTGACGCCAAGAGGAGGTGGCGGAGTTGAGGTCACACCAGGAGCAGGTGACAGAGTTGGGGTGTCAGAATTGGGGTGACACCAAGAGCAGGTGACAGAGTTGGGGTGACACCAAGGGAGGAGGTGACACCAGGAGCAGGTGACAGAATTGGGGTGACACAGAGGGGGGGACAGAGTTGGGGTGACAGAGTTGGGGTGACACCAAGAGGAGGTGACAGAGTTGGGGTGTCAGAATTGGGGTGACACCAGGAGTGGGTGACGGAGTTGAGGTGACAGAGTTGAGGTGACACCAAGAGCAGGTGAGAGCTGAGGTGACCCCAAGAAGGGGTGACGGAGTTGGGGTGACACCAAGAGCAGGTGACAGAGTTGGGGTGACACCAAGGGTGGTGACAGAGTTGGGGTGACAGAGTTGGGGTGTCAGAATTGGGGTGACAGCAAGAGCAGGTGACAGCCAAGGTGACACCAGGAGCAGGTGATAGTTGAGGTGACAGAGTTGGGGTGGCACCAGGAGCAGGT
Organism: Cyanocitta stelleri; assembly: GCA_026167965.1. Lineage (NCBI taxonomy): Eukaryota > Metazoa > Chordata > Aves > Passeriformes > Corvidae > Cyanocitta > Cyanocitta stelleri. The sequence goes on from JANXIP010000179.1 coordinate 39,723, forward strand.
GACAGAATTGGGGTGACAGAGCTGAGGTGACAGAGTTGGGGTGACAGCAAGAGGAGGTGACAGAGTTGGGGTGACAGAGTTGGGGTGACAGAGTTGGGGTGACACCAGGAGCAGGTGACAGAATTGGGGTGACAGAGTTGAGGTGACACCAAGGGAGGAGGTGACACCAGGAGCAGGTGACAGCCGTGGTGACACCAAGAGGGGGTGACAGAGTTGAGGTGACAGAGTTGGGGTGACACCAGGAGTGGGTGACGGAGTTGGGGTGACACCAAGAGCAGGTGACAGCTGAGGTGACACCAGGAGCAGGTGACAGTTGAGGTGACCGAGTTGGGGTGGCACCAAGAGTGGGTGACGGAGTTGAGGTGACACCAGGAGCAGGTGACAGAGTTGGGGTGACACCAAGAGGAGGTGGCAGCCGAGGTGACACCAAGAGGGGGTGACAGAGTTGGGGTGACACCAGGAGCAGGTGACAGAGTTGGGGTGTCAGAATTGGGATGACACCAAGAGGAGGTGACAGAGTTGGGGTGACACCAGGAGCAGGTGACAGGTTTGGGGTGACAGAGTTGAGGTGACAGAGTTGAGGTGACACCAAGAGGAGGTGACAGAGTTGGGGTGTCAGAATTGGGGTGACACCAGGAGCAGGTGACAGAATTGGGGTGACAGAGCTGAGGTGACAGAGTTGGGGTGACAGAGTTGGGGTGACAGAGTTGGGGTGACACCAGGAGCAGGTGACAGAGTTGGGGTGTCAGAATTGGGGTGACACCAAGAGGGGGTGACAGAGTTGGGGTGACACCAGGAGCAGGTGACAGAATTGGGGTGACAGAGTTGAGGTGACAGAGTTGGGGTGACACCAAGAGGAGGTGACAGAGTTGGGGTGACAGAATTGGGGTGACACCAGGAGCAGGTGACAGAATTGGGGTGACAGAATTGGGGTGACAGAGTTGGGGTGACACCAAGAGGAGGTGACAGAGTTGGGGTGACACCAGGAGCAGGTGACAGAATTGGGGTGACAGAGTTGAGGTGACAGAGTTGGGGTGACACCAAGAGGAGGTGACAGAGTTGGGGTGACACCAGGAGCAGGTGACAGAGTTGGGGTGACAGAGTTGGGGTGACACCAAGAGTGGGTGACAGAGTTGGGGTGACAGAATTGGGGTGACAGAATTGGGGTGCCAACCTTGGCGACACCAACTCTGCCACCAACACCCAGAGCAACCCCCCCCTCCCCCCCCCCAGAATCCCCCTCCTGGCTAATCCTGGCACCCCCTGAAGATCCCGAGATGGGGAAAACCCCAAAACCTCCTTTTCTCACCCCAAACCACCACCACCCCCCCAAAACTCCTCCGTGTGACCCCGAAACGTGGGGGTTTTTTTTTTGGGCAGAACAACCCCAAGATCAAAGACATCCTGGGCAAGTCCAAGGGGCAACCCAAGAAGCGGCTGACGCACGTCTACGACCTGTGCAAGGGCAAGAACATCTGCGAGGGAGGCGAGGAGATGGACCACAAGTTCGGCGTGGAGCAGCCCGAGGGCGATGAGGACCTCACCAAGGAGAAGGTGGCCACCCCAAAATTCGCCTTTGTGGCCCCAAAATTCGTCTTTGTGGCCCCAAGTTTGTCTTTGTGGCCCCAAAATCCTCCTTTTTGGCCCCAAAATCCTCCTTTTTGGCCCCAAAATCCTCCTTTTTGGCCCCAAATTCCTGCTTAGTGGCCCCAAATTCCTCCTTTTTGGCCCCAAATTCCTCCTTAGTGGTCCCAAAATTCGTCTTTGTGGTCCCAAGTTTGTCTTTGTGGCCCCAAATTCCTCCTTTTTGGCCCCAAATTCCTGCTTAGTGGCCCCAAATCCTCCTTAGTGGCCCCAAATTCCTCCTTAGTGGCCCCAAATTCGTCTTTGTGGCCCCAAATTCGTCTTAGTGGCCCCAAATTTGTCTTTAGTGGCCTCAAAATTCGACTTTGTGGCCTCAAAGTTTGACTTTGTGGCCCCAAATTCCTCCTTAGTGGCCCCAAGATTCGTCTTTGTGGCCCCAAGTTTGTCTTTGTGGCCCCAAAATCCTCCTTTTTGGCCCCAAAATCCTCCTTAGTGGCCCAAAATTCGTCTTTGTGGCCCCAAATTCCTCCTTAGTGGCCACAAGTTGGTCTTTGTGGCCCCAAGTTTGTCTTTGTGGCCCCAAATTCCTCCTTAGTGGCCCCAAATTCGTCTTTGTGGCCCCAAATTCCTGCTTTGTGGCCCCAAAATTTGACTTTGTGGTCCCAAATTCCTCCTTAGTGGCCCCAAATTCCTCTTTCTGGCCCCAAAATCCTCCTTCGTGGCCCCAAAATCCTCCTTAGTGGTCCAAAATCCTCTTTAGTGGCCCCAAATTTGTCTTTGTGGCCCCGAAATCCTCTTTGTGGCCTCAAAATCCTTTTAGCGGCCCCGAAATTCATCTTTGTTGCCTCAAAATTCGACTTTGTGGCCTCAAAGTTTGACTTTGTGGCCTCAAAATCTTCCTTAGTGGCCCCAAGTTTGTCTTTGTGCCCCCAAATTTGTCTTTGTGGCCCCAAATTCCTCCTTAGTGGCCCCAAATTCGTCTTAGTGGCCCCAAATTCCTCCTTAGTGGCCCCAAATTTGTCTTTAGTGGCCTCAAAATTCAACTTTGTGGCCTCAAATTTCTCCTTAGTGGCCCAAATTTCTCCTTAGTGGCCCCAAATTCGTCTTTAGTGGCTCCAAATTTGTCTTTAGTGGCCTCAAAATTCGACTTTGTGGCCTCAAAATCTTCCTTAGTGGCCCCAAGTTTGTCTTTGTGGCCCCAAATTCCTCCTTTTTGGCCCCAAAATCCTCCTTAGTGGCCCAAAATCCTCCTTAGTGGCCCAAAATTTGTCTTTGTGGCCCCAAATTCCTCCTTAGTGGCCCCAAATTCCTGCTTTGTGGCCTCAAATTTCCTCTTAGTGGCCGCAAATTTGTCTTTAGTGGCCTCAAAATTCGACTTTGTGGCCTCAAAATCTTCCTTAGTGGCCCAAATTCCTCCTTAGTGGCCCCGAAATCCTCTTTGTGGCCTCAAAATCCTTTTAGTGGCCCCGAAATTTGTCTTTGTGGCCCCAAAATTCGACTTTGTGGCCCCAAATTCCTCCTTTTTTGGCCCCAAAATCCTCCTTACCGGCCTCAAAATTCCTCTTTGTGGCCTCAGAATTCTCCTTAGTGGCCCCAAATTCCTCTTTGTGGCCCCATTAATGACCCCATTAACGACCCCATCACCCCATAAATGCCCCTTTTTGCCCATTTTTTACCCTTTTAACCCCTGTGTGACCCCATAAATGCCCCATAAATGCCCCTTTTAACCCCCGTGTGACCCCATAAATGCCCCTTTTGCCCCTTTTAACCCCCGTGTGACCCCATAAATGCCCCTTTTTGCCCATTTTTCACTCTTTTAACCCCCATTAATGCCCCATAAATGCCCATTTTTTGCCTGTTTTTCACCCCTTTTCTCCCATTTTAGGGCCAGGGTGGCTGTGGGCGCTCCCAGCCCCTGTTCCTACCCCATTAATGCCTCATAAATTCCCCATAAATGCCCCTTTTTGCCCATTTTTGCCCCTTTAAACCCCCGTGTGACCCCATAAATGCCCCTTTTTGCCCATTTTTCACCCTTTTAACCCCCGTGTGACCCCATAAATGCCCCATAAATGCCCCTTTTAACCCCCGTGTGACCCCATAAATGCCCCTTTTGCCCCTTTTAACCCCCGTGTGACCCCATAAATGCCAATTTTTCCCCCCTTTTTCACCCATTTTTGCCCCATTTCAGGGCCACGGCGGCTGCAGGCGCTGCCAGCCCCTGTTCTTACCCCATTAATGCCCCATAAACGCCCCATTAATTCCCCATAAATGCCCCATTATTTCCCCATTTTTCACCCTTTTAACCCCCGTGTGACCCCATAAATGCCCCATAAATGCCCCTTTTTCACCCATTTTTTCCCCCATTTCCCCCCATTTCAGGGCCACGGCGGCTGCAGGCGCTGCCAGCCCCTGTTCTTACCCCATTAATGCCCCATAAATGCCCATTTTTGCCCATTTTTCACCCTTTTAACCCCCGTGTGACCCCATAAATGCCTATTTTTGCCCCATTTCAGGGCCACGGCGGCTGCAGGCGCTGCCAGCCCCTGTTCTTACCCCATTAATGCCCCATAAATGCCCCATTAATTCCCCATAAATGCCGTTTTTTTGCCCATTTTTCACCCTTTTAACCCCCGTGTGACCCCATAAATGCCCATTTTTCCCCCATTTCCCCCCATTTCAGGGCCACGGCGGCTGCGGGCGCTGCCAGCCCCTGTTCTTACCCCATTAATGCCCCATTAATTCCCCACAAATGCCCTTTTTTGCCCATTTTTCACCCTTTTAACCCCCGTGTGACCCCATAAATGCCCCATAAATGCCCCTTTTGCCCCTTTTAAACCCCCGTGTGACCCCACAAATGCCCATTTTCCCCCATTTTCCCCCCATTTCAGGGCCACGGCGGCTGCGGGCGCTGCCAGCCCCTGTTCTTACCCCATAAATGCCCCATAAATGCCCCATAAATGCCCCATAAATGCCCTTTTTTGCCCATTTTTCCCCCATTTCCCCCCATTTCAGGGCCACAGCGGCTGCAGGCGCTGCCAGCCCCTGTTCTTACCCCATAAATGCCCCATTAATACCCCATAAATGCCTCTTTTAACCCCCATGTGACCCCATAAATACCCATTTTTCACCTTTTTAACCCCCGTGTGACCCCATAAATGCCCATTTTTCCCCCATTTTTCCCCCATTTTTCCCCCATTTCCCCCCATTTCAGGGCCACGGCGGCTGTGGGCGCTACCAGCCCCTGTTCTTACCCCATTAATGCCCCATAAATGCCCCATAAATGCCCCACAAATGCCCTTTTTTGCCCATTTTTCCCCCATTTCCCCCCATTTCAGGGCCACGGTGGCTGCGGGCGCTGCCAGCCCCTGTTCTTACCCCATAAATGCCCATTTTCACCCTTTTAACCCCCCGTTGTGACCCCATAAATGCCAATTTTTCCCCCATTTTCCCCCCATTTCAGGGCCACAGCGGCTGCAGGTGCTGCCAGCCCCTGTTCCTGCCCCATTAATGCCCCATAAACGCCCCATTATTTCCCCATAAATGCCCTTTTTTGCCCATTTTTGCCCCTTTAAACCCCCGTGTGACCCCATAAATGCCCATTTTTCCCCCATTTTCCCCCATTTCAGGGCCACGGCGGCTGCAGGCGCTGCCAGCCCCTGTTCCTACCCCATTAATGCCCCATAAATGCCTCTTTTAACCCCTGTGTGACCCCATAAATGCCCATTTTTCCCCCATTTCCCCCCATTTCAGGGCCACGGTGGCTGCGGGCGCTCCAGCCTCTGTTCTTACCCCATTAATGCCCATCACCCCATAAATGCCCCTTTTAACCCCCGTGTGACCCCATAAATGCCCATTTTTCACCCTTTTAACCCCCGTGTGACCCCATAAATGCAATTTTTCTCCCATTTCCCCCATTTCAGGGCCACAGCGGCTGCAGGTGCTGCCAGCCCCTGTTCTTACCCCATTAATGCCCCATAAACGCCCCATTAATTCCCCATAAATGCCGTTTTTTGCCCATTTTTGCCCCTTTAAACCCCCGTGTGACCCCACAAATGCCCCTTTTTTTCCCATTTTTCACCCTTTTAACCCCCGTGTGACCCCATAAATGCCCCATAAATGCCCCTTTTGCCCCTTTTAACCCCCGTGTGACCCCATAAATGCCCCATAAATGCCCCTTTTTCCCCCATTTTTCCCCATTTCCCCCCATTTCAGGGCCACGGCGTCTGCGGGCGCTGCCAGCCCCTGTTCTTACCCCATTAATGCCCCATTAATTCCCCACAAATGCCCTTTTTTGCCCATTTTTCCCCCATTTTCCCCCATTTCAGGGCCACGGTGGCTGCGGGCGCTCCCAGCCCCTGTTCTTACCCCATAAATGCCCCATAAATGCCCCTTTTAACCCCCGTGTGACCCCATAAATGCCCATTTTTGCCCCTTTTAACCCCCGTGTGACCCCATAAATGCCAATTTTTCCCCCATTTTCCCCCCATTTCAGGGCCACAGCGGCTGCAGGTGCTGCCAGCCCCTGTTCTTACCCATTAATGCCCCATAAACTCCCCATTATTTCCCCATAAATGCCGTTTTTTTGCCCATTTTTGCCCCCTTTAAACCCCCGTGTGACCCCATAAATGCCCCTTTTTGCCCATTTTTCACCCTTTTAACCCCCGTGTGACCCCATAAATGCCCCATAAATGCCCATTTTTCCCCCATTTTTCCCCCATTTTCCCCCCCATTTCAGGGCCACGGTGGCTGCGGGCGCTCCCAGCCCCTGTTCTTACCCCATTAATGCCTCATAAATGCCCATAAATGCCCCACAAATGCCCTTTTTTGCCCATTTTTTCCCCCATTTTCCCCCCATTTCAGGGCCACGGCGGCTGCAGGTGCTGCCAGCCCCTGTTCTTACCCCATAAATGCCCCATAAATGCCTCTTTTAACCCCCGTGTGACCCCATAAATGCCCATTTTTGCCCTTTTAACCCCCGTGTGACCCCATAAATGCCCATTTTTGCCCCTTTTAACCCCCGTGTGACCCCATAAATGCCCATTTTTCACCCTTTTAACCCCCGTGTGACCCCATAAATGCCCATTTTTCCCCCATTTCCCCCCATTTCAGGGCCACAGCGGCTGCAGGCGCTGCCAGCCCCTGTTCTTACCCCATTAATGCCCCATAAACGCCCCATTATTTCCCATAAATGCCGTTTTTTGCCCATTTTTGCCCCTTTAAACCCCCGTGTGACCCCATAAATGCCCATTTTTCCCCCATTTTCCCCCATTTCAGGGCCACGGCGGCTGCAGGCGCTGCCAGTCCCTGTTCCTACCCCATTAATGCCCCATCACCCCATAAATGCCCCATAAATGCCCCTTTTAACCCCCGTGTGACCCCATAAATGCCCATTTTTCCCCCATTTTTCCCCCATTTTCCCCCCATTTCAGGGCCACGGTGGCTGCGGGTGCTGCCAGCCCCTGTTCTTACCCCATTAATGCCTCATAAATGCCCCATTAATTCCCCACAAATGCCCTTTTTGCCCATTTTTCCCCCATTTTCCCCATTTCTGGGCCCACGGCGGCTGCGGGCGCTGCCAGCCCCTGTTCCTACCCCATAAATGCCCCATTAATGCCCCATAAATGCCCTTTTTCTCCCCCCTTTTTCACCCATTTTTGCCCCATTTCAGGGCCACGGCGGCTGCAGGCGCTCCCAGCCCCTGTTCCTACCCCATAAATGCCCCATTAATGCCCCATAAATGCCCTTTTTCCCCCCTTTTTCACCCATTTTTGCCCCATTTCAGGGCCACGGCGGCTGCGGGCGCTGCCAGCCCCTGTTCTTACCCCATTAATGCCCCATTAATTCCCCATAAATGCCCCTTTTTTTCCCATTTTTCACCCTTTTAACCCCCGTGTGACCCCATAAATGCCCCATAAATGCCCCCTTTTGCCCCTTTTAACCCCCGTGTGACCCCATAAATGCCCATTTTTCCCCCCTTTTTCACCCATTTTCCCCCCATTTCAGGGCGCACGGTGGCTGCGGGCGCTCCCAGCCCCTGTTCTTACCCCATAAATGCCCCATAAATGCCCCATAAATGCCCCATTAATTCCCATAAATGCCCTTTTTTGCCCATTTTTCCCCCATTTTCCCCCATTTCAGGGCCACAGCGGCTGCAGGCGCTTCCAGCCCCTGTTCTTACCCCATTAATGCCTCATAATGCCCCTTTTAACCCCCGTGTGACCCCATAAATGCCCATTTTTCACCCCTTTTAACCCCCGTGTGACCCCATAAATGCCCATTTTTCACCCTTTTAACCCCCGTGTGACCCCACAAATGCCCCTTTTTCCACAATTTTTCCCCCATTTCCCCCCATTTCAGGGCCACGGCGGCTGCGGCCGTTACCAGCCGCGCATCCGGCGCTCGGGGCTGGAGCTCTACGCCGAGTGGAAGCACGTGAACGAGGACTCGCAGGAGAAGAAGATCCTGCTGAGCCCCGAGCGCGTGCACGAGATCTTCAAGCGCATCTCGGACGAGGAGTGCTTCGTGCTGGGCAATGGACCCCAAATTCGCCCGGCCCGAGTGGATGTGTGCACCGTGCTGCCCGTGCCGCCGCTGTCCGTGCGCCCGGCCGTCGTCATGCAGGGCTCTGCTCGCAACCAGGTGTGGTTTTGGGGGAATTTCGGGGGGTTTTGGGGTTCCTGGAGTGGTTTTGGGAGGTTTTGGGGTGGTATTTGGGTGATATTTGGGGTCTCTGTGGCACCGTGCTGCCCGTGCCGCCGCTGTCCGTGCGCCCGGCCGTCGTCATGCAGGGCTGCTCGTAACCAGGTGTGGTTTGGGGGAATTTCGGGGGTTTTGGGGTTCCTGGAGAGGTTTTGGGGTGATATTGGGAGATTTTGGGGTGGGATTTGGGGTCTCTGTGGCACCGTGCTGCCGTGCCGCCGCTGTCCGTGCGCCCGGCCGTCGTCATGCAGGGCTCTGCTCGTAACCAGGTGCGGTTTTGGGGGGAGTTTGTGGGGTTTTTGGGGTTCCTGGAGAGGTTTTGGGATTCGTGAGTGGTTTTGGGGTGAATTTGTGGTGTTTTGGGGTGTCTGGGGTGATATTTTGGGAAGGTTTTGGGGTGGTATTTGGGGTGATTTGGGGTCTCTGTGGCACCGTGCTGCCCGTGCCGCCGCTGTCCGTGCGCCCGGCCGTCGTCATGCAGGGCTCTGCTCGTAACCAGGTGCGGTTTTGGGGGGAATTTCTGGGGTTTTGGGGTTCCTGGAGTGGTTTTGGGGTGAGTTTGTGGGGTTTTGGGGTGATTTTGGGGGGTTTTGGGGTGATTTTGGAGGGGTTTTGGGGTCTCTGTGGCACCGTTGCTGCCCGTGCCGCCGCTGTCCGTGCGCCCGGCCGTCGTCATGCAGGGCTCTGCTCGCAACCAGGTGTGGTTTTGGGGGGAATTTCGGGGGTTTTGGGGTTCCTGGAGTGGTTTTGGGTGAGTTTGTGGGGTTTTGGGGTTCCTGGAGAGGTTTTGGGGTGATTTTGGGAGGTTTTGGGGGGGGATTTGGGGTGATTTGGGGTCTCTGTGGCACCGTGCTGCCCGTGCCGCCGCTGTCCGTGCGCCCGGCCGTCGTCATGCAGGGCTCTGCTCGTAACCTGGTGTGGTTTTGGGGGGATTTTGTGGGGTTTTGGGGTTCCTGGAGTGGTTTTGGGGTGAGTTTGTGGGGTTTTGGGGTTCCTGGAGAGGTTTTGGGGGTGATTTTGGGTGTTTTGGGGTGGTATTTGGGGTGATATTTGGGGTCTCTGTGGCACCGTGCTGCCCGTGCCGCCGCTGTCCGTGCGCCCGGCCGTCGTCATGCAGGGCTCTGCTCGCAACCAGGTGCGGTTTTTGGGGGGAGTTTGTGGGGTTTTGGGTTCCTGGAGTGGTTTTGGGGTGAGTTTGTGGGGTTTTGGGGTGATTTTGTGGGGTTTTTGGGGGTGATTTTGGGATGGTTTTGGGGTGGTATTTGGGGTGATATTTGGGGTCTCTGTGGCACCGTGCTGCCCGTGCCGCGCTGTCCGTGCGCCCGGCCGTCGTCATGCAGGCTCTGCTCGTAACCAGGTGCGGTTTTGGGGGGAATTTCTTGGGGTTTTGGGGTTCCTGGAGTGGTTTTGGGGTGAATTTGTGGTGTTTTGGGGTTCCTGGAGAGGTTTTTGGGGTGATACTGGGAGATTTTGGGGTGGGATTTGGGGTCTCTGTGGCACCGTGCTGCCCGTGCCGCCGCTGTCCGTGCGCCCGGCCGTCGTCATGCAGGGCTCTGCTCGTAACCAGGTGCGGTTTTGGGGGGAGTTTGTGGGGTTTTGGGGTTCTGGAGAGGTTTTGGGGTGAATTTGTGGGTTATGGGGTAATTTTGGGAGGTTTTGGGGTGGTATTTGGGGTGATATTTGGGGTCTCTGTGGCACCGTGCTGCCCGTGCCGCCGAGTCCCGTGCGCCCGGCTGTCGTCATGCAGGGCTCTGCTCGTAACCAGGTGCGGTTTTGGGGGGGAATTTCGGGGGTTTTGGGGTTCCTGGAGCGGTTTTGGGGTGAATTTGTGGGGTTTTGGGGTGATTTTGGGAGGTTTTGGGGGGGTATTTGGGGTGATTTGGGGTCTCTGTGGCACCGTGCTGCCCCGTGCCGCCGCTGTCCGTGCGCCCCGGCCGTCGTCATGCAGGGCTCTGCTCGCAACCAGGTGTGGTTTTGGGGGGAATTTCAGGGGTTTTGGGGTTCCTGGAGTGGTTTTGGGGTGATTTTGGGGGGTTTTGGGGGGGTATTTGGGGTGATATTTGGGGTCTCTGTGGCACCGTGCTGCCGTGCCGCCGCTGTCCCCGTTGCGCCCGGCCGTCGTCATGCAGGGCTCTGCTCGTAACCTGGTGTGGTTTTGGGGGGATTTTGTGGGGTTTTGGGGTTCCTGGAGTGGTTTTGGGGGTGAGTTTGTGGGGTTTTGGGGTTCCTGGAGAGGTTTTGGGATGACTTTGGGAGTGTTTGGGGGAGTTTTAGGATGATTTTGGGGAGTTTTGGGGTGATTTGGGGTCTCTGTGGCACCGTGCTGCCCGTGCCGCCGCTGTCCGTGCGCCCGGCTGTCGTCATGCAGGGCTCTGCTCGTACCAGGTGTGGTTTTGGGGTGAATTTGTGGGGTTTTGGGTTCCTGGAGTGGTTTGGGGTGATTTTGTGGTGTTTTGGGGTGATTTTGGAGGGGGTTTTGGGGTCTCTGTGGCACCGTGCTGCCCGTGCCGCCGCTGTCCGTGGCCCCGGCCGTCGTCATGCAGGGCTCTGCTCGCAACCAGGTGTGGTTTTGGGGGGAATTTCGGGGGTTTTGGGGTTCCTGGAGAGGTTTTGGGGTGATTTTGGGAGGTTTTGGGGTGATTTTGGAGGGGTTTTGGGGTCTCTGTGGCACCGTGCTGCCCGTGCCGCCGCTGTCCGTGCGCGCCGGGGGTCGTCATGCCAGGGCTCTGCTCGCAACCAGGTGCGGTTTTGGGGTGAATTTGTGGGGTTTTGGGGTTCCTGGAGTGGTTTTGGGGTGATTTTGTGGTGTTTTGGGGTGATTTGGAGGGGTTTTGGGTCTCTGTGGCACCGAGCTGCCCGTGCCGCCGCTGTCCGTGCGCCCCGGCCGTCGTCTGCAGGGCTCTGCTCGCAACCAGGTGTGTTTTGGGGGGAATTTCGGGGGGGTTTTGGGGTTCCTGGAGAGGTTTTGGGGTGATTTTGGGAGGTTTTGGGGTGATTTTGGAGGGGTTTTGGGGTCTCTGTGGCACCGTGCTGCCGTGCCGCCGCTGTCCGTGCGCCCCGGCCGTCGTCATGCAGGGCTCTGCTCGCAACCAGGTGCGGTTTTGGGGGGAATTTGGGGGGTTTTGGGGTTCCTGGAGTGGTTTTGGGGTGATATTGGGAGGTTTTGGGGGATTTTGGGAGGTTTTGGGGTGGTATTTGGGGTGATTTGGGGTCTCTGTGGCACCCGTGCTGCCCGTGCCGCCGCTGTCCGTGCGCGCCGGCCGTCGTCATGCAGGGCTCTGCTCGTAACCTGGTGTGGGTTTTGGGGGGATTTTGTGGGGTTTTTGGGGTTCCTGGAGTGGTTTTGGGGTTGAGTTTGTGGGGGTTTTTGGGGTTCCTGGAGAGGTTTTGGGGTGAATGTGGGCGGTTTTGGGGTGGTATTTGGGGTGATATTTGGGGTCTCTGTGGCACCGTGCTGCCCGTGCCGCCGCTGTCCGTGCGCACCCGGCCGTCGTCATGCAGGGCTCTGCTCGCAACCAGGTGTGGTTTTGGGGGGAATTTCGGGGGTTTTGGGGTTCCTGGAGTGGTTTTGGGCGTTTTGGGGTGGTATTTGGGGTGATATTTGGGGTCTCTGTGGCACCGTGCTGCCCGTGCCGCCGCTGTCCGTGCGCCCGGCCGTCGTCATGCAGGGCTCTGCTCGTAACCAGGTGTGGTTTGGGGGGAATTTGTGGGGTTTTGGGGTTCCTGGAGTGGTTTTGGGGTGATTTTGGGAGGTTTTGGGGTGATTTTGGGGGGTTTTGGGGTGATTTTGGAGGGGTTTTGGGGTCTCTGTGGCACCGTGCTGCCCGTGCCGCCGCTGTCCTTGCGCCCGGCCGGTCGTCATGCAGGGCTCTGCTCGTAACCAGGTGCAGTTTTATGGGGGAATTTCGGGGGTTTTGGGGTTCCTGGTGCGGTTTTGGGGTGAGTTTGTGGGGTTTTGGGGTTCCTGGAGAGGTTTTGGGGTGATTTTGGGAGGTTTGGGGGGGTATTTGGGGTGATTTGGGGTCTCTGTGGCACCGTGCTGCCCGTGCCGCCGCTGTCCGTGCGCCCGGCCGTCGTCATGCAGGGCTCTGCTCGTAACCAGGTGCGGTTTTGGGGGGAATTTGGGGGGTTTTGGGGTTCCTGGAGAGGTTTTGGGGTGAATTTGTGGTGTTTTGGGGTGATTTTGGGGGTTTTGGGGTGATTTTGGAGGGGTTTTGGGTCTCTGTGGCACCGTGCTGCCCGTGCCGCCGCTGTCCGTGCGCCCGGCCGTCGTCATGCAGGGCTCTGCTCGTAACCAGGTGCAGTTTTATGGGGAATTTCGGGGGTTTTGGGGTTCCTGGTGCGGTTTTGGGGTGGAGTTGTGGGGTTTTGGGGTTCCTGGAGAGGTTTTGGGGTGATTTTGGGAGGTTTTGGGGGGGTATTTGGGGTGATTTGGGGTCTCTGTGGCACCGTGCTGCCCGTGCCGCCGCTGTCCGTGCGCCCGGCCGTAGTCATGCAGGGCTCTGCTCGTACCAGGTGCGGTTTTGGGGGGATTTTGTGGGGGTTTTGGGGTTCCTGGAGTGGTTTTGGGGTGAATTTGGGAGGTTTTGGGGTGATTTTGGGAGGTTTTGGGGTGATTTGGGAGGTTTTGGGGTGGTATTTGGGGTGATATTTGGGGTCTCTGTGGCACCGTGCTGCCCGTGCCGCCGCTGTCCGTGCGCCCGGCCGTCGTCATGCAGGGCTCTGCTCGTAACCAGTGTGGTTTTGGGGTGAATTTGGGGTGATTTTGGGGTTCCTGGAGTGGTTTTGGGGTGTTTTTGGGGGTTTTGGGGTGATTTTCTGGGGGTTTTGGGGTGATTATGGAGGGGTTTTGGGGTCTCTGTGGCACCGTGCTGCCCGTGCCGCCGCTGTCCGTGCGCCCGGCCGTCGTCATGCAGGGCTCTGCTCGCAACCAGGTGTGGTTTTGGGGGGATTTTGTGGGGTTTTTGGGGTTCCTGGAGTGGTTTTGGGGTGAATTTGGGAGGTTTTGGGGTGATTTTGGGAGGTTTTGGGGTGATTTTGGGGGGTTTTGGGGTGGTATTTTGGGGTGATTTGGGGTCTCTGTGGCACCGTGCTGCCCGTGCCGCCGCTGTCCGTGCGCCCGGCCGTCGTCATGCAGGGCTCTGCTCGTAACCAGGTGTGGTTTTGGGGGAATTTCGGGGGTTTGGGGTTCCTGGAGTGGTTTTGGGAGGTTTGGGGTGGTATTTGGGTGATATTTGGGGGTCTCTGTGGCACCCGTGCTGCCCGTGCCGCCGCTGTCCGTGCGCCCGGCCGTCGTCATGCAGGGCTTCTGCTCGTAACCAGGTGTGGTTTTGGGGTGAATTTGGGGGGTTTTGGGGTTCCTGGAGAGGTTTTGGGGTTCCTGGAGAGGTTTTGGGATGACTTTGGAGTGTTTGGGGGAGTTTAGGATGATTTGGGGAGTTTTGGGGTGATTTGGGGTCTCTGTGGCACCGTGCTGCCCGTGCCGCCGCTGTCCGTGCGCCCGGCCGTCGTCATGCAGGCTCTGCTCGCAACCAGGTGTGGTTTTGGGGGGAAATTTCGGGGGTTTTGGGGTTCCTGGAGAGGTTTTGGGGTGATTTTGGGGGGTTTTGGGGTGATATTGGGAGGTTTTGGGGTGGTATTTGGGGTGATATTTGGGGTCTCTGTGGCACCGTGCTGCCCGTGCCGCCGCTGTCCGTGCGCCCGGGCCGTCGTCATGCAGGGCTCTGCTCGCAACCAGGTGCGGTTTTGGGGGGAATTTTGGGGTTTTGGGGGTTCCTGGAGAGGTTTTGGGGTGATTTTGGGAGGTTTTGGGGTGGTATTTGGGGTGATTTGGGGTCTCTGTGGCACCGTGCTGCCCGTGCCGCCGCTGTCCGTGCGCCGGCCGTCGTCATGCAGGGCTCTGCTCGTAACCAGGTGCGGTTTTGGGGGGAATTTGGGGGGTTTTGGGGTTCCTGGAGAGGTTTTGGGATTCGTGGAGTAGTTTTGGGGTGAATTTGTGGGTTTTGGGGTGGTCTGGGGTGATATTTGGTGTTTTTTGGGGTGGTATTTGGGGTGATTTGGGGTCTCTGTGGCACCGTGCTGCCCGTGCCGCCGCTGTCCGTGCGCCCGGCCGTCGTCATGCAGGGCTCTGCTCGCAACCAGGTGCGGTTTTGGGGGGAATTTCGGGGGTTTTGGGGTTCCTGGAGAGGTTTTGGATTCGTGGAGTGGTTTTGGGTGAATTTGTGGGGTTTTGGGTGTCTGGGGTGATATTTTGGTGTTTTTTGGGGTGGTATTTGGGGTGATTTGGGGTCTCTGTGGCACCGTGCTGCCCGTGCCGCCGCTGTCCGTGCGCCCCGGCCGTCGTCATGCAGGGCTCTGCTCGTAACCAGGTGCGGTTTTGGGGTGAATTTGGGGGGTTTTGGGGTTCCTGGAGCGGTTTTGGGGTGAATTTGTGGGATTTTGGGGTGGGTATTTGGGGTGATATTTGGGGTCTCTGTGGCACCGTGCTGCCCGTTGCCGCCGCTGTCCGTGCGCCCGGCCGTCGTCATGCAGGGCTCTGCTCGTAACCAGGTGTGGTTTTGGGGTGAATTTGGGGGGTTTTGGGGTTCCTGGAGAGGTTTTGGGTTCCTGGAGAGGTTTTGGGATGACTTTGGGGGTGTTTGGGGGAGTTTTTAGGATGATTTTGGGGAGTTTGGGGTGATTTGGGGTCTCTGTGGCACCGTGCTGCCCGTGCCGCCGCTGTCCGTGCGCCCGGCTGTCGTCATGCAGGGCTCTGCTCGTACCAGGTGTGGTTTTGGGGGGAATTTGTGGGGTTTTGGGGTTCCTGGAGAGGTTTTGGGGTGATTTTGTGGTGTTTTGGGGTGATTTTGGGGGGTTTTGGGGTGGTATTTGGGGTGATTTGGGGTCTCTGTGGCACCGTGCTGCCCGTGCCGCCGCTGTCCGTGCGCCCGCCGTCGTCATGCAGGCTCTGCTCGTAACCAGGTGTGGTTTTGGGGGGATTTTGTTGGGGTTTTGGGGTTCCTGGAGTGGTTTTGGGTGATTTTGTGGGGTTTTGGGGTTCCTGGAGAGGTTTGGGGTGATTTTGGGAGGTTTTGGGGTGGTATTTTGGGGTGATATTTGGGGTCTCTGTGGCA
>JANXIP010000179.1:55217-151771 GCA_026167965.1 Cyanocitta stelleri
ATTTTGGGCTGTTTTGGGTCTCTGGAGGGGTTTTGGGCTGATTTTTGGGCTGTTTTGGGGTCTCTGGAGGGGTTTTGGGCTGATTTGGGGCTGTTTTTGGGTTCTGTGGCGAGGTTTTGGGCTGATTTTGGGCTCTTTTGGGGTCTCTGGAGGGGTTTTGGGCTGATTTTGGCTGTTTTTGGGTCTCTGGAGGGGTTTTGGGCTGATTTTGGGCTGTTTTGGGGTCTCTGGAGGGGTTTTGGGCTGATTTTGGGCTGTTTTGGGTTCTGTGGCGAGGTTTTTGGGCTGATTTTGGGCTGTTTTGGGGTCTCTGGAGGGGTTTTGGGCTGATTTTGGGCTCTTTTGGGGTCTCTGGAGGGGTTTTGGGCTGATTTGGGGCTGTTTTGGGGTTCTGTGGCGAGGTTTTGGGCTGATTTTGGGCTCTTTTGGGGTCTCTGGAGGGTTTTGGGCTGATTTTGGGCTGTTTTGGGGTCTGTGGTGAGGTTTTGGGCTGATTTTGGGCTGTTTTGGGGTCTCTGGAGGGGTTTTGGGCTGATTTGGGGCTGTTTTGGGGTCTCTGGAGGGGTTTTGGGCTGATTTGGGGCTGTTTTGGGGTCTCTGGAGGGTTTTGGGCTGATTTTGGCTGTTTTGGGGTCTCTGGAGGGGTTTTGGGCTGATTTGGGGCTGTTTTGGGGTCTCTGGAGGGTTTGGGCTGATTTTGGGGCTGTTTTGGGTCTCTGGAGGGGTTTTGGGCTGATTTTGGGCTGTTTTTGGGGTCTCTGGAGGGGTTTTGGGCTGATTTGGGGCTGTTTTGGGGTCTCTGGAGGGGTTTTGGGCTGATTTTGGGCTGTTTTGGGGTCTCTGGAGGGGTTTTGGGCTGATTTTGGGCTGTTTTGGGTTCTGTGGCGAGGTTTTGGGCTGATTTTGGGCTGTTTTGGGGTCTCTGGAGGGGTTTTGGGCTGATTTTGGCTCTTTTGGGGTCTCTGGAGGGGTTTTGGGCTGATTTGGGGCTGTTTTGGGGTCTCTGGCGAGGTTTTGGGCTGATTTGGGGCTGTTTTGGGGTCTCTGGAGGGGTTTTGGGCTGATTTGGGGCTGTTTTGGGGTCTCTGGCGAGGTTTTGGGCTGATTTGGGGCTGTTTTGGGGTCTCTGGACCCTCATACTCTCCACGTACCCCCCCGATCCCTCAGCGCTCGTCCCACACCGAGGGCAATTTTCCCCTTTCCCACGGGGCCTCTGGAGACCCTTCAGCCTTTTGGGGTCTCCCCCCTTCCTGTGCTCCCCAATCCCCTTTTACCTTCACCCCAAACCCCTTTAGGGGTCCCCTTTTCCATCACCCCCAAACCCCTTTTAGGGTCCCTTTTCCCATCACCCCCCAGACCCCTTTTAGGGTTCCCTTTTATCTTCACCCCAAAACCCTTTTGGGGTCCCTTTTCCCATCACCCCAAACCCCTTTTAGGGTCTCCCCCCTTCCTGCACTCCCCAATCCCCTTTTCCATCACCCCAAACCCCTTTTAGGGTCCCCATTTCCAATCACCCCAAACCCCTTTTGGGGTCTCCCAATTCTTTGCACTCCCCAATCCCCTTTCCCATCACCCCAAACCCCTTTTAGGCTCCCCTTTTCCATCACCCCAAACCCCTTTTAGGCTCCCATTTTCCCATCACCCCAAACCCCTTTTGGGGTCCCCTTTCCCATCACCCCAAACCCCTTTTAGGCTCCCTTTTCCCATCACCCCAAACCCCTTTTAGGGTCTCCCCCCTTCCTGCACTCCCCAATCCCCTTTTCCCATCACCCCAAACCCCTTTTAGGGTCCCCTTTTCAGTCACCCCAATCCCCTTTTGGGGTCCCCCCTTTTGGGGTCCCCTTTCCCATCACCCCAAACCCCTTTTGGGGTCCCCTTTCCCATCACCCCAAACCCCTTTTAGGCTCCCTTTTCCCATCACCCCAAACCCTTTTAGGGTCTCCCCCCTTCCTGCACTCCCCAATCCCCTTTTCAGTCACCCCAAACCCCTTTTAGGCTCCCTTTTCCCATCACCCCAAACCCCTTTTAGGGTTTCCCCTCTCCTTGCACTCCCCCAATCCCCTTTCCCATCACCCCCAAACCCCTTTTAGGCTCCCCTTTTCCATCACCCCAAACCCCTTTTAGGCTCCCCTTTTCCCATCACCCCAAATCCCTTTTAGGCTCCCCTTTTCAGTCACCCCAAACCCCTTTTAGGGTCCCCTTTCCCATCACCCAAACCCCTTTTAGGCTCCCCTTTTCCATCACCCCAAACCCCTTTTAGGCTCCCCTTTTCCCATCACCCCAAATCCCTTTTAGGCTCCCCTTTTCAGTCACCCCAAACCCCTTTTAGGGTCCCCTTTCCCATCACCCCAAACCCCTTTTAGGCTCCCCTTTCCCATCTCCCCAAACCCCTTTTGGGGTCCCCTTTTCCATCACCCCAAACCCCTTTTGGGGTCCCTTTTCCCATCACCCCAAACCCCTTTTAGGGTCCCTTTCCCATCACCCCAAACCCCTTTTGGGGTCTCCCAATTCTTGCACTCCCCAATCCCCTTTTCCATCACCCCAAACCCCTTTTAGGGTCCCCTTTTCCATCACCCCAAACCCCTTTTAGGGTCCCCTTTTCCCATCACCCCAAACCCCTTTTAGGGTCCCTTTTCCCATCACCCCAGACCCCTTTTAGGGTTCCCTTTTATCTTCACCCCAAAACCCTTTTTGGGGTCCCCTTTCCCATCACCCCAAACCCCTTTTAGGGTCCCCTTTCCCATCACCCCAAACCCCTTTTAGGGTCTCCCCCCTTCCTGCACTCCCCAATCCCCTTTTCCATCACCCCAAACCCCTTTTGGGGTCTCCCAATTCTTGCACTCCCCAATCCCCTTTTCCATCACCCCAAACCCCTTTTAGGCTCCCCTTTCCCATCACCCCAAACCCCTTTTAGGCTCCCCTTTTCCATCACCCCAAACCCCTTTTAGGCTCCCCTTTTCCCATCACCCCAAATCCCTTTTAGGCTCCCCTTTTCCATCACCCCAAACCCCTTTTAGGATCTCCCCCCTTCTTGCACTCCCCAATCCCCTTTCCCATCTCCCCAAACCCCTTTTGGGGTCCCCTTTTCCATCACCCCAAACCCCTTTTAGGGTCCCCTTTTCAGTCACCCCAATCCCCTTTTGGGGTCCCCCCTTTTAGGGTCCCCTTTCCCATCACCCCAAACCCCTTTTAGGGTCCCTTTCCCATCACCCCAAACCCCTTTTAGGGTTTCCCCTCTCCTTGCACTCCCCAATCCCCTTTTCCCATCACCCCAAACCCCTTTTAGGGTCCCCTTTCCCATCACCCCAAACCCCTTTTAGGGTCCCCTTTTCCATCACCCCAAACCCCTTTTAGGGTCTCCCCCCTTCTTGCACTCCCCAAGCCCCTTTTCAGTCACCCCAAACCCCTTTTGGGCTCCCCTTTCCCATCACCCCAAACCCCTTTTAGGGTCCCTTTCCATCACCCCAAACCCCTTTTAGGCTCCCCTTTCCCATCACCCCAAACCCCTTTTAGGCTTCCCTTTTCCCATCACCCCAAACCCTTTTTGGGCTCCCCTTTCCCATCACCCCAAACCCCTTTTAGGGTCCCCTTTTCCCATCACCCCAAACCCCTTTTAGGCCCCCCTTCTTGCACTCCCCAAGCCCCTTTTCAGTCACCCCAAACCCCTTTTAGGCTCCCCTTTTCAGTCACCCCAATCCCCTTTTGGGGTCCCCCCTTTTAGGGTCCCCTTTCCCATCACCCAAACCCGTTTTAGGGTCCCCTTTTCCATCACCCCAAACCCCTTTTAGGCTCCCCTTTTCAGTCACCCCAATCCCCTTTTGGGGTCCCCCCTTTTAGGCTCCCCTTTTCCCATCACCCCAAACCCCTTTCACCATCTCCCCATTCCTTTTCCCACCCCTTTTCCCACCTCCCCCTTTTCCCAGAACACTTCCCCCTTCCCCCCCCCCCCCCCCCCCCAACCCCCAAACCATCCCTTTGGGGGTCACCCCACGGTTTTTGGGGTTGCTCTTTTTAGGATGACCTCACTCACAAGCTGGCCGACATCGTTAAGATCAACAATCAGCTGCGGCGGAACGAGCAGAACGGGGCGGCCGCGCACGTCATCGCCGAGGACGTCAAACTGCTGCAGTTCCACGTGGCCACCATGGTGGACAACGAGTTGCCCGGCTTGCCCAGGGTACCTGGATGAAGTTTGGGGGGTTTGGGGGGGTCTCAGAGGGGGTTTGGGGGGTCGTAGAGGGGTCTCAGAGGGGTTTTAGGGGGTCTCAGAGGGGTTTTGGGGGTGTTACAGAGGGGTTTTAGGGGGTCTCAGAGGGGTTTTGGGGGTCGTAGAGGGGTCAGAGAGGGGTTTTGGGGGTCTCAGAGGGGTTTGGGGGGTCTCAGAGGGGGTTTGGGGGTCTCAGAGGGGTTGGGGGGTCGTAGAGGGGTCAGAGAGGGGTTTTGGGGGTGTTACAGAGGGGTCTCAGAGGGGTTTGGGGGTCGTAGAGGGGTCTCAGAGGGGTTTTGGGGGTCACAGAGGGGTTTTGGGGGTCATAGAGGGGTTTTGGAGGCTCTCAGAGGGGTTTTGGGGCTCTCAGAGGGGTTTTGGGGCTCTCAGAGGGATTTTTGGTGGTCGTAGAGGGGTCTCAGAGGGGTTTTGGGGGTGTTACAGAGGGGTTTTGGGGGTCTCAGAGGGGTTTGGGGGGTCTCAGAGGGGTTTCAGGGATCTCAGAGGGGTTTTGGGGGGGTCGTAGAGGGGTGTCAGAGGGGTTTTGGGGGTCGTAGAGTGGTCACAGAGGGGTTTTGAGGCTCTCAGAGGGGTTTTGGGGGTCTCAGAGGGGTTTTGGGGGTGTTACAGAGGGGGTTTGGGGGTCGTAGAGGGGTGTCGGAGGGGTTTTTGGGGGTCTCAGAGGGATTTTTGGGGGTCATAGAGGGGTCATAGAGGGGGTTTTGGGGGATCTCAGAGGGGTTTTGGGGGGTCTCAGAGGGGTTTTGGGGGTCGTAAGAGGGGTCAGAGAGGGGTTTTGGGGGTCTCAGAGGGGGTTTGGGGGGGTCTCAGAGGGGTTTTGGGGGTGTTACAGAGGGGTTTTGGGGGGTCTCAGAGGGGTTTTGGGGGTCGTAGAGGGGTCAGAGAGGGGTTTTGGGGGTGTTACAGAGGGGTTTTGGGGGTCTCAGAGGGGGTTTGGGGATCTTAGAGGGGGTTTGGGGGTGACAGAGGGGTCTCAGAGGGGTTTTGGGGGTCTCAGAGGGGTCTCAGAGGGGTTTGGGGGGTCTCAGAGGGGTTTTGGGGGTCGTAGAGGGGTCAGAGAGGGATTTTGGGGGTGTTACAGAGAGGTTTTGGGGGTCTCAGAGGGGGTTTGGGGGTCTCAGAGGGGGTTTGGGGTCACAAAGAACTCTCAGAGGGGTTTTGGGGTCACAACCAGGTGTCAGAGGACTTTTGGGAGGGCTCTCAGAGAAGTTTTGGGGCTCACCGAGGGATCTCCAAGCGCTTTTGTGTGCCCCAAACCCCCCGAACCCCCCCAAATTCCCGACAGCGTTCGAGGCCATTCCCGCTGTGGGATCAGCTGGGATCCGAACGCGTCCCCCCAAACCCCAAACCCCAAACCCCAGGAACGTTTTTAGGGTTTCCAACTCCTCCTTCCCCCCCAAATTTCTGCTCCCTCCAGGCCATGCAGAAATCGGGGCGTCCCCTGAAGTCCCTGAAGCAGCGGCTGAAGGGCAAAGAGGGTCGGGTTCGGGGCAACCTCATGGGCAAGCGCGTGGACTTCTCGGCCCGCACCGTCATCACCCCCGACCCCAACCTGGCCATCGACCAGGTGGGCGTCCCCCGCTCCATCGCGGCCAACATGACCTTTGCCGAGATCGTCACCCCCTTCAACATCGACAGGTGGGGTTTTGGGGGGGTTTATAGGGGATTTGTGGGGTTTTGGGATGGATTTGTGGGGTTTTAGGATGGATTTGTGGGGTTTTAGGATGGATTTATGGGGTTTTAGGATGGATTTATGGGGTTTTGGGGTGGATTTATGGGGGTTTGGGGTGGGCGTCCCCCGCTCCATCGCGGCCAACATGACCTTGGCCGAGATCGTCACCCCCTTCAACATCGACAGGTGGGGTTTTGGGGGGGTTTGTAGGGGATTTGTGGGGGTTTAGGATGGATTTGTGGGGTTTTGGGGTGGATTTATGGGGTGGTTTGGGTGATTTATGGGGTTTTGGGAGAGCGTTCCCTTCTCCGTTCCCACCCAACATGACCTTGGCCGAGATCGTCACCCCCTTCAACATCGACAGGTGGGGTTTTGGGGGGGGTTTATAGGGGATTTGTGGGGTTTTAGGATGGATTTATGGGGTTTTGGGATGGATTTGTGGGGTTTTAGGATGGATTTATGGGGTGGTTTGGGGTGGATTTATGGGGGTTTGGGGTGGGTGTCCCCCGCTCCATCGCGGCCAACATGACCTTGGCCGAGATCATCACCCCCTTCAACATCGACAGGTGGGGTTTTGGGGGGGTTTGTAGGGGATTTGTGGGGGTTTGGGATGGATTTATGGGGTTTTAGGATGGATTTATGGGGTTTTGGGATGGATTCATGGGGTGGTTTGGGTGATTTATGGGGTTTTGGGAGAGCGTTCCCTTCTCCGTTCCCACCCAACATGACCTTGGCCGAGATCGTCACCCCCTTCAACATCGACAGGTGGGGGATTTATGGGGTTTAGGATGGATTTATGGGGTTTTAGGATGGATTTATGGGGGTTTGGGATGGATTTATGGGGTGGTTTGGGTGATTTATGGGGTTTTGGGAGAGCGTTCCCTTCTCCATGTGACCTTGGCCGAGATCGTCACCCCCTTCAACATCGACAGGTGGGGTTTTGGGGGGGTTTGTAGGGGATTTGTGGGGGTTTGGGATGGATTTGTGGGGTTTTAGGATGGATTTATGGGGTTTTGGGATGGATTCATGGGGTGGTTTGGGTGATTTATGGGGTTTTGGGAGAGCGTTCCCTTCTCCGTTCCCACCCAACATGACCTTGGCCGAGATCGTCACCCCCTTCAACATCGACAGGTGGGGGATTTATGGGGTTTAGGATGGATTTATGGGGTTTTAGGATGGATTTATGGGGTTTGGGATGGATTTATGGGGTTTGGGATGGATTTATGGGGTGGTTTGGGTGATTTATGGGGTTTTGGGAGAGCGTTCCCTTCTCCATGTGACCTTGGCCGAGATCGTCACCCCCTTCAACATCGACAGGTGGGGTTTTGGGGGGGTTTGTAGGGGATTTGTGGGGGTTTGGGATGGATTTGTGGGGTTTTAGGATGGATTTATGGGGTTTTGGGATGGATTCATGGGGTGGTTTGGGTGATTTATGGGGTTTTGGGAGAGCGTTCCCTTCTCCGTTCCCACCCAACATGACCTTGGCCGAGATCGTCACCCCCTTCAACATCGACAGGTGGGGTTTTGGGGGGTTTGTAGGGGATTTGTGGGGTTTTAGGATGGATTTATGGGGTTTGGGGTGGATTTATGGGGTTTTAGGATGGATTTATGGGGGTTTGGGATGGATTTATGGGGTTTGGGGTGGATTTATGGGGTGGTTTGGGTGATTTATGGGGTTTTGGGAGAGCGTTCCCTTCTCCGTTCCCACCCAACATGACCTTGGCCGAGATCGTCACCCCCTTCAACATCGACAGGTGGGGGATTTATGGGGTTTGGGATGGATTCATGGGGTTTGGGGTGGATTTATGGGGTGGTTTGGGATGGATTTATGGGGTTTTGGGAGAGCGTTCCCTTCTCCGTTCCCACCCAACATGACCTTGGCCGAGATCGTCACCCCCTTCAACATCGACAGGTGGGGTTTTGGGGGGGTTTGTAGGGGATTTGTGGGGTTTTGGGATGGATTTATGGGGTTTTGGGATGGATTTATGGGGTTTGGGATGGATTTATGGGGTGGTTTGGGTGATTTATGGGGTTTTGGGAGAGCGTTCCCTTCTCCATGTGACCTTGGCCGAGATCGTCACCCCCTTCAACATCGACAGGTGGGGTTTTGGGGGGGTTTGTAGGGGATTTGTGGGGGTTTGGGATGGATTTGTGGGGTTTTAGGATGGATTTGTGGGGTTTTGGGGTGGATTTATGGGGTGGTTTGGGTGATTTATGGGGTTTTGGGAGAGCGTTCCCTTCTCCGTTCCCACCCAACATGACCTTTGCCGAGATCGTCACCCCCTTCAACATCGACAGGTGGGGTTTTGGGGGGGTTTGTAGGGGATTTGTGGGGTTTTGGGATGGATTTATGGGGTTTTGGGGTGGATTTATGGGGTTTGGGATGGATTCATGGGGTGGTTTGGGGGATTTATGGGGTTTTGGGAGAGCGTTCCCTTCTCCGTTCCCACCCAACATGACCTTGGCCGAGATCATCACCCCCTTCAACATTGACAGGTGGGGTTTTGGGGGGTTTGTAGGGGATTTGTGGGGTTTTAGGATGGATTTATGGGGTTTTGGGATGGATTTATGGGGTTTTAGGATGGATTTATGGGGTTTGGGATGGATTTATGGGGTGGTTTGGGTGATTTATGGGGTTTTGGGAGAGCGTTCCCTTCTCCGTTCCCACCCAACATGACCTTGGCCGAGATCGTCACCCCCTTCAACATCGACAGGTGGGGTTTTGGGGGGATTTGTAGGGGATTTGTGGGGGTTTAGGATGGATTTATGGGGTTTGGGGTGGATTTATGGGGTTTTGGGGTGGATTTATGGGGGTTTGGGGTGGGCGTCCCCCGCTCCATCGCGGCCAACATGACCTTGGCCGAGATCGTCACCCCCTTCAACATCGACAGGTGGGGTTTTGGGGGGGTTTGTAGGGGATTTGTGGGGGTTTGGGATGGATTTGTGGGGTTTTGGGGTGGATTTATGGGGTTTTGGGGTGGATTTATGGGGTTTTGGGGTGGATTTATGGGGGTTTGGGGTGGGCGTCCCCCGCTCCATCGCGGCCAACATGACCTTGGCCGAGATCATCACCCCCTTCAACATCGACAGGTGGGGGATTTATGGGGTTTAGGATGGATTTGTGGGGTTTTAGGATGGATTTATGGGGTTTTAGGATGGATTTATGGGGGTTTGGGGTGGATTTATGGGGGTTTGGGGTGGGCGTCCCCCGCTCCATCGCGGCCAACGTGACCTTGGCCGAGATTGTCACCCCCTTCAACATCGACAGGTGGGGTTTTGGGGGGGTTTGTAGGGGATTTGTGGGGTTTTGGGATGGATTTATGGGGTTTTGGGATGGATTTATGGGGTTTGGGATGGATTTATGGGGTGGTTTGGGTGATTTATGGGGGTTTGGGAGAGCGTTCCCTTCTCCATGTGACCTTCGCCGAGATCGTTACCCCCTTCAACATCGACAGGTGGGGTTTTGGGGGGGTTTGTAGGGGATTTGTGGGGTTTTAGGATGGATTTGTGGGGTTTTAGGATGGATTTATGGGGGTTTGGGGTGAATTTATGGGGTTTAGGATGGATTTATGGGGTTTGGGATGGATTCATGGGGTGGTTTGGGTGATTTATGGGGTTTGGGAGAGCGTTCCCTTCTCCGTTCCCACCCAACATGACCTTGGCCGAGATCGTCACCCCCTTCAGCATCGACAGGTGGGGTTTTGGGGGGATTTGTAGGGGATTTGTGGGGGTTTAGGATGGATTTATGGGGTTTGGGGTGGATTTATGGGGGTTTGGGGTGGATTTATGGGGGTTTGGGGTGGGCGTCCCCCGCTCCATCGCGGCCAACATGACCTTGGCCGAGATCGTCACCCCCTTCAACATCGACAGGTGGGGTTTTGGGGGGATTTGTAGGGGATTTGTGGGGGTTTGGGATGGATTTATGGGGTTTAGGATGGATTTATGGGGTTTTGGGATGGATTTATGGGGTGGTTTGGGTGATTTATGGGGTTTGGGAGAGCGTTCCCTTCTCCGTTCCCACCCAACATGACCTTTGCCGAGATCGTCACCCCCTTCAGCATCGACAGGTGGGGTTTTGGGGGGGTTTGGGATGGATTTATGGGGTTTAGGATGGATTCATGGGGGTTTGGGATGGATTTATGGGGTTTTGGGGTGGATTTATGGGGTTTTGGGGTGGATTTATGGGGTTTGGGGTGGATTTATGGGGTGGTTTGGGTGATTTATGGGGGTCTGGGAGAGCGTTCCCTTCTCCATGTGACCTTGGCCGAGATCGTCACCCCCTTCAACATCGACAGGTGGGGTTTTGGGGGTGTTTGTAGGGGATCTCTGGGGTTTTAGGATGGATTTGTGGGGTTTTGGGATGGTTTATGGGGTTTTAGGATGGATTTATGGGGTTTGGGGTGGATTTATGTTGTGGTTTGGGTGATTTATGGGGGTTTGGGCGAGCGTTCCCTTCTCCATGTGACCTTGGCCGAGATCGTCACCCCCTTCAACATCGACAGGTGGGGTTTTGGGGGGGTTTGTAGGGGATTTGTGGGGGTTTAGGATGGATTTGTGGGGTTTTGGGGTGGATTTATGGGGTTTGGGGTGGATTTATGGGGTGGTTTGGGTGATTTATGGGGTTTTGGGAGAGCGTTCCCTTCTCCGTTCCCACCCAACATGACCTTGGCCGAGATCGTCACCCCCTTCAACATCGACAGGTGGGGTTTTGGGGGGGTTTATAGGGGATTTGTGGGGTTTTAGGATGGATTTTATGGGGTTTTAGGATGGATTTGTGGGGTTTTAGGATGGATTTATGGGGTTTTGGGGTGGATTTATGGGGTTTTGGGGTGGATTTATGGGGTTTGGGGTGGGCGTCCCCCGCTCCATCGCGGCCAACATGACCTTGGCCGAGATCGTCACCCCCTTCAACATCGACAGGTGGGGTTTTGGGGGGTTTGTAGGGGATTTGTGGGGGTTTAGGATGGATTTATGGGGTTTAGGATGGATTTATGGGGTTTTGGGATGGATTCATGGGGTGGTTTGGGTGATTTATGGGGTTTTGGGAGAGCGTTCCCTTCTCCGTTCCCACCCAACATGACCTTGGCCGAGATCGTCACCCCCTTCAACATCAACAGGTGGGGTTTTGGGGGGGTTTATAGGGGATTTGTGGGGTTTTAGGATGGATTTATGGGGTTTTGGGGTGGATTTATGGGGTTTTGGGGTGGATTTATGGGGGTTTGGGGTGGGCGTCCCCCGCTCCATCGCGGCCAACATGACCTTGGCCGAGATCATCACCCCCTTCAACATCGACAGGTGGGGGATTTATGGGGTTTAGGATGGATTTGTGGGGTTTTAGGATGGATTTATGGGGTTTTAGGATGGATTTATGGGGTTTTGGGGTGGATTTATGGGGGTTTGGGGTGGATTTATGGGGGTTTGGGGTGGGCGTCCCCCGCTCCATCGCGGCCAACATGACCTTGGCCGAGATCGTCACCCCCTTCAACATCGACAGGTGGGGTTTTGGGGGGGTTTGTAGGGGATTTGTGGGGTTTTGGGATGGATTTATGGGGTTTTGGGATGGATTTATGGGGTTTGGGATGGATTTATGGGGGTTTTAGGATGGAGTTATGGGGGCTTGGGGTGGATTTATGGGGTTTTGGGATGGATTTATGGGGGTTTTAGGATGGAGTTATGGGGGCTTGGGGTGGATTTATGGGGTTTTGGGATGGATTTATGGGGGTTTTAGGATGGATTTATGGGGTTTGGGGTGGATTTATGGGGGTTTTACGATTGATTTATGGGGTTTTGGGATGGATTTATGGGATTTTAGGATGGATTTATGAGGTTTGGGATGGATTTATGGGGGTTTTAGGATGGAGTTATGGGGGTTTTGGGGTCATTTATGGGTTTTTAGGATTGATTTATAGGGTTTTAGGATGGATTTATGGGATGTTTGGGTTGATTTATGGGGTTTTGGGATGGATTTATGGGGTTTTAGGATGGATTTATGGGGTTTTAGGTTGGATTTATAGGGTTTTAGGATGGATTTATGGGTTTTTGGGTGGATTTATGGCATATTTGGGTTGGATTTATGGGGTTTTAAGATGGATTTATAGGGTTTAGGTTGGATTTATGGGGTTTTAGGATGGATTAATGGGATTTTGGGGTGATTTATGGGGTTTTGGGATGGATTTATGGGGTTTTAGGATGGATTAATGGGGTTTTGGCATGGATTTATGGGGTTTTAGGATGGATTTATGGAGTTTTGAGGTGATTTATGGGGGTTTTACCATTGATTTATGGGGTTTGAGGTGGATTTATGGGGTTTTAGGTTGGATATATGGGGGATTGGGATGGAATTATGGGGGTTTGGGGTGGATTTATGGGGTTTTAGGTTGGATTTATGGGGTTTTGGTTTGGATTTATGGCATATTTGGGTTGGATTTATGGGTTTTGGGATGGATTTATGGGGGTTTGGGATGGATTTATGGGGTTTAGGATGGATTTATGGGATTTTGGGGTGATTTATGGGGTTTTGGGATGGATTTATGGGGTTTTAGGATGGATTTATGGGGTTTTATGTTGGATTTACAGGGTTTTAGGATGGATTTATGGGGTTTTAGGATGGATTTATGGGTTTTTGGGTGGATTTATGGCATATTTGGGTTGGATTTATGGGGTTTTAAGATGGATTTATAGGGTTTAGGTTGGATTTATGGGGTTTTAGGATGGATTAATGGGATTTTGGGGTGATTTATGGGGTTTTGGGATGGATTTATGGGGTTTTAGGATGGATTAATGGGATTTTGGGGTGATTTATGGGGTTTTGGGATGGATTTATGGGGTTTTAGGATGGATTAATGGGATTTTGGGGTGATTTATGGGGTTTTGGGATGGATTTATGGGGTTTTAGGATGGATTAATGGGATTTTGGGGTGATTTATGTGGTTTTGGGACAGCTTTTCCTGCTCCATCCCCCCAGTGTGACCTTTGGTGAGATCTTCACCCCCTTCAACATCGATTGGGGCAACCTGGGGGGGTTTGGAGGGAATTTAGGGGGGATTTAGGGGGTGTTTGGAGCTGATCTGAGGGGTCTGGGGGAGCTTTGGTGGGGTTTGGGGCAGATCTGGGGGAGATTTGGGGGAAATTTGAGGAGATTTGGGCCAGATTTGGGGGAAATTCAGGGACTTTGGGGCAGATCTGGGTGAATTTGGGCTGAATTTAAGGACTGGGGCCGATCTGGGTGAATTTAGTGAGATTTAAAGAATCTTTGGGGTCGTTCTGGAGCTTTTGGGGGACATTTGGGTGATTTTAGGGCAGATTTGAGGCAGTTTGGGGTTGATTTGAGAACCTTTAGGACCCTCTAGTGCGATTTGGGGTGATTTTGGGGTGATTGGAGCAGTCTGGGGCCATTTTAAAGAACCCCCAAAATCCCCCCTCGACGACATCAGCGTCGTTTTGGGGCTGATCCCAAGAACCCAAAACCATCTCAAACCCCTTTAAAACCCCACAAATCCTTCTCAAGGTGACTCTGGTGGTTTATGGGGTGAACCCTGGATTCCCAAAATCCCCTCAATTTCCCCCAAAAACCCCCCCAGGCTGCAGGAGTTGGTGCGTAGGGGGAACAGTCAATACCCGGGGGCCAAATACATCATCAGGGACAACGGGGACAGGATCGACCTCCGCTTCCACCCCAAACCCAGCGACCTCCACCTGCAGATCGGCTACAAGGTCAGCACCCCAAAAACCCCCAGAAGTCAGGGGAGCACCCCAAAAAACCCCCAAAAGTCAGCACCTCAAAAAACCCCCAAAAGTCAGCACCTGAAAAAAAAAAACCCCAAAAGTCAGCACCTCAAAAAAAAAAAACCCCCAAAAGTCAGCACCCCCCAAAAAAAAAAACAACCCAAAAAATCAGGGGAGGAGCCCAAAAAAACCCCAAAAGTCAGCACCCCAAAAAACCCCCAAAAGTCAGCACCCCCAAAAAAAAAAACCCCAAAAAATCAGGGGAGGACCCCAAGAAAACCCCAAAAGTCAGCACCTCAAAAAACCCAAAAGTCAGCACCTCAAAAAACCCCAAAAGTCAGGGCACGACCCCAAAAACCCCCCAAAAATCAGGGGAGCACCCCAAAAAACCCCCAAAAGTCAGCACCTGAAAAAAAACCCCAAAAGTCAGGGGAGAACCCCAAAAAACCCCAAAAGTCAGGGGAGGACCCCAAAAAAACCCCAAAGTCAGCACCCCAAAAAACCCCAAAAGTCAGCACCCCAAAAAAAAAAAACCCCAAAAAATCAGGGGAGAACCCCAAAAAACCCCAAAAGTCAGCACCTCAAAAAACCCCCAAAAGTCAGCACCCCAAAAAACCCCAAAAGTCAGCACCTCAAAAAACCCCCAAAAGTCAGCACCCCCAAAAAAAAAAACCCCAAAAAATCAGGGGAGGACCCCAAGAAAACCCCAAAAGTCAGCACCTCAAAAAACCCAAAAGTCAGCACCCCAAAAAACCCCAAAAGTCAGGGCACGACCCCAAAAACCCCCCAAAAATCAGGGGAGCACCCCAAAATCCCCCAAAAGTCAGCACCTCAAAAAAAAAGAAACCCAAAAAATCAGGGGAGGACCCCAAGAAACCCCAAAAGTCAACACCCCAAAAACCCCCAAAGTCAGCACCCCAAAAAACCCCAAAAGTGAGGGCACGACCCCAAAAACCCCCCAAAAATCAGGGGAGCACCCCAAAAAACCCCCAAAAGTCAGCACCTGAAAAAAACCCCCAAAAGTCAGGGGAGAACCCCAAAAAACCCCAAAAGTCAGGGGAGGACCCCAAAAAAACCCCAAAGTCAGCACCCCGAAAAACCCCCGAAAGTCAGCACCCCAAAAAACCCCAAAAGTCAGCACCTCAAAAAACCCCCAAAAGTCAGCACCCCCAAAAAAAAAAACCCCAAAAAATCAGGGGAGGACCCCAAGAAAACCCCAAAAGTCAGCACCTCAAAAAACCCAAAAGTCAGCACCCCAAAAAACCCCAAAAGTCAGGGCACGACCCCAAAAACCCCCCAAAAATCAGGGGAGCACCCCAAAATCCCCCAAAAGTCAGCACCCCAAAAAAAAAGAAACCCAAAAAATCAGGGGAGGACCCCAAGAAACCCCAAAAGTCAACACCCCAAAAACCCCCAAAGTCAGCACCCCAAAAAACCCCAAAAGTGAGGGCACGACCCCAAAAACCCCCCAAAAATCAGGGGAGCACCCCAAAAAACCCCCAAAAGTCAGCACCTGAAAAAAACCCCCAAAAGTCAGGGGAGAACCCCAAAAAACCCCAAAAGTCAGGGGAGGACCCCAAAAAAACCCCAAAGTCAGCACCCCGAAAAACCCCCGAAAGTCAGCACCTCAAAAAAACCCCCAAAAGTCAGCACCCCAAAAAAAAAAACCCCCAAAAGTCAGCACCCCCCCAAAAAAAAAACAACCCAAAAAATCAGGGGAGAACCCCAAGAAACCCCCAAAATCAGCACCCCCCAAAAAAAACCAACCCAAAAGTCAGGGGAGCACCCCAAAAAACCCCCAAAAGTCAGCACCCCAAAAAAAAAAAAACCCCAAAAAATCAGGGGAGGAGCCCAAAAAAACCCCAAAAGTCAGCACCTCAAAAAACCCCTAAAGTCAGGGCACGACCCCAAAAACCCCCCAAAAATCAGCACCCCAAAAAACCCCCAAAAGTCAGGGGAGAACCCCAAAAAACCCCAAAAGTCAGAGGAGGACCCCAAAAACCCCCCAAAGTCAGGGGAGGACCCCAAAAAAACCCCAAAGTCAGCACCCCAAAAACCCCCAAAAGTCAGCACCCCAAAAAACCTCCCAAATGTCAGGGGAGGACCCCAAAAAAACCCCCAAAAATCAGGGGAGGACCCCAAAAAACCCCCAAAGTCAGGGGAGGACCCCAAAAAAACCCCAAAGTCAGCACCCCGAAAAACCCCAAAAGTCAGCACCCCCAAAAAAAAACCCCAAAAGTCAGCACCCCAAAAAAAAAGAAACCCAAAAAATCAGGGGAGGACCCCAAGAAACCCCAAAAGTCAACACCCCAAAAACCCCCAAAGTCAGCACCCCAAAAAACCCCAAAAGTCAGGGCACGACCCCAAAAACCCCCCAAAAATCAGGGGAGCACCCCAAAAAACCCCCAAAAGTCAGCACCTGAAAAAAAACCCCAAAAGTCAGGGGAGAACCCCAAAAAACCCCAGAAGTCAGGGGAGGACCCCAAAAAAACCCCCCAAAAATCAGGGGAGGACCCCAAAAACCCCCCAAAGTCAGGGGAGGACCCCAAAAAAACCCCAAAGTCAGCACCCCAAAAAACCCCAAAAGTCAGCACCCCAAAAAACCCCCAAAAGTCAGCACCCCCCAAAAAAAAAAACAACCCAAAAAATCAGGGGAGGAGCCCAAAAAAACCCCAAAAGTCAGCACCCCAAAAACCCCCTAAAGTCAGGGGAGGACCCCAAAAGACCCCGAAGTCAGCACCCCAAAAACCCCCAAAAGTCAGCACCCCAAAAAACCTCCCAAATGTCAGGGGAGGACCCCAAAAAAAACCCCAAAAATCAGGGGAGGACCCCAAAAAACCCCCAAAAGTCAGGGGAGAACCCCAAAAACCCCCAAAGTCAGCACCCCAAAAAACCCCCCAAAAGTCAGCACCCCAAAAAACCTCCCAAATGTCAGGGGAGGACCCCAAAAAACCCCAAAAGTTAGGGGAGGACCCTAAAATCTCAGGGATGCCAAAAACCAGCAGAGGACCCTAAAACTGTGGGGTGGAGCTCTGGATTTGGGGTTCAGAGCTCTGGATTTGGGGTTCAATCGTTGATTTTGGGGTTCAATCCCTGATTTTGGGGTTCAAAGCTCTGGATTTGGGGTTCAGTCCTTAATTTTGGGGTTCAGAGCTCTGGATTTGGGGTTCAGTCGTTGATTTTGGGGTTCAGTCGCTGATTTTGGGGTTCAGAGCCCTGGATTTGGGGTTCAATCCCTGATTTTGGGGTTCAGAGCTCTGGATTTGGGGTTCAGTCCCTGATTTTGGGTTTAGAGCTCTGGATTTGGGGTTCAATCCCTGATTTTGGGGTTCAGAGCTCTGGATTTGGGGTTCAGTCCCTGATTTTGGGGTTCAGAGCTCTGGATTTGGGGTTTAGTCTTTGATTTTGGGGTTCAGAGCTCTGGATTTGGGGTTCAGTCATTGGTTTTGGGGTTCAGTCGTTGATTTTGGGGTTCAGAGCCCTGGATTTGGGGTTCAATCCCTGATTTTGGGGTTCAGAGCCCTGGATTTGGGGTTCAATCCCTGATTTTGGGGTTCAGAGCCCTGGATTTGGGGTTCAATCCCTGATTTTGGGTTTAGAGCTCTGGATTTGGGGTTTAGTCTTTGATTTTGGGGTTCAGAGCTATGGATTTGGGGTTCAATCCCTGATTTTGGGGTTCAGAGCTCTGGATTTGGGGTTCAGTCCTTAATTTTGGGGTTCAGAGCTCTGGATTTGGGGTTCAATCCCTGATTTTGGCGTTCCCAATTCTATATTTGGCCTTCAATCCCGAATTTTGGCTTCAAACCTCTGCAATTTGGGCCTCTACCCCCAATTTTAGGTCCCCAGGGGGCCCCAAACCCTCATTTTTGGGGCCTCAAACCCTCACTTTTTCCCCCTTGATCCCTCCATTTTTTGAGGAAATCTCTTCATTTTTTGGGGAAAACCCCCTCAGTTTTTGGGGTTTCCCTCGTTTTTTGGGGGGTTTCTCGTTTTTGGGGTGTCCCCCTGACTCTTGGGGGGGTGTTTTGGGGCCAGGTGGAGCGTCACATGTGCGACGGGGACATCGTCATCTTCAACCGGCAGCCGACCCTACACAAGATGTCCATGATGGGCCACAGGGTCAGGATCCTGCCCTGGTCCACCTTCCGTCTGAACCTGAGGTAAAACACCCCAAAAACTATCCTAAAAAACCCTAAAATTACCCCAAAATCATCCCAAAATTACCCCAAATCCTGCCCTGGGCCATGTTCTGTCTGAACCTGAGGTAAAACCACCCTAAAACCACCCTAAAAACCCCAAAATCATCCCAAATCCTGCCCTGGTTCACCTTCCATCTGAACCTGAGGTAAAACACCCCAAATACCACCCTAAAAACCCCAAAATCATCCCAAATCCTGCCCTGGTCCACCTTCGTGTCTGAACCTGAGGTAAAACGCCCCAAAAACCAACCTAAAAACCCCCAAATCATCCCAAATCCTGCCCTGGTTTGTCTTCTGTTTAAATCTGAGGTAAAACACCCCAAAAACCACCCTAAAAAACCCCGAAATTATCCCAAATCCTGCTCTGGTCCACCTTCCGTCTGAACCTGAGGTAAAACACCCCAAAAACCACCCTAAAAACCCTAAAATTACCCCAAATCCTGCCCTGGGCCATGTTCTGTCTGAACCTGAGGTAAAACACCCCAAAAACCACCCTAAAAAACCCCCAAATTATCCCAAATCCTGCTCTGGTCCACCTTCCGTCTGAACCTGAGGTAAAACACCCTAAAAACCACCCTAAAAAAACCCCAAATTACCCCAAAATCATCCCAAATCCTGCCCTGGGCCATGTTCTGTCTGAACCTGAGGTAAAACGCCCCAAAAACCACCCTAAAAACCCCAAAATCATCCCAAAT
Organism: Cyanocitta stelleri; assembly: GCA_026167965.1. Taxonomy (NCBI): domain Eukaryota; kingdom Metazoa; phylum Chordata; class Aves; order Passeriformes; family Corvidae; genus Cyanocitta; species Cyanocitta stelleri. The sequence continues at coordinate 73,737 of JANXIP010000179.1, forward strand.
CCTGCCCTGGTCCACCTTCCATCTGAACCTGAGGTAAAACACCCCAAAAACCACCCTAAAAACCCCTAAAATTACCCCAAATCCTGCCCTGGGCCATGTTTTGTCTGAACCTGAGGTAAAACACCCCAAAAACCACCCTAAAAAACCCCCAAATTATCCCAAATCCTGTTCTGGTCCACCTTCCATCTGAACCTGAGGTGAAACACCCCAAAAACCACCCTAAAACCCCTAAAATTACCCCAAATCCTGCCCTGGGCCATGTTCTGTCTGAACCTGAGGTAAAACGCCCCAAAAACCACCCTAAAAACCCCAAAATCATCCCAAATCCTGCTCTGGTCCACCTTCCGTCTGAACCTGAGGTAAAACACCCCAAAAACCACCCTAAAAACCCCAAAATCATCCCAAATCCTGCCCTGGGCCATGTTCCATCTGAACCTGAGGTAAAACACCCCAAAAACCACCCTAAAAAAAACCCTAAAATTACCCCAAAATCATCCCAAAATTACCCCAAATCCTGCCCTGGGCCATGTTCTGTCTGAACCTGAGGTAAAACACCCCAAAAACCATCCTAAAAACCCCAAAATCATCCCAAATCCTGCCCTGGTTTGTCTTCTGTTTAAATCTGAGGTAAAACACCCCAAAAACCACCCTAAAAAACCCCCAAATTATCCCAAATCCTGCTCTGGTCCACCTTCCGTCTGAACCTGAGGTAAAACACCCCAAAAACCACCCTAAAAACCCTAAAATTACCCCAAATCCTGCCCTGGGCCATGTTCTGTCTGAACCTGAGGTAAAACACCCCAAAAACCACCCTAAAAACCCCCCAAATTATCCCAAATCCTGCTCTGGTCCACCTTCCGTCTGAACCTGAGGTAAAACACCCTAAAAACCACCCTAAAAAAACCCCAAATTACCCCAAAATCATCCCAAATCCTGCCCTGGGCCATGTTCTGTCTGAACCTGAGGTAAAACCACCCTAAAACCACCCTAAAAACCCCAAAATCATCCCAAATCCTGCCCTGGTCCACCTTCCGTCTGAACCTGAGGTAAAACACCCCAAAAACCACCCTAAAAACCCCTAAAATTACCCCAAATCCTGCCCTGGGCCATGTTCCATCTGAACCTGAGGTAAAACACCCCAAAAACCACCCTAAAAACCCCAAAATCATCCCAAATCCTGCCCTGGTTCACCTTCCGTCTGAACCTGAGGTAAAACACCCCAAAAACCACCCTAAAAACCCCTAAAATTACCCCAAATCCTGCCCTGGGCCATGTTCTGTCTGAACCTGAGGTAAAACACCCCAAAAACCATCCTAAAAAACCCCCAAATTATCCCAAAATCATCCCAAATCCTGCCCTGGTTCACCTTCCGTCTGAACCTGAGGTAAAACACCCCAAAAACCACCCTAAAAAACCCCCAAATTATCCCAAAATCATCCCAAATCCTGCCCTGGGCCATGTTGTGTCTGAACCTGAGGTAAAACACCCCAAAAACCAACCTAAAAACCCCTAAAATTACCCCAAAATCATCCCAAAATTACCCCAAATCCTGCCCTGGTCCAGGTTCTGTCTGAACCTGAGGTAAAACACCCCAAAACCCACCCTAAAAACCCCTAAAATTACCCCCAATCCTGCCCTGGGCCATGTTCTGTCTGAACCTGAGGTAAAACACCCCAAAAACCATCCTAAAAAACCCCCAAACCACCCCAAAACTGGACTTTGGACCGGGATGAGATGAACCTGCCCTGAGCCTGCTGGGGGTCCCTGCCTCGAGTCCCTGCGGTGACCCCCATGTCCCAGTGACCCCAGTGACCCCAGTGACCCCAATGTCCCAGTGACCCCGATGTCCCAGTGACCCCAGTGACCCCCATGTCCCAGTGACCCCAATGACCCACATCCCCAATGACCCCATGCCCCAGTGACCCCAGTGACCCCAGTGACCTCAATGTCCCCAATGTCCCAGTGACCCCAGTGACCCTAATGTCCCAGTGACCCCAATGTCCCAGTGACCCCAATGTCCTAGTGACCCCAGTGTCCCCAATGTCCCAGTGACTCCAGTGACCCCAATGTCCCAGTGACCCCAGTGATCCCAGTGACCCCAGTGACCCCAATGTCCCAGTGAGCCCAATGACCCCATGTCCCAGTGACCCCAATGTCCCAGTGACCCCAGTGACCCCAGTGACCCCCATGTCCCAGTGACCCCATGTCCCTGTGACCCCAATGTCCCAATGACCCCAGTGACCCCAATATCCCACATCCCCAATGTCCCAGTGACCCCAATGTCCCAGTGACCCCAATGACCCCAATGTCCCAATGACCCCAATGTCCCACATCCCCAATGACCCAGTGACCCCAGTGACCCCAATGTCCCAGTGACCCCAACGCCCCCGATGTCCCCAATGACCCTGATGTCCCCAATGACCCCAATGACCCTGATGTCCCTGACATCCCCGATGTCCCCGATGGCCCCAACGTCCCTGATGTCCCCAATGACCCTGATGTCCCCAATGCCCCCAATGACCCTGATGTCCCTGACATCCCCTATGTCCCCAATGACCCCGATGCCCCCGATGTCCCCGATGGCCCCAACGTCCCTGATGTCCCCAATGACCCCAATGTCCTTAACGTCCCCGATGTCCCCAATGACCCGATGACCCCAATGACCCCGACATCCCTTATCCCACATCCCTGATGTCCCCAATGTCCCCGACGTCCCCAACGTCCCCGATGTCCCCAGCGTCCCCAATGACCCTGATGTCCCCGACATCCCCAATGTCCCCAATTAACCCGTTGCCCCCGATGTCCCCAACGGCCCCGATGCCCCCACTGACCCCGCTGACCCCACAGCGTCACCACGCCCTACAACGCCGATTTCGACGGCGATGAGATGAACCTGCACCTGCCGCAGTCTCTGGAGACGCGGGCGGAGATCCAGGAGCTCGCCATGGTGCCCCGCATGATCGTCACCCCCCAGAGCAACCGGCCCGTCATGGGCATCGTGCAGGACACGCTGACGGCCGTGCGCAAGTTCACCAAGAGGGACGTCTTCCTCGAGAGGGTCGGTTTTTTTGGGGTCGTTTTAGGGGGTTTTGGGTTATTTTAGGGTGATTGGAGGTGATTTAGGGTGGTTTTGGGGGGATTTGAGGGGGTTTAGTGCAGGTGTTTGTGGGGTTTAGTTCACGACGTGCTGATGGCTGCGTGCAAGTTCACCAAGAGGGACGTCTTCCTCGAGAGGGTCGGTTTTTTTGGGGTCGTTTTAGGGGGTTTTGGGGTCATTTAGGGTGGTTTGGGGATGGTTTGAGGTGGGTTTGGGGTGGTTTGGGATGATTTAGGGTGGTTTTGGGGGGCTTTGAGGGGGTTTAGGGCAGGTGTTTGTGGGGTTTAGTTCAGGACACGCCGCTGGCCGTGCGCAAGTTCACCAAGGAGGACATCTTCCTCGAGAGGGTCGGTTTTTTTGGGGTCGTTTTGGGGTTTTTGGGTCATTTTAGGGTGATTTGAGGTGGTTTGGGGTTGGTTTGAGGTGGTTTTGGGGGGATTTAGGGTGGTTTTGGGGGGCTTTGAGGGGGTTTTAGGGCAGGTGTTTGTGGGGTTTAGTTCAGGACGTGTTCACAAGTTCACCAAGAGGAACGTCTTCCTGGAGAGGGTCGGTTTTTGGGGTCGTTTTAGGGATTTTAGGGTCATTTTTGGGTCATTTTAGGGTGGTTTGAGGTGATTTAGGGTGGTTTTGGGGGGATTTGAGGGGGTTTAGGGCAGGTGTTTGTGGGGTTTAGTTCAGGATGTGCTGATGGCCGCGTGCAAGTTCACCCAGAGGAACGTCTTCCTGGAGAGGGTCGGTTTTTGGGGTCGTTTTAGGGGTTTTAGGGTCATTTTTGGGTCATTTTAGGGTGATTTGAGGTGGTTTGCGGTGATTTAGGGTGGTTTGGGGGCATTTGAGGGGGTTTAGGGCAGGTGTTTGTGGGGTTTAGTTCACGACGTGCTGATGGCTGCGTGCAAGTTCACCCAGAGGGACGTCTTCCTGGAGAGGGTCGGTTTTTTTGGGGTCGTTTTAGGGGGTTTTGGGGTCATTTTAGGGTGATTTGAGGTGGTTTGGGGTTGGTTTGAGGTGGTTTTGGGGAGCTTTGAGGGGGTTTAGGGCAGGTGTTTGTGGGGTTTAGTTCAGGACGTGTTCACAAGTTCACCCAGAGGGACTTCTTCCTGGAGAGGGTCGGCTTTTGGGGTCATTTTGGGGTTTCTTAGGGTTGGTTTGAGGTGGTTTGAGGGGTTTTAGGGTGATTTAGGGTGGTTTGGGGTTGGTTTGAGGTGGTTTTGGGGTGATTTAGGGTGGTTTTGGGGGGAGCTTTGAGGGGGTTTAGTGCAGGTGTTTGTGGGGTTTAGTTCAGGACGCATTGGCAAGTTCACCCAGAGGGACGTCTCTCTCAAGAGGGGCGGCTTTTGGGGTCATTTTGGGGCTTTTAGGGTTGGTTTGAGGTGATTTGAGGTGGTTTCGAGTGATTTAGGGTGGTTATGGGGTGGTTTGGGGTTGGTTTGAGGTGGTTTTGGGGAGCTTTGAGGGGGTTTAGGGCAGGTGTTTTTGGGGTTTAGTTCAGGACGTGTTCACAAGTTCACCCAGAGGCACGTCTCCCTCAAGAGGGGCGGTTTTTGGGGTCATTTTGGGCCTTTTTAGGGTTGTTTTGAGGCGATTTGAGGGGATTTGGGGTGATTTAGGGTGGTTTTGAGGTGGTTTGGGGTTGGTTTGAGGTGGTTTTGGGGGGATTTGTGGTGGTTTAGTGCAGGTGTTTGTGGGGTTTAGTTCAGGACATGTTCACAAGTTCACCAAGAGGGACGTCTTCCTGGAGAGGGTCGGTTTTTGGGGTCGTTTGTGGGGCTTTTGGGTGATTTTTGGTCTTTTTAGGGTGATTTGAGGTGGTTTTGGGGTGATTTAGGGTGGTTTTGGGGAGCTTTGAGGGGGTTTAGTGCAGGTGTTTGTGGGGTTTAGTTCAGGACGCATTGGCAAGTTCACCCAGAGGGACATCTTCCTGGAGAGGGTCGGCTTTTGGGGTAATTTTGGGGCTTTTTAGGGTTGATTTGAGGCGATTGGAGGGGTTTTGGAGTGATTTAGGGTGGTTTGGGGTTGGTTTGAGGTGGTTTTGGGGGGATTTGAGGTGGTTTAGGGCAAGTGTTTTTGGGGTTTAGTTCAGGACGTGTTCACAAGTTCACCCAGAGGCACGTCTCCCTCAAGAGGGGCGGTTTTTGGGGTCATTTTGGGCCTTTTTAGGGTTGTTTTGAGGCGATTTGAGGGGATTTGGGGTGATTTAGGGTGGTTTTGAGGTGGTTTGGGGTTGGTTTGAGGTGGTTTTGGGGGGATTTGTGGTGGTTTAGTGCAGGTGTTTGTGGGGTTTAGTTCAGGACATGTTCACAAGTTCACCAAGAGGGACGTCTTCCTGGAGAGGGTCGGTTTTTGGGGTCGTTTGTGGGGCTTTTGGGTGATTTTTGGTCTTTTTAGGGTGATTTGAGGTGGTTTTGGGGTGATTTAGGGTGGTTTTGGGGAGCTTTGAGGGGGTTTAGTGCAGGTGTTTGTGGGGTTTAGTTCAGGACGCATTGGCAAGTTCACCCAGAGGCACGTCTCCCTCAAGAGGGGCGGCTTTTGGGGTAATTTTGGGGCTTTTTAGGGTTGGTTTGAGGCGATTGGAGGGGTTTTGGAGTGATTTAGGGTGGTTTGGGGTTGGTTTGAGGTGGTTTTGGGGGGATTTGAGGTGGTTTAGGGCAGGTGTTTGTGGGGTTTAGTTCAGGACGCGTTCACAAGTTCACCCAGAGGGACGTCTCCCTCAAGAGGGGCGGTTTTTGGGGTCATTTTGGGCCTTTTTAGGGTTGCTTTGAGGCGATTTGAGGGGATTTGGGGTGATTTAGGCTGGTTTTGAGGTGGTTTGGGGTTGGTTTGAGGTGGTTTTGGGGGGATTTGTGGTGGTTTAGTGCAGGTGTTTGTGGGGTTTAGTTCAGGACATGTTCACAAGTTCACCCAGAGGGACGTCTTCCTCGAGAGGGTCGGGTTTGGGGTCGTTTTAGGGGTTTTAGGGTCATTTTTGGGTCATTTTAGGGTGATTTGAGGTGGTATTGGGGTTGGTTTGAGGTGGTTTTGGGGAGCTTTGAGGGGGTTTAGGGCAGGAGTTTGTGGGGTTTAGTTCAGGACGCATTGGCAAGTTCACCCAGAGGGACGTCTTCCTGGAGAAGGTTGGTTTTTGGGGTCCTTTTGGGGTTTTTTAGGGTTGATTTGAGGTGGTTTGAGGGGTTTGGGGGTGATTTAGGGTGGTTTGGGGTTGGTTTGAGGTGGTTTTGGGGGGATTTGAGGTGGTTTAGGGCAGGTGTTTGTGGGGTTTAGTCCAGGACATGTTCACAAGTTCACCCAGAGGGACGTCTCCCTCAAGAGGGGCGGTTTTTGGGGTCATTTTGGGCCTTTTTAGGGTTGCTTTGAGGCGATTTGAGGGGATTTGGGGTGATTTAGGGTGATTTGAGGTGGTTTGGGGTTGGTTTGAGGTGGTTTTGGGGAGCTTTGAGGGGGTTTAGGGCAGGAGTTTGTGGGGTTTAGTTCAGGACGCATTGGCAAGTTCACCCAGAGGGACGTCTTCCTGGAGAAGGTCGGTTTTTGGGTTTGTTTTGGGGCTTTTGGGTGATTTTTGGGTCATTTTAGGGTGATTTGAGGTGGTTTGGGGTTGGTTTGAGGTGGTTTTGGGGGGATTTTGTGGTGTTTTGTGGTGTTTTGGGGTGGTTTTGGGGTGTCCTTCAGGGCGAGGTGATGCCCCTGCTGGAGTTCCTGTCCACGTGGGATGGGAATGTGCTCCAAGCCTCCATCCTGGAAGGGATTTTGGGGCATTTTTGGGCATTTTTAGCACATTTTGGGGTATTTATGGTTTGTTCTCGATTGATGACAATTTTGGGGTGGTTTTGGGGTGTCTTGAGGTGGTTTTGGGGTGTTTTGGGGTGGTTTTGGGGTGTCCTTCAGGGCGAGGTGATGCCCCTGCTGATGTTCCTGTCTACGTGGGATGGGAAGGTGCTCCAAACCTCCATCCTGAAGGGGATTTTGGGGCATTTTTGGGCATTTTTAGGATACTTTAGGGTATTTATGGGTTCTTCTTGATTGATGACAATTTTGGGGTGTTTTGGGGTACTTTTGCGGTGTCTTGAGGTGGTTTTGGGGTGGTTTTGGGGTGTCCCTCTGGGCGAGGAGATGCCCCTGCTGATGTTCCTGTCTACGTGGGATGGGAAGGTGCTCCAAACCTCCATCCTGAAGGGGATTTTGGGGCATTTTTGGGCATTTTTAGGATACTTTGGGATTTTTGTGGGTTCTCCTTGACCGATGACAGTTTTGGGGTGCTTTTGGGGTGTTTTTGAGGTGTCTTTGGGGTGTCCTTCAGGGCGAGGTGATGCCCCTGCTGGAGTTCCTGTCCATGTGGGATGGGAATGTGCTCCAAGCCTCCATCCTGGAAGGGATTTTGGGGCATTTTTGGGCATTTTTAGCATATTTTGGGGTATTTATGGTTTGTTCTTGATTGATGACAATTTTGGGGTGGTTTTGGGGTGATTTTGGGGTGTCCTTCAGGGCGAGGTGATGCCCCTGCTGGAGTTCCTGTCCACGTGGGATGGGAATGTGCTCCAAACCTCCTTCCTGGAAGGGGATTTTGGGGCATTTTTGGGCATTTTTAGGATACTTTGTGCTCTCTCTGGGTTCTCCTCGACTGATGACACTTCTGGGGTGGTTTTGGGGTGTCTTTCAGGGCGAGGTGATGAACCTGCTGATGTTCCTGTCCACCTGGGACGGGAAGGTGCCCCAACCGGCCATCCTGAAGCCACGACCCCTCTGGACAGGGAAGCAAATCTTCTCCCTCATCATCCCGGGCCACATCAACTGCATCCGCACCCACAGCACCCACCCCGACGACGAGGGACAGCGGCCCCTACAAACACATCTCCCCCGGGGACACCAAGGTGAGCGCCTGGCGAGGGTCTGGAGGGAGATTTGAGGAGGTCTAGAGGGGCTTGGTGGGATGCAGAGGTGGTTTGAGGGGGTTTTGGTGGGATTTGAGGGGGTTTTGGTGGGATTTGAGGAGGTCTAGGGAGGTTTGGTGGGGTGCAGAGATGGTTTGAGGGGGTTTTGGTGGGATTTGAGGAGGTCTAGAGGGGCTTGGTGGGGTGCAGAGGTGGTTTGAGGGGGTTTTGGTGGGATTTGAGGGGGTTTTGGTGGGATTTGAGGAGGTCTAGAGGGGCTTTGGTGGGGTGCAGAGATGGTTTGAGGGGGTTTTGGTGGCACCTGAGGGGACTTTGGTGGGATGTGAGGAGGTCTAGGGAGGTTTGGTGGGGTGTAAAGGTGGTTTGAGGGGTCTTTGGTGGGACTTGAGAGTGTTCTGGAGGTGCTTGGGGTGATCTGAGGGGGCTTTGGTGGGATTTGAGGAGGTCTAGAGGGTCTTGGTGGGGTGCAGAGATGGTTTGAGGGGGTTTTGGTGGCACCTGAGGGGACTTTGGTGAGATTTGAGGGTGTTCTGGAGGGGCTTGGAGTGATCTGAGGAGGCTTTGGTGGGGTTTGAGGAGGTCTAGGGGGCTTTGGTGGGGTGTAAAGATCGTTAAAAGGGTCTTTGGTGGGACCTGAGGGGGCTTTGGTGGGACTTGAGGAGGTCTAGAGGGGCTTTGGTGGGGTGCAGAGGTGGTTTGAGGGGGTTTTGGTGGCACCTGAGGGGACTTTGGTGGGATTTGAGGAGGTCTAGGGGGGTTTGGTGGGGTGTAAAGGTGATCTGAGGGGGCTTTGGTGGGACTTGAGGGTGTTCTGGTGGGGTTTGGGGTGGTCTGAGGGGGCTTTGGTGGGATGTAAGGAGGTCTAGAGGGGTTTGGTGGGGTGTAAAGGTGGTTTGAGGGGTCTTTGGTGGGACTTGAGAGTGTTCTGGAGGTGCTTGGGGTGATCTGAGGGGGCTTTGGTGGGATTTGAGGAGGTCTAGAGGGGCTTGGTGGGGTGCAGAGATGGTTTGAGGGGGTTTTGGTGGCACCTGAGAGGACTTTGGTGGGATTTGAGGAGGTCTAGGGGGCTTTGGTGGGGTGTAAAGGTGATCTGAGGGGGCTTTGGTGGGCTTGAGGATGTTCTGGAGGGGCTTGGGGTGATCTGAGGGGGCTTTGGTAGGACTTGAGGGGGCTTTGGTGGGATGTGAGGAGGTCTAGAGGGGTTTGGTGGGGTGTAAAGGTCATTTGAAGGGTCTTTGGTGGGGCCTGAGGGGTCTTTGGTGGGACTTGAGGGTGTTCTGGAGGGGCTTGGGGTGATCTGAGGGGTCTTTGGTGGGATTTGAGGAGGTCTAGAGGGTCTTGGTGGGGTGCAGAGATGGTTTGAGGTGGTTTTGGTGGCACCTGAGGGGACTTTGGTGGGATTTGAGGGTGTTCTGGAGGGGCTTGGAGTGATCTGAGGGGGCTTTGGTGGGGTTTGAGGAGGTCTAGGGGGCTTTGGTGGAGTGTAAAGGTCATTTGAAGGGTCTTTGGTGGCACCTGAGGGGGCTTTGGTGGGATTTGAGGAGGTCTAGAGGGGCTTGGTGGGGTGCAGAGGTGGTTTGAGGGGTTTTGGTTGGCTCATAGGGTGATCTGAGGGGGCTTTGGTGGGACTTGAGGGTGTTCTGGAGGGGCTTTGGGTGATCTGAGGGGGCTTTGGTGAGGTTTGGGGTGGTCTGGGGGGGCTTTGGTGGGACCTGAGGGTGATTTGGGGTGCTCTGAGAGGACTTTGCTGGGCTTTGTGGTGGTCTGAGAGGACTTTGGTGGGACCTGAGGGTAATATGGGGTGCTCTGAGAGGACCTTGATGGGACTTGAGGGTGATCTGGGGTGGTCTGAGAGGACTTTGGTGGTGTTTTGGGTGCTCTGAGAGGACTTTGGTGGGACCTGAGGGTGATTTGGGATGGTCTGAGGAGGCTTTGGTGGGACCTGAGGGTGATCTGAGGTGCTCTGAGAGGACTTCACTGTATTTTGGGTGCTCTGAGAGGACTTTGGTGGGACCTGAGAGTGATTTGAGGTGCTCTGAGAAGACTTTGGTGGTGTTTTGGGTGCTCTGAGAAGACTTTGGTGGGACCTGAGGGTGATTTGAGGTGCTCTGAGAGGACTTTGGTGGGACCTGAGAGTGATATGGGGTGTTCTGAGAGGACTTTGGTGGGATCTGAGGGTGTTTTGGGTGCTCTGAGAAGACTTTGGTGGGACCTGAGAGTGATATGGGGTGTTCTGAGAGGACTTTGGTGGGACCTGAGGGTGTTTTGGGTGCTCTGAGAAGACTTTAGTGGTGTTTTGGGTGCTCTGAGAAGACTTTGATGGTGTTTTGGGTGCTCTGAGAAGACTTTGGTGGGACCTGAGGGTGTTCTGGATGCTTTGAGAATACTTTGGTGGACCTTCCTCAACTTGAGGAGAACTTCATAGACCTCAGGGTGGTTTTGAGCTGCTCCAGGAGAATGGAAACGTTGAACTTCTCTCATCTCTTGTCCTCCTGATGACCCCTCTTGGTTGGAATGTCCCCTTCCCACCCCACCAGGTGATCGTGGAGAACGGGGAGCTCATCATGGGCATCTTGTGCAAGAAGTCCTTGGGGACGTCGGCCGGTTCCTTGGTGCACATCTCCTACCTGGAGATGGGCCACGACACCACGCGCCTCTTCTACAGCAACATCCAGACCGTCATCAACAACTGGCTGCTCATCGAGGGTCAGCAGGGTCCTACCAAGGGGTCACGGTGGGGTTGGCACCTCGAGGGGGTCATGGTGGGGTTGGCACCTTGAGGAGGTCACGGTGGGGTTGGCACCTCGAGGAGGTCATGGTGGGGTTGGCACCTTGAGGGGGTCACGGTGGGGTTGGCACCTCGAGGGGGTCATGGTGGGGTTGGCATCTTGAGGGTCAGGAAGGTCCTGCTGAGAGGTCACGGTGGGGTTGGCACCTCGAGGGGGTCATGGTGGGGTTGGCACCTTGAGGAGGTCACGGTGGGGTTGGCACCTCGAGGGGCTCATGGTGAGGTTGGCACCTTGAGGGTCAGGAAGGTCCTACTGAGAGGTCATGGTGGCGTTGGCACCTTGAGCGTCAGGAAGGTTCTGCTGAGGGGTCACAGTGGGGTTGGCACCTCAAGGGTCAGGAGGGTCCTACCAAGGGGTCACGGTGGGGTTGTCACCTTGAGGAGGTCACGGTGGGGTTGGCACCTCGAGGGGTTCACGGTGGGGTTGGCACCTTGAGGGTCAGGAGGGTCCTACTGAGAGCTCACGGTGGGGTTGGCACCTTGAGGGGGTCACGGTGGGGTTGGCACCTCGAGGGGGTCACGGTGGGGTTGGCACCTCGAGGGGGTCATGGTGGGGTTGGCATCTTGAGGGTCAGGAAGGTCCTACCGAGGGGTCACGGTGGGGTTGGCACCTCGAGGGGGTCATGGTGGGGTTGGCACCTTGAGGAGGTCACGGTGGGGTTGGCACCTTGAGGGGGGTCATGGTGGGGTTGGCACCTTGAGGGTCAGGAGGGTCCTACCAAGGGGTCACGGTGGGGTTGGCACCTCGAGGGGCTCATGGTGAGGTTGGCACCTTGAGGGTCAGGAAGGTCCTACTGAGAGGTCATGGTGGCGTTGGCACCTTGAGGGTCAGGAAGGTTCTGCTGAGGGGTCACAGTGGGGTTGGCACCTCAAGGGTCAGGAGGGTCCTACTGAGAGCTCACGGTGGGGTTGGCACCTTGAGGAGGTCACGGTGGGGTTGGCACCTCGAGGGGGTCATGGTGGGGTTGGCATCTTGAGGGTCAGGAAGGTCCTACCAAGGGGTCATGGTGGGGTTGGCACCTTGAGGAGGTCACGGTGGGGTTGGCACCTCGAGGGGGTCATGGTGGGGTTGGCACCTCGAGGGGGTCACGGTGGGGTTGGCACCTTGAGGGGGTCATGGTGGGGTTGGCATCTTGAGGGTCAGGAAGGTCCTGCTGAGAGGTCACGGTGGGGTTGGCACCTTGAGGAGGTCACGGTGGGGTTGGCACCTTGAGGGGGTCACGGTGGGGTTGGCACCTTGAGGAGGTCATGGTGGGGTTGGCACCTCAAGGGGGTCATGGTGAGGTTGGCACCTTGAGGGTCAGCAGGGTCCTACCAAGGGGTCATGGTGGGGTTGGCACCTTGAGGGTCAGGAAGGTCCTACCAAGGGGTCACGGGGGGGTTGGCACCTTGAGGAGGTCACGGTGGGGTTGGCACCTCGAGGGTCAGGAAGGTCCTACCAAGGGGTCACGGTGGGGTTGGCACCTCGAGGGGGTCACGGTGGGGTTGGCACCTCAAGGGGGTCATGGTGAGGTTGGCACCTTGAGGGTCAGCAGGGTCCTACCAAGGGGTCACGGTGGGGTTGGCACCTTGAGGAGGTCACGGTGGGGTTGGCACCTCGAGGGGCTCATGGTGAGGTTGGCACCTTGAGGGTCAGGAAGGTCCTGCTGAGGGGTCATGGTGGGGTTGGCACCTTGAGAGGGTCAGGAAGGTCCTACCAAGGGGTCACAGTGGGGTTGGCACCTCAAGGGTCAGGAGGGTCCTACCAAGGGGTCACGGTGGGGTTGGCACCTCGAGGGGGTCACGGTGGGGTTGGCACCTTGAGGGTCAGGAGGGTCCTACTGAGAGCTCACGGTGGGGTTGGCACCTTGAGGGGGTCACGGTGGGGTTGGCACCTCGAGAGGGTCATGGTGGGGTTGGCATCTTGAGGGTCAGGAAGGTCCTTCCAAGGGGTCACGGTGGGGTTGGCACCTCGAGGGTCAGGAGGGTCCTACCAAGGGGTCACGGTGGGGTTGGCACCTCGAGGGTCAGGAGGGTCCTACCAAGGGGTCACGGTGGGGTTGGCACCTCGAGGGTCAGGAAGGTCCTGCTGAGAGGTCACGGTGGGGTTGGCACCTCGAGGGGGTCATGGTGAGGTTGGCACCTTGAGGGTCAGCAGGGTCCTACCAAGGGGTCACGGTGGGGTTGGCACCTTGAGGGTCAGGAAGGTCCTGCTGAGAGGTCACAGTGGGGTTGGCACCTTGAGGGTCAGGAAGGTCCTACCAAGGGGTCATGGTGGGGTTGGCACCTCGAGGGGGTCACGGTGGGGTTGGCATCTTGAAGGGTCCAGGAGGGTCCTGCTGAGGGGTCATGGTGGGGTTGGCACCTCGAGGTCATTCTTGAGATCTTGGTGGTCCTTGGACCCCTTTTTGGGGACTTGGGGGATCTTCAGGAGGTCCACAGAGGGCTGGGACCCCTCCTGGTGGCACCAAATGGAGGTTCAGGGACCTGGGGACCTTCTGAGGTCCCCCCTTGGTGGAACTCAGGTGTTCCTGGTGATCCTTGGACCTCGTTCTTGAGGTCTTGGTGGTCCTTGGGCCCCTTTTTGGAGACTTGAGGGACTTGAGGAGGGTCCACAGAGGGCTGGGACCCCTCCTGGTGGCACCAAGTGGGGGTTTGGTCACCTGAGGACCTTCTCATGTCCCACCTTGGTGGAACTCAGGTGTCCCTGGTGATCCTTGGACTTTGTTCTTGAGATCTTGGTGGTCCTTGGACCCCTTTTTGGGGACTTTGGGGGATCTTCAGGAGGTCCACAGAAGGTTGGGACCCCTCCTGGTGGCACCAGATGGGGGTTTGGTCACCTGAGGACCTTCTGAGGTCCCACCTTGATGGGATTTGGGTGTCCCTGGTGCTCCTTGGGTGGACCCCTGGAGGTGTCCATGTGTGGCTGGGACCTCCCCTTGGTGACCTCATTGTCTCCATGTCCCCCCTTTTATCCTCCAGCGTGACCAGACCCCGACCCAGGGTTGGTTTTTTGGGGTGGGCTGGGGTGGGAGGGGCACTTGGAGATGACCTCGAGTTTTGGGGGACCCCCCCCTTTGAACCCCAAATGTCTCCTCCAGGTCACACCATCGGCATCGGTGACTCCATCGCCGACGCCAAGACCTACCAGGACATCCAGAACACCATCAAGAAGGCCAAGCAGGACGTCATCGAGGTGGGACTTCTGGGGACCTCCGGGTGGTGCTGGGACACGCCCGGGTTGAGATTTTGGGGGTTCTTCAGGTGGGAATTTGGGGGGAATTCCTGAGGTTCTGGGAGGTTCTCTGGTGGGTCACCTCAATGGGGTGATGGTGGGGGGGTTTGGGGTGTCCCACCCACATTTTGGGATCTCTGGGTGGATTTTGGAGCATCTCCAGAATGTTCTGGGAGGATCTGGAGCATCTCCAGAACTTTCCTGGGTGGATCTGGAGCATCTCCAGAACTTCCTGGGTCCATCTGGAGCAGCTCCAGAACATTCTGGGTTCATCTGGAGCATCTCCAGGACTTTCTGGGTGGATTTGGGGTCTCCAGAACTTCTGGGGAGGATCTGGAGCATCTCCAGAACATTCTGGGTGGACCTGGAGCATCTCCAGAATGTTCTGGGTTCATCTGGAGCATCTCCAGAAAGTTTTGGATGGACCTGGAGCATCTCCAGAACTTTCTCGGTGGATTTGGGGTCTCCACAACTTCTGGGGAGGATCTGGAGCATCTCCAGAATGTTCTGGGAGGATCTGGAGCAGCTCCAGAACTTCCTGGGTCCATCTGGAGCATCTCCAGAACATTCTGGGTGGGTCTGAAGCATCTCCAGAACGTTCTGGGTGGATTTGGGGTCTCCAGAACTTCTGGGGAGGATCTGGAGCATCTCCAGAACGTTCTGGGTGGACCTGGAGCATCTCCAGAATGTTCTGGGTTCATCTGGAGCATCTCCAGAAAGTTTTGGATGGACCTGGAGCATCTCCAGAACTTTCTGGGTGGATTTGGGGTCTCCACAACTTCTGGGGAGGATCTGGAGCATCTCCAGAATGTTCCTGGATGGATCTGGAGCAGCTCCAGAACTTCCTGGGTCCATCTGGAGCATCTCCAGGACATTCTGGGTGGGTCTGGAGCATCTCCAGAACTTCCTGGGTGGACCTGGAGCATCTCCAGAATATTCTGGGTTCATCTGGAGCATCTCCAGAACTTTCAGGATGGACCTGGAACATCTCCAGGACTTTCTGGGTGGATTTGGGGTCTCCAGAACTTCTGGGGAGGATCTGGAGCATCTCCAGAACGTTCTGGGTAGACCTGGAGCATCTCCAGAACTTTCTGGGTGGATTTGGGGTCTCCAGAACTTCTGGGGAGGATCTGGAGCATCTCCAGAATGTTCCTGGATGGATCTGGAGCATCTCCAGAACTTCCTGGGTCCATCTGGAGCATCTCCAGGACATTCTGGGTGGGTCTGGAGCATCTCCAGAACTTCCTGGATGGACCTGGAGCATCTCCAGAACGTTCTGGGTAGACCTGGAGCATCTCCAGAAGTTTCTGGGTGGATTTGGGGTCTCCAGAACTTCTGGGGAGGATCTGGAGCATCTCCAGAACGTTCTGGGTGGGTCTGGAGGATCTCCAGAACTTCCTGGATGGACCTGGAGCATCTCCAGAACGTTCTGGGTGGACCTGGAGCATCTCCAGAATATTCTGGGTTCATCTGGAGCATCTCCAGAACTTTCAGGATGGACCTGGAGCATCTCCAGGACTTTCTGGGTGGATTTGGGGTCTCCAGAACTTCTGGGGAGGATCTGGAGCATCTCCAGAACATTCTGGGTGGGTCTGGAGGATCTCCAGAACTTCCTGGATGGACCTGGAGCATCTCCAGAGCCATCTCAACCCCTTCCCAGGTGCTCCCACCACCCCCAGTTCCATGAGGAACTCCCAGGAGTTTGGAGGAACCTTCAGGGGGCTTTGGGGCCGTTCCTGGAGGATCTCAGGGGGGTTGGGGTGGTTCCTGTGGAGTTTTTTGGAGTTTTTTTGGGATTTTCTGGAGGTTCTGAGGTGGTTTTGGACCCCAGGAGCTCCAAGGTCAACATCTCCCAGGTTTGGGGAGCTCCAGAAGATCTTGGGGAGCTTCATGTGGGGTTTGGGGGGGTTCCTGTGGCATTTGGTGGAGATTTTTGGGATTTTGTGAAGTTCCTGAGAAATTTTGTGGAGTTCTTTGGGATCTTGTTGAGGTTTTGGACCCCAGGAGGTCCAAGATCAACATCTCTGAGATTTGAGGAGCTCCAGAAGATCTTGGGGAGCTCCATGTGGGGTTTGGGGTGGTTCCTGTGGAGTTTGGTGGAGATTTTTGGGATCTTGTTGAAGTTCTCAGGTGGTTTTGGACCCCAGGAGCTCCAAGACCAACATCTCTGAGATTTGAGGAGCTCCAGAAGACCTTGGGGAGCTCCATGTGGGGTTTGGGGTGGTTCCTGGAGGATCTCAGGGGGTTTGGGGTGGTTCCTCTGGAATTTTCTGGAGATTTTTGGAATTTTCTGGAGTTCTTTGGAATCTCCTGGAGCTTCTCAGGTGGTTTTGGACACCAGGAGGTCCAAGATCGACATCTCCGAGGTTTGAGGGGCTCCAGAAGATCTTGGGGAGCTCCATGTGGGGTTTGGGGTGGTTCCTGTGGAGCTTTATGGAGTTCTTTGGGATCTTGTTGAGGTTCTGAGGTCGTTTTGGGCCCCAGGAGGTCCAAGATCGACATCTCCCAGGTTTGAGGAGCTCCAGAAGACCTTGGGGAGCTCCATGTGGGGTTTGGGGCGGTTCCTGGAGGATCTCAGGGGGGTTTGGAGCAGTTCCTGTAAAATTTTCTGGAGATTTTTAGAATTTTCTGCAGTTCTTTGGAATCTCCTGGAGCTTCTCAGGTACTTTTAAACCCCAGGACCTCCAAGATCATCTCCCAACAATTTCCTGGAGTTTTTTAGGAATTCCGAGGCCTTTTGGAGTTGTTGACCTTTTTTTTTTTTTGGCATCTCCAGGTCATCGAGAAGGCCCACAACAACGAGCTGGAGCCCACGCCGGGCAACACCCTCCGGCAGACCTTCGAGAACCAGGTCAACCGGATCCTCAACGACGCCCGCGACAAGACCGGCTCGTCCGCCCAGAAGTCCCTGTCCGAGTACAACAACTTCAAATCCATGGTGGTCTCGGGGGCCAAGGGCTCCAAGATCAACATCTCCCAGGTTTGAGGAGCTCCAGAAGATCTTGGGGAGGTCTCCATGTGGGGTTTGGGGTGGTTCTTGTGGAGTTTGGTGGAGTTTTTTGGGATTTTCTGGAGGTTCTGAGGTGGTTTTGGACACCAGGAGGTCCAAGATCGTCATCTCCCAGGTTTGAGGAGATCCAGAAGATCTTGAGGAGCTCCATGTGGGGTTTGGGGCCGTTCCTGGAGGATCTCAGGAGGTTTGAGGCGGTTCCTGTGGAGTTTTGTGGAGTTTTTGGGATTTTCTGGAAGTTCTGAGGTGGTTTTGGACCCCAGGAGGTCCAAGATTGACATCTCTGAGATTTGAGGAGCTCCAGAAGATCTTGGGGAGCTCCATGTGGGGTTTGGGGCCGTTCCTGGAGGATCTCAGGGGGTTTGGGGTGGTTCCTGTGGAGTTTGGTGGAGTTTTTTGGGATTTTGTGGAGGTTCTGAGGTGGTTTTGGACACCAGGAGGTCCAAGATCGACATCTCCCAGGTTTGAGGAGCTCCAGAGGGTTCCAAGAAGATCTCAGGAGGTTCCTGTGGAGTTTTTTGGAGATTTTTGGGATGTTCTGGAGGTTCTGAGGTGGTTTTGGGCACCAGGAGGTCCAAGATCGACATCTCCCAGGTTTGAGGAGCTCTGGAGGGTTCCAAGAAGATCTCAGGAGGTTCCTGTGGAGTTTTTGGGGTGTTCTGGAGGTTCTGAGGTGGTCTCAGGGGCCAAGGGCTCCAAGATCAACATCTCCCAGGTTTGAGGAGCTCCAGAAGATCTTGGGGAGGTCTCCATGTGGGGTTTGGGGTGGTTCCTGTGGAGTTTGGTGGAGATTTTTGGGATTTTGTGAAGTTCCTGAGGAATTTTGTGGAGTTCTTTGGGATCTTGTTGAGGTTTTGGACACCAGGAGGTCCAAGATCGACATCTCCCAGGTTTGGGGAGCTCCATGTGGGTTTTGGGATGGTTCCTCTGGAATTTTGTGGAGATCTTTGGGATGTTCTGGAGGTTCTCAGGTGGTTTTGGGCACCAGGAGGTCCAAGATCGACATCTCCGAGGTTTGAGGAGTCTCAGGGGTCATTAAGGGGATCCAGGAGGATCTCAGGGGGCTTTAGGAGGTTCCTGGAGTAACTTGATGGAGTTTGGGGGGTTTCCCGTGGGGTTTTGTAGAACTTTCCCACCAGTCCCAACCCCCCTGAGATATCTCATGGAACCCTCAGGAATTTTGGGGTGTCCTGGTGCCACCTTGGAGGTCACCCCAGGACATTTTGGGTGGATTTGGAGCATCTCAAGGACCTTTTCACCCCATTCCCTGGATGGATCCCACCAGTCCCAACCCCCCTGAGATATCTCATGGAACCCTCAGGAATTTCATGGAGCCCTCAGGAATTTTGGGGTGTCCTGGTGCCACCTTGGAGGTCACCCCAAGACATTTTGGGTGGCTTTGGGTGGCTTTGGAGCATCTCCAGGGACATCTCAGCCCCGTTCCCTGCATGGTTCCCACCACTCCCAACCCCCCTGAGATATCTCATGGAGCTCTCAGGAATTTTGGGGTGTCCTGGTGCCCCTTTTGAGGTCACTCCAAGACATCTTGGGTGGCTTTGGAGCATCTCAAGGACCTTTTGACCCCATTCCCTCTATGGTTCCCACCACTCCCAACCCCCCTGAGATATCTCATGGAACCCTCAGGAATTTCATGGAGCCCTCAGGAATTATGGGGTGTCCTGGTGCCACCTTGGAGATCCCCCCAAGACATTTTGGGTGATCTTCAAATGGACCTTCAAACCACTTGGCAGCATCTTGACCTCTTCAAACATCTCAAGAACCTTTTTCCCCCCTTCCCTTGACGTTCCCCATGGAACTCTTCGACCCACCCAAGCTTTGGTGTTGTCCCATCATCTCCTTCACCTGGAGACATCCCAAAATGTCCTCACCTGGTTGTCTTCTCCTCAGGTCATCGCCGTGGTGGGCCAGCAGAACGTGGAGGGCAAACGGATCCCGTTTGGCTTCAAGCATCGGACGCTTCCTCACTTCATCAAGGACGATTACGGCCCCGAGAGCCGCGGCTTCGTGGAGAACTCCTACCTGGCCGGTCTCACCCCCACCGAGTTCTTCTTCCACGCCATGGGTGGTCGGGAAGGTCTCATCGACACGGCCGTGAAGACGGCCGAGACCGGTCAGTGTCCTCCTCAACCGAGGGAGCTTCGGGAATGTCAAAAATGCCACCCCAAAGGAGCTGCGGGGTTCCAAAATGTCGCTGTGGGAGAGCTTGGGTGGCTCCAAAAGCTCCTCAGGTGTCTTCAGGAGATCAGAACATTCCTCAGATGTGTCCTGGAGATATCAGACCCTCCCCTGATGTCTCCTGGAGATATCAAACTCTCCTTAGATGTCTCTTGGAGATATCAAACCCTTCTCAGATGTCTCCTGGAGATATCAAACCCTCCCCTGATGTCTCCTGGAGATATCAAACCCTCCTCAGATGTCTCCTGGAGATATCAGACCCTCCCCTGATGTCTCCTGGAGATATCAAACATTCCTCAGATGTCTCCTGGAGATATCAAACTCTTCTCAGATGTCTCTTGGAGATATCAAACACTGCTCAGATGTCTCCTGGAGATATCAGACACTCCTCAGATGTCTCCTGGAGATATCAAACCCTCCCCAGATGTCTCTTGGAGATATCAAACCCTTCTCAGATGTCTCCTAGAGATATCAAACACTCCCCAGATGTCTCTTGGAGATATCAAACTCTCCTTAGATGTCTCCTGGAAACCACAAACCTTCCTCAGATGTCTCCTGGAGATATCAAACCCTCCCCAGATGTCTCCTGGAGATATCAAACCCTCCCCTGATGTCTCCTGGAGATATCAAACCCTCCTCAGATGTCTCCTGGAGATCTCAAACCCTCCTCAGATGTCTCTTGGAGATATCAAACACTCCTCAGACGTTTCCTGGAAACCACAAACCTTCCTCAGATGTTTTCTGGAGGCATCAAATCCTCCTCAGATGCCTCCTAGAGACTCCCAAATCCTCCTCAGATGCCTCCTGAGGATTCCCAAACCCTCCTCAGATGCCTCTTGGGGACCTCCAGGATCCCCAAACCCTCCCCAGATGTCTCCAGGAGCTCAAAACCCTCCCCAGATGCCTCCTGGAGACCCTGAAACCCTCCCCAGATGCCTCCTGGCGATCCCAAACCCTCCCCAGATGCCTCCTGGCGATCCCAAACCCTCCCCAGATGTCTCCAAGATCCCCAAACCCTCCCCAGATGTCTCCTAGAAACTCCAAAGCCTCCTTAGATGTCTCCAGGAGCTCAAAACTCTCCCCAGATGTCTCCTGGAGACCCTGAAACGCTCCTCTGATGCCTCCTGGAAGCCCCAAATCCTCCTCAGATGCCTCCTGGAGACCTTCAGGATCCCCAAACCCTCCTTGGATGCCTCTTGGAGGCCCCAAACCCTCCCCAGATGCCTCCTAGAAACCCCAAACCCTCCTTAGATGTCTCCTAGAAACCCCAAACCCTCCCCAGATGCCTCCTGGAAGCCCCATATCCTCCTCAGATGCCTCCTGGAGACCTTCAGGATCCCCAAACCCTCCTTGGATGCCTCTTGGAGGCCCCAAACCCTCCCCAGATGCCTCCTAGAAACCCCAAACCCTCCTTAGATGCTTCTTGGAGGCCCCAAACCCTCCCCAGATGCCTCCTAGAAACCCCAAATCCTCCTCAGATGCCTCCTGGAGACCTTCAGGATCCCCAAACCTTCCCTAGATGCCTCCTGGGGACCCCTAAACCCTCCCCAGATGTCTCCTAGAAACCCCAAACCCTCCTTAGGTGCCTCTTGGAGGCCCCAAACCCTCCCCAGATGCCTCCTGGAGACCTTCAGGATCCCCAAACCCTTCTCAGATGCCTCCTAGAAACCCCAAACCCTCCTTAGATGCTTCTTGGAGGCCCCAAACCCTCCCCAGATGCCTCCTAGAAACCCCAAATCCTCCTCAGATGCCTCCTGGAGACCTTCAGGATCCCCAAACCTTCCCTAGATGCCTCCTGGGGACCCCTAAACCCTCCCCAGATGTCTCCTAGAAACCCCAAACCCTCCTTAGGTGCCTCTTGGAGGCCCCAAACCCTCCCCAGATGCCTCCTGGAGACCTCCAGGATCCCCAAACCCTTCTCAGATGCCTCCTAGAAACCCCAAACCCTCCCCAGATGCCTCCTAGAAACCCCAAACCCTCCCCAGATGTCTCCTAGAAACCCCAAACCCTCCCCAGATGTCTCCTAGAAACCCCAAACCCTCCCCAGATGCCTCCTAGAAACCCCAAACCCTCCCCAGATGCCTCCTAGAAACCCTAAACCCTCCTCTGATGCCTCCTAGAAACCCCAAACCCTCCCCAGATGTCTCCTAGAAACCCCAAACCCTCCCCAGATGCCTCCTAGAAACCCCAAACCCTTCTCTGATGCTTCCTAGAAACCCCAAACCCTCCTCTGATGCCTCCTAGAAACCCCAAACCCTCCCCAGATGCCTCCTAGAAACCCCAAACCCTCCTCTGATGCCTCTTGGAAGCCCCAAAGCCTCCTCAGATGCCTCCTGACCCCTTCCCACCCTTCCCAGGCTACATCCAGCGGCGTCTGATCAAGTCCATGGAGTCGGTGATGGTGAAATACGACGCCACCGTCAGGAACTCCATCAACCAGGTGGTGCAGCTGCGCTATGGCGAGGACGGCCTGGCCGGCGAGAGCGTCGAGTTCCAGAACTTGGCCACCCTCAAACCCTCCAACAAGGCCTTCGAGAAGAAGTGAGGGGCAAGGAGGACACGGGGGGGGGGAGGGGACGTGGAGAGGACACGGCCCCGGGGCAGGGCGTGCTCGTGGGAGGGGTCAGTGGTCCCGGCTGGGGTCATTGAGGGGCTCGTTCTGGGAGTTTGGGGACGTTTTGGGGTCCCCAAGTGGCTCCTCCCGAGAGCTGGGAGCAGTTTGAGGTCCTCAAATGGGAGTTGGGGACATCTTGGGGTCTTCAAACATCTCCCAAGAGTTGGGAACACTTTGGGGTCTTCCAATGTCTCCTCCCAAGAGTTGGGGTCACTTTGGGGTCTTCAAACAGGAGCTGGGGACACTTTGGGGTCTTCCAACGTCTCCTCCCAAGAGTTGGGGACATTTTTGGGGTCTCAAACATCTCCCAAGAGTTGGGGACATTTTTGGGGTCTCAAACGTGTTCTCCCAAGAGTTGGGAACACTTTGGGGTCTTCCAACATCTCCTCCCAAGAGTTGGGGTCACTTTGGGGTCTTCAAACGGGAGTTGGGAACATCTTGGGGTCTTCAAACATCTCCTCCCAAGAGTTGGGGACATTTTTGGGGTCTCAAACATCTCCCAAGAGTTGGGACATTTTTGGGGTCTCAAACCTCTTCTCCCAAGAGTTGGGGACATTTTTGGGGTCTCAAACCTCTTCTCCCAAGAGCTGGGGACATTTTTTGGGGTCTCAAACGTCTTCTCCCAAGAGTTGGGGACATTTTTGGGGTCTCAAACCTCTCCTCCCAAGAGTTGGGGACATTTTTGGGGTCTCAAACCTCTTCTCCCAAGAGTTGGGAACACTTTGAGATCTTCCAATGTCTCCTCCCAAGAGTTGGGGTCACTTTGGGATCTTCAAATGGGAGTTGGGGACATCTTGGGGTCTTGAAGTGGGAGTTGGGGACACCTGGGGTCTTCAAACAGGAGCTGGGGACACTTTGGGGTCTTCCAACGTCTCCTCCCAAGAGTTGGGGACATTTTTGGGGTCTCAAACCTCTCCTCCCAAGATTTGGGGACATTTTTGGGGTCTCAAACCTCTTCTCCCAAGATTTGGGGACACTTTGGGGTCTTCCAATGTCTCCTCCTAAGAGTTGGGGTCACTTTGGGGTCTTCAAACAGGAGCTGGGGACACTTTGGGGTCTTCCAACGTCTCCTCCCAAGAGTTGGGGACATTTTTGGGGTCTCAAACCTCTCCTCCCAAGAGTTGGGGACATTTTTGGGGTCTCAAACCTCTTCTCCCAAGAGGTGGGGACACGTTGGGGTCTTCCAACGTCTCCTCCCAAGAGTTGGGGTCACTTTGGGATCTTCAAACAGGAGTTGGGAACATCTTGGGGTCTTCAAGTGGGAGTTGGGGACACTTTGGGGTCTTCCAACATCTCCTCCCAAGAGTTGGGGACATTTTTGGGGTCTCAAACATCTCCCAAGAGTTGGGACATTTTTGGGGTCTCAAACCTCTTCTCCCAAGAGTTGGGGTCACTTTGGGGTCTTCAAATGGGAGTTGGGAACATCTTGGGGTCTTCAAACATCTCCTCCCAAGAGTTGGGGTCACTTTGGGGTCTTCAAACAGGAGTTGGGAACATCTTGGGGTCTTCAAACATCTCCTCCCAAGAGTTGGGGACATTTTTGGGGTCTCAAACCTCTCCTCCCAAGATTTGGGGACATTTTTGGGGTCTCAAACCTCTTCTCCCAAGATTTGGGGACACTTTGGGGTCTTCCAATGTCTCCTCCCAAGAGTTGGGGTCACTTTGGGGTCTTCAAACGGGAGTTGGGAACATCTTGGGGTCTTCAAACCTCTCCTCCCAAGAGTTGGGGACATTTTTGGGGTCTCAAACCTCTTCTCCCAAGATTTGGGGACACTTTGGGGTCTTCCAATGTCTCCTCCTAAGAGTTGGGGTCACTTTGGGGTCTTCAAACAGGAGCTGGGGACACTTTGGGGTCTTCCAATGTCTCCTCCCAAGAGTTGGGGACATTTTTGGGGTCTCAAACCTCTCCTCCCAAGAGTTGGGGACATTTTTGGGGTCTCAAACCTCTTCTCCCAAGAGTTGGGAACACTTTGGGGTCTTCCAACGTCTCCTCCCAAGAGTTGGGGTCACTTTGGGATCTTCAAATGGGACTTGGGAACATCTTGGGGTCTTCAAACATTTCCTCCCAAGAGTTGGGGACATTTTTGGGGTCTCAAACCTCTCCTCCCAAGAGTTGGGGACATTTTTGGGGTCTCAAACCTCTTCTCCCAAGAGTTGGGGACATTTTTGGGGTCCCCCCCAGGTTCAAGTTCGACTACACCAACGAGCGGGCGCTGCGGCGGACGCTGCAGGAGGAGCTGGTCAAGGACATCCTGTCCAACGCGCACATCCAGAACGAGCTGGAGCGCGAGTTCGAGCGCATGCGCGAGGACCGCGAGGTGCTGCGGGTCATCTTCCCCACCGGGGACAGCAAGGTGAGCCCCAAAAACCCCAAATTCAGCCCCAAAGAGCTCCCAATCCAACCGAAATTCAACCCCAAATTCAGCCCCAAAGAGCCCCAATCCAACCGAAGTTCAACCCCAAAGAGTCCAAATCCAACCCAAATTCAGCCCCAAAGAGTCCAAATCCACCCCAAAATTCAGCCCCAAAGAGCCCCAATCCAACCAAAAACCCCAAATTCAGCCCCAAAGAGCCCCAATCCAACCGAAATAGCCCAAAATCCAACCCCAAAGAGCCCGAATCCAACTGAAATAGCCCAAAATTCAACCCCAAATTCAGCCCCAAAGAGCCCGAATCCAACCGAAATTCAGCCCCAAAGAGCCCAAATCCAACCAAAATTCAACCCCAGATTCAGCCCCAAAGAGCCTGAATCCACCCCAAAATTCAACCGAAAACCCCAAATTCAGCCCCAAAGAGCCCCAATCCAACCGAAATTCAACCCCAAAGAGCCCAAATCCACCCCAAAATCCAACCAAAAACCCCAAATTCAGCCCCAAAGAGCCCGAATCCAACTGAAATTCAACCCCAAAGAGCTCAAATCCAACCAAAAACCCCAAATTCAGCCCCAAAGAGCCCCAATCCAACCGAAATCCAACCAAAATATCTCAAATTCCACCCCAAAATCCAACCCCAAAGAGCCCAAATCCACCCCAAAATCCAACCGAAAACCCCAAATTCAGCCCCAAAAAGCCCCAATCCACCCCAAAATCCAACCCCAAAGAGCCCGAATCCAACCAAAATCCAACCCAAATAGCCCAAAATCCCCAAAATTCAACCCTAAATACCTCAAAATCCAACCAAAATAGCCCAAATCCAACCAAAACCCCCAAAATTCCACAAAAATACCCCAAAAAACCCAAAATCAACCCAAAAACCCCAAAATCCCCACAATTCAACCCTAAATACCTCAAAATCCACCCAAAACCCCCAAAAAACTCCAAAATCCAACCCCAAATCCCCCAAATCCACCCCAAAATCCAACCGAAATAGCCCAAAATTCACCCAAAACCCCCCAAATTTAACCCGAATCCACCCCAAAATCCAACCAAAATACCCCAAAATTCAACCCCAGAGAGCCCAAATCCACCCCAAAATCTACCCAAAAACCCCCAAATACCCCAAAATTCAACCAAAATATCCCAAAATCCACCCAAAAACCCCCAGATACCCCAAAATTCAACCAAAATATCCCAAAATCCACCCAAAAACCCCCAAATCCACCCGAAATTCGCCCCAAATATCCCAAAATCCACCCCAAATATCCCAAAATCCAACCCAAACACCCCAAATCCACCCGAAATACCCCAAAAATCCACCTGGGACACCCCAAAATCCACTCAGGGTGACCCAAACCCTCCTGGGGTACCCCAAAATTCCGCCGGGGTTTTCTGGGGTGCTCAGCCCCCATTTTTGGGGCTCTGACCCCCAAATTTTGACCCCTGATCCCCCAATTTTGGCCACTGACCCCTCATTTTTTGGGGTTCTGCCCCCAAATTTTGACCACTACCCCCCAAATTTTGGCCACTGACCCCCCGTTTTTGAGGCTCTGACCCCCAAATTTTGGCTACTGCCCCTCAGATTTTGGCTCCTGCCCCCCAAATTTTGACCACTACCCCCAAAATTTGACCCCTACCCCCCCATTTTTGGGTTCTGCCCCCAAATTTTGACCCCTTCCCCCCAAATTTTGACCACTATGCCCCCAATTTTGACCACTACCCCCTCAGTTTTTGGGGTTCTGCCCCCAAATTTTGACCACTGACCCTCGTTTTTGAGGCTCTGACCCCCAAATTTTGACCCCTTCCTCCCAAATTTTGACCCCTAACCCCAAATTTTGACCACTGACCCCTCATTTTTGACTACTACCCCCCCATTTTTGACCACTACCTCCCAAATTTTGACCACTGAGCCCCAGATTTCGACCCCTACCCCCCAAATTTTGACCACTGACGCCTCATTTTTGGGGTTCTGCCCCTGCATTTTTGGCCCCTCCCCCCAAATTTTGACCCCTGCCCCCCAAATTTTGCCTACTGCCCCCCATATTTTGCTCACTGCCCCGCAGATTTTGACCACTATCCCCCATTTTTGACTACTGACCCCTCAATTTTTGGGGTTCTTCCCCCAATTTTTGAGGCTCTGACCCCCAAGTTTTGACTACTGCCCCCCCATTTTTGACCCCTGCCCCCAAATTTTGACCACTGACCCCTCAATTTTTGGGGTTCTGCCCCCAAATTTTGACCCCTTCCCCCCAAATTTTGACCCCTGCCCCCCAATTTTGACCACTACCCCCCATTTTTGAGGCTCTGAGCCCCAAATTTTGACCACTACCCCCAAATTTTGACCACTGACCCCTCAATTTTTGGGGTTCTGCCCCTGCATTTTTGGCCCCTGCCCCCAAATTTTGACCCCTCCCCCCAAATTTTGACCCCTCCCCCCCAAATTTTGCCTACTGCCCCCCATATTTTGACCACTGCCCCGCAGATTTTGACCACTACCCCCCATTTTTGACTACTGACCCCTCATTTTTGAGGCTCTGACCCCCAAATTTTGACCACTACCCCCCAAATTTTGACCACTGACCCCCCATTTTTGAGGCTCTGCCCCCCCCAAATTTTGACCCCTGCCCCCCCAAATTTTGACCCCTACCCCCCTGCAGGTGGTGCTCCCCTGTAACCTGCTCCGGATGATCTGGAACGCTCAGAAGATTTTCCACATCAACTCCCGGCTGCCCTCGGACCTGCACCCCGTCAAGGTGGTCGAGGGTGAGTGGGGGGGGACCCCAAAATCCCCCTGGGGGTGGTCCCTGAACCCCGATGGAGCAATTTGGGGCCCAATTTGGACATTTTTTGGAGAAGTTTTGGGGTTGGGGGGGGGGGGGACGACTTGGACCCGTCACGGTCCTCAAAAAAAAGGGGCTGAGGCTGCTTGGGGTGGTCCCAGGGAGATTTGGGGTCTTCAGTGATCCCCCAAGAAGGTTCTGGGGGGGATTTGGGATCCTGGGAAGGTTCTGGAGGTCCTGGTTGACCTCAGGAAGGTTCTGGAGGTCCTGGTTGACCTCAGGAACGTTCTGGAGGTTTTTGAGGACCTCAGGAAGCTGAGATGGGTTTGGGGTCCTTCAGGAAAGTTCTGGAGGTCCTGGATGACCCCAGGAAGGTTCTTTAGATCTTGGTTGACCCCAGGAAGGTTCTGGAGATTCTGGTTGACTCCAGGAAGGTTCTTTGGGTCTTGGTTGACCCAAAGAAGGTTCTTTGGGTCTTGGTTGACCTCAGGAAGGTTCTTTGGGTCCTGGTTGACCTCAGGAAGATTCTGGAGGTTCTGGTTGACTCCAGGAAGGTTCTGGAGATCCTGGTTGGCCCCAGGAAGGTTCTGGAAGTCCTGGTAGACCCCAGGAAGGTTCTTTGGATCCTGGTTGACCCCAGGAAGGTTCTGGAAGTCCTGGTTGACCTCAGGAACGTTCTGGAGGTTTTTGAGGACCTGAGGAAGCTGAGATGGGTTTGGGGACCTTCAGGAAGCTGTGATGGGTTTTGGGGCCCTTTGGGAAGGTTTTGGAGGTCCTGGTTGACCCCAGGAAGGTTCTTTAGATCCTGGTTGACCTCAGGAAAGTTCTGGAGGTTCTTGAGGACCTCAGGAAGCTCTGATGGGTTTGGGGTCCTTCAGGAAAGTTCTGGAGTTCCTGGTTGACCCCAGGAAGGTTCTGGAGGTCTTGGTTGACCTCAGAAAGGTTCTTTGGATCCTGGTTGACCTCAGAAAGGTTCTTTAGATCTTGGTTGACCCCAGGAAAGTTCTGGAGGTCCTGGTTGACCTCAGAAAGGTTCTTTGGATCGTGGTTGACCTCAGGAAGATCCTGGAGGTCCCCATCCCCGCTCTTGACCCCCCTGTCCCCCTCAGGGGTGAAGGAGCTGAGCCGCAAGCTGGTGATCGTGAACGGGGAGGACCCTCTGAGCCGGCAGGCGCAGGAGAACGCGACGCTGCTCTTCAACATCCACCTGCGCTCCACCCTCTGCAGCCGCCGCATGGTCGAGGAGTTCCGCCTCAGCGGGGAGGCCTTCGACTGGCTGCTGGGCGAGATCGAGTCCAAGTTCAACCAGGCCATCGTGAGAAGGGGTTTGGGGTCACTTTTGGGGTGTTTGGGGTCAGTATTTGGGGTTTTGGGGCTGTTTGGGGTCAGTATTTGGGGTTTTTGGAGCTGTTTGGGGTCAGATCTGGAGGTGCCTTGGATGGGCTGCTGGGCGAGATCGAGTCCAAGTTCAACCAGGCCATCGTGAGAAGGGGGTTTGGGGTCACTTTTGGGGGTTTTGGGGTCAGAATTTGGGGTTTTGGGGTCATTTCTGGGGGTTTGGGGTCAGGATTTGCGGTTTTGGGGCCGTTTGGGGTCAGGATTTGGGGTTTTTGGAGCTGTTTGGGGTCAGACCTGGAGGTGCCTTGGATGGGCTGCTGGGCGAGATCAAGTCCAAGTTCAACCAGGCCATCGTGAGAAGGGGTTTGGGATGGATTTGGGGGGTTTGGGGTCAGGATTTGGGGGTTTGGGGTCAGGATTTGAGGTTTTAGGGCTGTTTGGGGTCAGATCTGGAGGTGCCTTGGATGGGCTGCTGGGCGAGGTCGAGTCCAAGTTCAACCAGGCCATCGTGAGAAGGGGTTTGGGATGGATTTGGGGGTGTTTGAGGTCGGTATTTGGGGTTTTGGGGTCAGTATTTGGGGTTTTGGGGCTGTTTGGGGTTGGTATTTGGGGTTTTGGGGTCAGTATTTGGGGTTTTTGGAGCTGTTTGGGGTCAGACCTGGAGGTGCCTTGGATGGGCTGCTGGGCGAGATCGAGTCCAAGTTCAACCAGGCCATCGTGAGAACGGGGTTTGGGATGGATTTGGGGGGTTTGGGGTGGATTTGGGGGTGTTTGGGGTCAGTATTTGGGATTTTGGGGTCAGTATTTGGGATTTAGGGTCAGTATTTGGGGTTTTTGGAGCTGTTTGGGGTCAGATCTGGAGGTGCCTTGGATGGGCTGCTGGGCGAGATCGAGTCCAAGTTCAACCAGGCCATTGTGAAAACGGGGTTGGGGTCACTTTTGGGGGGTCTGGGGGGGGCTTGGGGTCAGTATTTGGGGTTTTGGGGGTGTTTGGGGTCGGTATTTGGGGCTTTGGGGTCAGAATTTGGGGTTTTGGGGCTGTTTGGGGTCAGATCTGGAGGTGCCTTGGATGGGCTGCTGGGCGAGGTCAAGTCCAAGTTCAACCAGGCCATCGTGAGAATGGGGTTTGGGATGGATTTGGGGGGTTTGGGGTTGGTATTTGGGGGGTTTGGGGTTGGTATTTGGGGTTTTGGGGCTGTTTGGGGTCAGTATTTGGGGTTTTGGGGTCAGAATTTGGGGTTTTTGGAGCTGTTTGGGGTCAGATCTGGAGGTGCCTTGGATGGGCTGCTGGGCGAGGTCAAGTCCAAGTTCAACCAGGTCATCGTGAGAAGGGGTTTGGGGTCACTTTTGGGGGGTTTGGGGTGGATTTGGGGCGTTTGGGGTCAGTATTTGGGGTTTTGGGGTCAGGATTTGGGGCTTTGGGGTCAGAATTTGGGGTTTTGGGGCTGTTTGGGGTCAGATCTGGAGGTGCCTTGGATGGGCTGCTGGGCGAGATCGAGTCCAAGTTCAACCAGGTCATCGTGAGAAGGGGTTTGGGGTCACTTTTGGGGGGTTTGGGGTGGATTTGGGGCGTTTGGGGTCAGTATTTGGGGTTTTGGGGTCAGGATTTGGGGCTTTGGGGTCAGAATTTGGGGTTTTGGGGCTGTTTGGGGTCAGATCTGGAGGTGCCTTGGATGGGCTGCTGGGCGAGATCGAGTCCAAGTTCAACCAGGCCATTGTGAAAACGGGGTTGGGGTCACTTTTGGGGGGTCTGGGGGGGGCTTGGGGTCAGTATTTGGGGTTTTGGGGGTGTTTGGGGTCGGTATTTGGGGCTTTGGGGTCAGAATTTGGGGTTTTGGGGCTGTTTGGGGTCAGATCTGGAGGTGCCTTGGATGGGCTGCTGGGCGAGGTCAAGTCCAAGTTCAACCAGGCCATCGTGAGAATGGGGTTTGGGATGGATTTGGGGGGTTTGGGTTCAGTATTTGGGGTTTTGGGCTCAGTATTTGGGATTTAGGGTCAGTATTTGGGGTTTTGGAGCTGTTTGGGGTCAGTATCTGGAGGTGCCTTGGATGGGCTGCTGGGCGAGATCGAGTCCAAGTTCAACCAGGCCATCATGAGAAGAGGGTTGGGGTCACTTTTGGGGGGTTTGGGGGGGTTTGGGGTCAGTATTTGGGGTTTTGGGGGTGTTTGGGGTCGGTATTTGGGGCTTTGGGGTGGATTTGGGGGGTTTTGAGGTCGGTATTCGGGGTTTTGGGGCTGTTTGGGGTCAGATCTGGAGGTGCCTTGGATGGGCTGCTGGGCGAGGTCGAGTCCAAGTTCAACCAGGTCATCGTGAGAAGGGGGTTTGGGGTCACTTTTGGGGGGTTTAGGGTGGATTTGGGAGTGTTTGAGGTCAGTATTTGGGGTTTTGGGGTCAGGATTTGGGGTTTTTGGAGCTGTTTGGGGTCAGATCTGGAGGTGCCTTGGATGGGCTGCTGGGCGAGATCGAGTCCAAGTTCAACCAGGCCATCATGAGAAGGGGTTTGGGGTGGATTTGGGGGTGTTTGGGGTTGGTATTTGGGGTTTTGGGGTCAGTATTTGGGGTTTTGGGGCTGTTTGGGGTTGGTATTTGGGGTTTTGGGGTCAGTATTTGGGGTTTTTGGAGCTGTTTGGGGTCAGACCTGGAGGTGCCTTGGATGGGCTGCTGGGCGAGATCGAGTCCAAGTTCAACCAGGCCATCGTGAGAAGGGGTTTGGCGTCACTTTTGGGGGGTTTGGGGTGGATTTCGGGGTGTTTGGGGTCAGGATTTGGGGTTTTGGGTCATTTCTGGGGATTTGGGGTCAGTATTTGTGGTTTGGGGTTGGTATTTCTGGTTTTGGGGTCATTTCTGGGGGTTCAAGGTCAGTATTTGGGGTTTGGGGTTGGTATTTCTGGTTTTGGGGTCATTTCTGGGGATTTGTGGGGTCAGTATTTGTGGTTTTGGGGCCGTTTGGGTTCAGATCTGAGGTTTTAGGACCAAATTGGGATCATTTTTGGTTTCCACCCCGATGATTCTTTTGAAGCCACATCTGAGGGGGCTTTGACTCCACCTCAGGGATGGTTTTGGGGTCAGACCTGGAACATCCTGGTGTCCCTGTCCCCACAGACCCACCCCAGGCCGACAGTTTGGGGTCAAATCTGAGCTTTTTAGGCCCAGATTGGCATCACTTTTTGACTTCCACACCAACGCTACCTTTGAAGCCACATCTAAGGCGGCTTCATCTCCAACTGAAGGAGAACTTTGGGGTCAGATCTGAGGTTTTAGACCCAGATTTGGAGGATTTTGAGGTCAGCTTTGGAGTTTTATGACCCGATTTGGGACATTTCGGTGTCTTTGTCCCCTCAGGCCCACCCTGGCGAGATGGTGGGCGCTCTGGCCGCTCAGTCCTTGGGCGAGCCGGCCACTCAGATGACCCTCAACACCTTCCACTACGCCGGGGTGTCGGCCAAGAACGTCACGTTGGGTGTCCCCCGCCTCAAGGAGCTCATCAACATCTCCAAGAAGCCCAAGACGCCGTCGCTCACCGTGTTCCTGCTGGGCCAGAGCGCCCGCGACGCCGAGCGCGCCAAGGTGGCACCTTGGGGACACCTCGGGGACACCTTGGGGACACCCTGGGGGGTCGTGGTGGTGTGGGGTGGTCTGGTGGTGGCCCTGTGGGTTGTGTCCTCACAGCTCCGTGGTGGCCCCGTGGTCTGGGAGCACATGACGCTCGCTGGGTCCTGCAGGTCCTCTTGGCCACTCACTGTCCCCAGTGTCCACCCAGGACATCCTGGGCCACTTGAGGTTCTCCATGGTCCCTCATTGTCCCCGTGTCCCCCCAGAACATCTGGGGCCACCTGAAGCTCTCCATGTCCCCAGTGTCCCCCCAGGACATCCTGGGCCACCTGGAGCTCTCCATGTTCTCCATGTCCCCAGAACATCCTGGACCACCTGAAGCTCTCCATGTTCTCCATGTCCCCAATGTCCTCCAGAACATCCTGGCCCACCTGGAGCTCTCCATGTCCCCTGACTGTCCCTGTGTCCCCCCAGGACATCTTGGGCCACCTGGAGCTCTCCATGTTCTCCATGGTCCCTCACTGTCCCCGTGTCCCCAGAGGACATCCTGGCCCACCTGGAGCTCTCCATGTCCCCAATGTCCTCCAGGACATCCTGGCTCACCTGAAGCTCTCCATGTTCTCCATGTCCCCAATGTCCCCCAGAACATCCTGGACCACCTGAAGCTCTCCATGTCCCCTGACTGTCCCCGTGTCCCCCCAGGACATCCTGGCCCACCTGGAGCTCTCCATGTCCCCAATGTCCTCCAGGACATCCTGGGCCACCTGAAGCTCTCCATGTTCTCCATGTCCCCAGAACATTCTGGACCACCTGAAGCTCTCCATGTCCCCTGACTGTCCCCGTGTCCCCCCAGGACATCCTGTGCCGCCTGGAGCTCTCCATGTTCTCCATGTCCCTGTGTCCCCTCACTGTCCGCATGTCCCCCAGGACATCCCTGACCACCTGAAGCTCTCCATGTTCTCCATGTCCCCAGAACATTCTGGACTACCTGAAGCTCTCCATGTTCTCCATGTCCCTGTGTCCCCTCACTGTCCCCAATGTCCTCCAGGACATCCCTGACCACCTGAAGCTCTCCATGTTCTCCATGTCCCCAATGTCCTCCAGAACATCCTGGCCCACCTGAAGCTCTCCATGTCCCCAGTGTCCCCCCAGGACATCCTGGGCCACCTGGAGCTCTCCATGTCCCCTGACTGTCCCCGTGTCCCCCCAGGACATCCTGTGCCGCCTGGAGCACACCACGCTGCGCAAGGTGACGGCCAACACGGCCATCTACTACGACCCCAACCCTCAGAGCACGGTGGTGGCCGAGGACCAGGAGTGGGTGAACGTTTACTACGAGATGCCCGACTTCGACGTCAGCCGCATCTCGCCCTGGCTGCTCCGCGTCGAGCTCGACCGCAAGCACATGACCGACCGCAAGCTCACCATGGAGCAGATCGCCGAGAAGATCAACGCCGGTGGGTTGGGCTGCAGGAGGGGTCTTGGGGGGCTTTTGGAGGGGGTTTGAGGTTCTTGGAAGGGGTTTGAGGGTCCTGGAAGGGGTTTGAGGGTCCTGGAAGGAGTTTGGAGAGGGTTTAAGGAGTTTTTGGGGGTCCTGGAGAGGGTTTGGGGTGACCTGGGTGAGGTTTGAAGGCATCTGAGGAGCTTTTGGGGATCCTGGTGGAGCTTTGAAGGCATCTGAGGAGCTTTTGGGGGTCCTGGAGAGGGTTTGGGGGGTCCTGGGTGAGGTTTGAGGGTATCTGAGGAGCTTTTGGGGCTCCTGGAGGAGGTTTGGGGTGACCTGGGTGAGGTTTGAAGGCATCTGAGGAGCTTTTGGGGATCCTGGTGGAGCTTTGAAGGCATCTGAGGAGCTTTTGGGGGTCCTGGAGAGGGTTTGGGGTGACCTGGGTGAGGTTTGAAGGCATCTGAGGAGCTTTTGGGGCTCCTGGAGGAGGTTTGAGGTGACCTGGGTGAGGTGTGAGGGCATTTGAGGAGCTTTTGGTGGGTTCTGGAGGAGGTTTGGGGTGACCTGGGTGAGGTGTGAGGGCATCTGAGGAGCTTTTGTGGGGCCCTGGGTGAGGTTTGAAGGCATCTGAGGAGCTTTTGGGGGTCCTGGAGAGGTTTTGGGGTGACATGGGTAGGTTTGAGGGTATCTGAGAACCTTTTGGTGGCTCCTGGGTGAGTGTGGAGGGGGGTTGGGGAGTTGTGGAGGGAGTTTGAGGAGTTTTTGGGGGTCCTGGAGAGCGTTTGGGGTGAGCTGGGTGAGGTTTGAAGGCATCTGAGGAGCTTTTGGGGGTCCTGGAGAGGGTTTGGGGTGACCTGGGTGAGGTTTGAAGGCATCTGAGGAGCTTTTGGGGGTCCTGGAGAGGGTTTGGGGTGACCTGGGTGAGGTTTGAAGGCATCTGAGGAGCTTTTGGGGGTCCTGGAGAGGGTTTGGGGTGACCTGGGTGAGGTTTGAAGGCATCTGAGGAGCTTTTGGGGGTCCTGGAGAGGGTTTGGGGGGTCCTGGGTGAGGTTTGAGGGTATCTGAGGACCTTTCTGGGGGTCCTGGTGGAACTTTGAGGGCATCTGAGGAGCTCTTGGGGGTCCTGGAGAAGGTTTGGGCTGACCTGGGGGAGGTTTGAAGGCATCTGAGGACCTTTTGGGGCTCCTGGAGAAGGTTTGGTGTGACCTGGGTCAAGTTTGAGGGTATCTGAGGAGCTTTTGGGGCTCCTGGAGGAGGTTTGGGCTGACCTGGGTGAGGTTTGAAGGCATCTGAGGAGCTTTTGGGGGTCCTGGAGAAGGTTTGGTGTGACCTGGGTCAAGTTTGAGGGTATCTGAGGAGCTTTTGGGGCTCCTGGAGAAGGTTTGGGGTGACCTGGGTGAGCTTTGAAGGCATCTGAGGAGCTTTTGGGAGCTCCTGCAGATGGTTTTGGAAGCTCCTGTACAAGCCTTGAAGGCATCTAAGAACCTTTTGAGAGCTCCTGCTTGATCCTGGTGGATCTTTGTGGCTTCCCAGCTGACCCTGAGGGTCCTTTGGGTGCCGTGACTCTGGAGGTGACCTTGTCCCCACTTCAACGTCTTCTCCAGGCTTCGGCGACGACCTCAACTGCATCTTCAACGACGACAACGCCGAGAAGTTGGTGCTGCGCATCCGCATCATGAACAGCGACGAGAACAAGATGCAGGAGGTGGGTGGGGGGACCTGAGGACACCTCAGGGGACACCTGGGGTGGCCTGAAGTGGTCACCTGTCCTCTGCTGCGACCCCCAGGAGGAGGAGGTGGTGGACAAGATGGACGACGACGTCTTCTTGCGCTGCATCGAGTCCAACATGCTGACGGACATGACCCTGCAGGGCATCGAGCAGATCAGCAAGGTGAGGACATCTCAGAGGGGTTTGGAGGACACCTGGATGGGGCTCCATGAGAGGCTGAGAGGTCCCCAGGGACACCTGGAGAAAGGTCCGTGGTGACCTTGAGGAGGTTCAGGAGACCTGTGGTGACACCTTTGGGTGTTTGAGAAGGTGCTTGGGTGCCACCAGGTGCTCTGGGGAGGGTTCCAGGTCTCCAGGTGGATCTTGAGGAGCATCTGGAGCTCTCCATGGAGACTTCTAGGAGGTTCCAAGAGAACTTTGTGAGTCTCAGGACACCTGTGGTGACCTCCTGGTGACACCTGAGAAGGTCCTTGGGTCCCACCAGGTGCTCTGGGGGGGTTCCAGATCTCCAGGTGGATCTTGAGGAGCATCTGGAGCTCTCCATGGAGACTTCTAGGAGGTTCCAAGAGAACTTTGTGAGTCTCAGGACACCTGTGGTGACCTCCTGGTGACACCTGAGAAGGTCTTTGGGTCCCACCAGGTGCTCTGGGGTAGTTCCAGATCTCCAGGTGGTTCTTGAGGAGCATCTGGAGCTCTCCAAGGAGACTTTTAGGAGGTTCCAAGAGACCTTTAGAAGCTCCTGAACACCCATGGAGACCCCATGGTGACACCTAAGTAGGTCCTTGGGTCCCACCAGGTGCTCTGGGGGGGTTCCAGATCTCCAGGTGGATCTTGAGGAGCATCTGGAGCTCTCCATGGAGACTTTCAGGAGGTTCCAAGAGACCTTTAGAAGCTCCTGAACACCCGTGGGGACCTCCTGGTGACCCCCAGGTGACCTCTGTCCCCTCCCTGGCCAGGTGTACATGCACCTGCCGCAGACGGACAACAAGAAGAAGATCATCATCACCGAGGACGGGGAGTTCAAAGCTCTCCAGGAGTGGATCCTGGAGACCGACGGCGTCAGCCTCATGCGGGTGCTGAGCGAGAAGGACGTGGACCCCGTGCGCACGACCTCCAACGACATCGTGGAGATCTTCACCGTGAGTCTCCTGGGCTGGGGACATCTGGGGTGGGGTTTGAGGGACATCTGGGTCCTCATCGTGGAGATCTTCACTGTGAGATACCTGGGGGGTGAGGGACACCTGGGGGGTGAGGGACATCTGGGTGGGGTTTGAGGAACATCTGGGTTCTCATCATGGAGATCTTCACTGTGAGTCTCCTGGGGGTGAGGGACATCTGGGGTGGGGTTTGAGGACATCTGGGTCCTCATCGTGGAGATCTTCACCGTGAGACACCCAGGGGGACACCCAGGGGACTGGGACACATCTGGGGTGGGGTTTGAGGAACATCTGGGTCCTCCTGGACCCCGTGCACACGACCTCCAACGACATGGTGGAGATCTTCACCATGAGTCTCCTGGGGGGTGAGGGACACCTGGGGGGTGAGGGACATCTGGGTGGGGTTTGAGGGACATCTGGGCCCTCATTGTGGAGATCTTCACCGTGAGTCTCCTGGGGGTGAGGACATCTGGGGTGGGGTTTGAGGACATCTGGGTCCTCATCGTGGAGATCTTCACTGTGAGACACCTGGGGGGTGAGGACATCTGGGGTGGGGTTTGAGGAACATCTGGGTCCTCATCATGGAGATCTTCACCATGAGACACCCAGGGGGACACCCAGGGGACAGGGACACATCTGGGGTAGGGTTTGAGGAACATCTGGGCCCTCATTGTGGAGATCTTCACCGTGGGTCTCCTGGGGGTGAGGGACACCTGGGGTGGGGTTTGAGGAACATCTGGGTTCTCATCGTGGAGATCTTCACCATGAGACACCCAGGGGGGGTTGAAGGTTGGGTTGTTGGGATCCCCAACCCCTTGGCTGCATTTGACCATTCCCAACTCCCCTTGGATGATCCCAAATCCCCCTTGGCTGCATTTTGGCCATTCCCAACCCCTGGATTTCGGGGATCCCAAACCCCTGGATTTTGGCCATTCCCCTTGGATGGATTTTGGCCATTCCCAATCCTCTGGCTGCATTTGACCATTCCCAATGCCCCTGGGACGATCCCAAATTCCCCTTGGCTGCACTTTGACCATTCCCAACTCCCCTTGGACGATCCCAAATCCCCCTTGGATGGATTTTGACCATTCCCAACGCCCCTTGGACGATCCCAAATTCCCCTTGGATGGATTTTGACCATTCCCAACACCCCCGGGACGATCCCAAATTCCCCTTGGATGGATTTTGACCATTCCCAACGCCCCTGGGACGATCCCAAATCCCCCTTGGATGGATTTTGACCATTCCCAACGCCCCTTGGACGATCCCAAATCCCCCTTGGCTACACTTTGACCATTCCCAACTCCCCTTGGACGATCCCAAATCCCCCTTGGATGGATTTTGACCATTCCCAATGCCCCTGGGGCGATCCCAAATCCCCCTTGGCTACACTTTGACCATTCCCAACTCCCCTTGGACGATCCCAAATCCCCCTTGGATGGATTTTGACCATTCCCAACGCCCCTGGGACGATCCCAAATTCCCCTTGGCTACACTTTGACCATTCCCAACACCCCTTGGACGATCCCAAATCCCCCTTGGCTACACTTTGACCATTCCCAACACCCCTTGGACGATCCCAAATCCCCCTTGGCTACACTTTGACCATTCCCAACACCCCTCAGACAATCCCAAATCCCCCTTGGCTGCATTTTGACCATTCCCAACACCCCTTGGACGATCCCAAATCCCCCTTGGCTACACTTTGACCATTCCCAACGCCCCTGGGGCGATCCCAAATCCCCCTTGGCTACACTTTGACCATTCCCAACGCCCCTTGGACGATCCCAAATTCCCCTTGGATGGATTTTGACCATTCCCAACACCCCTTGGACGATCCCAAATCCCCCTTGGCTACACTTTGACCATTCCCAACACCCCTTGGACGATCCCAAATCCCCCTTGGCTACACTTTGACCATTCCCAACTCCCCTCAGACAATCCCAAATCCCCCTTGGCTACACTTTGACCGTTCCCAACTCCCCTCAGACGATCCCAAATCCCCCTTGGCTACACTTTGACCATTCCCAACTCCCCTCAGACGATCCCAAATCCCCCTTGGCTACACTTTGACCATTCCCAACTCCCCTCAGACAATCCCAAATTCCCCTTGGCTGCACTTTGACCATTCCCAACACCCCTCGGACGATCCCAAATCCCCCTTGGCTACACTTTGACCATTCCCAACTCCCCTTGGACGATCCCAAATCCCCCTTGGCTACACTTTGACCATTCCCAACTCCCCTCAGACAATCCCAAATTCCCCTTGGCTACACTTTGACCATTCCCAACGCCCCTGGGACGATCCCAAATCCCCCTTGGCTACACTTTGACCATTCCCAACTCCCCTCAGACAATCCCAAATTCCCCTTGGCTACACTTTGACCATTCCCAACGCCCCTGGGACGATCCCAAATCCCCCTTGGCTACACTTTGACCATTCCCAACTCCCCTCAGACAATCCCAAATCCCCCTTGGATGGATTTTGACCATTCCCAACGCCCCTTGGACGATCCCAAATTCCCCTTGGCTACACTTTGACCATTCCCAACACCCCTCAGACAATCCCAAATTCCCCTTGGCTGCATTTTGACCATTCCCAACACCCCTTGGACGATCCCAAATCCCCCTTGGCTACACTTTGACCATTCCCAACACCCCTCAGACAATCCCAAATTCCCCTTGGCTGCATTTTGACCATTCCCAACACCCCTTGGACGATCCCAAATTCCCCTTGGCTGCACTTTGACCATTCCCAACACCCCTTGGACGATCCCAAATCCCCCTTGGCTACACTTTGACCATTCCCAACTCCCCTTGGACGATCCCAAATCCCCCTTGGCTACACTTTGACCATTCCCAACACCCCTGGGACGATCCCAAATCCCCCTTGGCTACACTTTGACCATTCCCAACTCCCCTCAGACAATCCCAAATTCCCCTTGGCTGCACTTTGACCATTCCCAACGCCCCTGGGGCGATCCCAAATCCCGCTCCCCGCAGGTGCTGGGCATCGAGGCGGTGCGGAAGGCGCTGGAGCGGGAGCTCTACCACGTCATCTCCTTCGACGGCTCCTACGTCAACTACCGGCACCTGGCGCTGCTGTGCGACACCATGACCTCGCGCGGGCACCTGATGGCCATCACCCGGCACGGCGTCAACCGCCAGGACACCGGGCCCCTCATGAAGTGCTCCTTCGAGGAGACGGTGCGGGAACGGGAATTGGGGTGGGAAATGGGGATTGGGGGTGGGAGTTGGGGATTGGGGGGTGGGAGAGGGCTGGGAAATGGGGAAATGGAGGTGGGAGTTGGGAAATGGGGATTGGGGTGGGAGTTGGGGAATGGGGAATGGGGGTGGGAATGGGGTGGGAGTTGGAGAATGGGGGTGGGAATTGGGGTGGGAGTTGGGGAATGGGGGTGGGAATTGGGGTGGGAGTTGGGGAATGGGGAATGGGGGTGGGAATGGGGTGGGAGTTGGAGAATGGGGGTGGGAATTGGGAATGGGGTGGGAATTGGGGAATGGGGATGGGAGAGGGGAATTGGGGGTGGGAGTTGGGGAATGGGGGTGGGAATGGGGTGGGAGTTGGGGAATGGGGGTGGGAATTGGGGTGGGAGTTGGGGAATGGGGGTGGGAATTGGGGTGGGAGTTGGGGAATGGGGTGGGAGTTGGAGAATGGGGTGGGAATTGGGGTGGGAGTTGGAGAATGGGGTGGGAGTTGGAGAATGGGGTGGGAATTGGGGTGGGAGTTGGGGAATGGGGTGGGAGTTGGGGAATGGGGGTGGGAATTGGGGTGGGAGTTGGGGAATGGGGTGGGAGTTGGGAATGGGGTGGGAGTTGGGAATGGGGTGGGAATTGGGGTTTGGGGGTGGGAGTTGGGAAATGGGGGTGGGAATTGGGGTGGGAAATGGGGATTGGGGGTGGGAGTTGGGGAATGGGGATTGGGGGTGGGAATGGGGTGGGAGTTGGAGAATGGGGGTGGGAATTGGGGTGGGAGTTGGGGAATGGGGTGGGAGTTGGGGTTTGGGGGTGGGAGTTGGGAAATGGGGGTGGGAATTGGGGTAGGAAATGGGGATGGGGGTGGGAGTTGGGGATTGGGGGTGGGAGTTGGGGAATGGGGATGGGAGAGGGATGGGAATTGGGGAATGGGGTGGGAGTTGGGGATTGGGGTGGGAATGGGGTGGGAATTGGGGTTTGGGGGTGGGAGAGGGGTGGGAGTTGGCAAATGGGGTGGGTAATTGGGGTTTGGGGGTTGGGGACATTTTATAGGATTTGGGGACATTTTGAAGGATTTTGAGGTTCCCAGGCCGATTTTGGGGTTCCAAGGCTGATTTTGGGGTGTCCCCATCCCCTTCCAGGTGGACACAGCTTCCCATGGCAGGAGAGTGACCCCATGAAGGGCTTTTAGGGCTGGAAATGAGGAGTTTTGTGCATTATTGGAGGATTTTAGGAGTTCTGAAGGATTTTGGGGGGTTCCAAGGCTGATTTTGGGGTTCCAAGGCTGATTTTGGGGTTCTAAGGCTGATTTTGGGGTGTCCCCATCCCCCTCCAGGTGGACACAGCTGCCCGTGGCAGGAGAGTGACCCCAGGAAGGGGTTTTGGGGCTGAAATTGAGGATTCCGTGGACATTTTATAGGATTTGGGGACATTTTATAGGATTTGGGGACATTTTGAAGGCTATTGAGGGTTTTGAAGGATTTTGAGGTTCCAAGGCCGATTTTGGGGTTCCAAGGCCGATTTTGGGGTGTCCCCATCCCCCTCGAGGTGGACACAGTTTCCCATGGCAGGAGAGTGACCCCATGAAGGGGTTTTGGGGCTGAAATTGGGGATTCCATGGACATTTTATAGGATTTGGGGACATTTTGAAGGATATCGAGGGTTTTGAAGGATTGTGGGGTTCCAAGGCCGATTTTGGGGTTCCAAGGCCGATTTTGGGGTGTCCCCATCCCCTCAAGGTGGACACAGATGCCCATGGCAGGAGAGTGACCCCATGAAGGGGTTTTGGGGCTGAAATTGGGGATTCCACGGACATTTTATAGGATTTGGGGACATTTTGAAGGATATCGAGGGTTTTGAAGGATTTTGGGGTTCCAAGGCCGATTTTGGGGTTCCAAGGCTGATTTTGGGGTGTCCCCATCCCCCTCCAGGTGGACACAGTTTCCCATGGCAGGAGAGTGACCCCATGAAGGGGTTTTGGGGCTGAAACGGGGGATTCCGTGGACATTTTATAGGATTTGGGGACATTTTATAGAATTTAGGGACATTTTGAAGGATATCGAGGGTTTTGAAGGATTTTGAGGTTCCAAGGCCAATTTTGGGGTTCCAAGGCTGATTTTGGGGTGTCCCCCTCCCCCTCCAGGTGGATGTCCTGATGGAGGCAGCTGCCCACGGCGAGAGTGACCCCATGAAGGGCGTGTCCGAGAACATCATGCTGGGCCAGCTGGCCCCGGCCGGCACCGGCTGCTTCGATCTCCTGCTGGACGCCGAGAAGTGCAAGCACGGCATGGAGATCCCCAGCGCCCTGCCCGGCCTCGGCGTCGGCGGCCGTGAGTCCCCAAAATCCTTGGAAAACGGGGGACAACCCCTGGAAAAATGGGGACAACCCCTGGAAAAATGGGAACAACCCCTGGAAAAATGGGGACAACCCCTGGAAAAATGGGGACAACCCCTGGAAAAATGGGGACAATCCTTGGAATGGTGGCCGGGTTCCACAGGGGGAAGAGTTGGGGACATCCCAGAGCTGGTGACACGAAGATCTCCAAGGTCATCGTGGTCATCGTCCGGTTCTGGGGTACTCCCAGGTTTTGGGGTTCCTCTCAGTTGGGGTCCTTCAGGACCTGGACACTGAGGTGCCACCAGGGAGAAGTTGGGGACATCCCAAAGGTGGTGACACGAAGATCTCCAAGGTCATCGTGGTCATTGTCCAGTTGTGGTCACTTGAGTCCTCTCAGGAAGATGGGGAAGAACCCAGATGGTGGGGTTCCCCAGATGTTGGGGTTCCCCAGATGTTGGGGTCCCTCTCAGATATTGGGGTTCTTCAGGACCTGGACACTGAGGTCCCACCAGGGAGGAGTTGGGGACACCCCAAGGGTGGTGACACAAAGATCTCCAAGGTCATCGTGGTCATTGTCCAGTTGTGGGTGGCCTTGGGAGGAGAAGACTCACCCAAGGTTTTGAGGTCCCCACAAATTTTGGGGTCCCTCTGGGATGCTGGGGTTCTTCAGGACCTGGACACTGAGGTCCCACCAGGGAGGAGTTGAGGACACCCCAGAGGTGGTGACACGAAGGTCTCCAGGGTCATTGTCCAGTTGTGGTCACTTGAGTCCTCTCAGGAAGATGGGGAAGAACCCAGATGTTGGGGTTCCCCAGATATTGGGGTCCCTCTCAGATGTTGGGGTCCTTCAGGACCTGGACACTGAGGTGCCACCAGGGAGGAGTTAGGGACATCCCAGTGGTGGTGACACGAAGATCTCCAAGGTCATCGTGGTCATTGTCCAGTTGTGGTCACTTGAGTCCTCTCAGGATGATGGGGAAGAACCCAGATGTTGGGGTCCCTCTCAGATGTTGGGGTCTCTTCAGATGTTGGGGTTCCCCAGATGTTGGGGTTCCCTAGATGTTGGGGTCCCTCTCAGATATTGGGG
Source organism: Cyanocitta stelleri (assembly GCA_026167965.1). Taxonomy (NCBI): domain Eukaryota; kingdom Metazoa; phylum Chordata; class Aves; order Passeriformes; family Corvidae; genus Cyanocitta; species Cyanocitta stelleri. The sequence goes on from JANXIP010000179.1 coordinate 116,554, forward strand.
TTCTTCAGGACCTGGACACTGAGGTGCCACCAGGGAGGAGTTGAGGACACCCCAGAGGTGGTGACACAAAGATCTCCAAGGTCATCGTGGTCATTGTCCAGTTGTGGGTGACCTTGGGAGGAGGAGACTCACCCAAGGTTTTGAGGTCCCCACAAATTTTGGGGTCCCTCTGGGATGCTGGGGTTCTTCAGGACCTGGACACTGAGGTCCCACCAGGGAGGAGTTGGGGACACCCCAAGGGTGGTGACACAAAGATCTCCAAGGTCATCGTGGTCATTGTCCAGTTGTGGGTGGCCTTGGGAGGAGAAGACTCACCCAAGGTTTTGAGGTCCCCACAAATTTTGGGGTCCCTCTGGGATGCTGGGGTTCTTCAGGACCTGGACACTGAGGTCCCACCAGGGAGGAGTTGAGGACACCGCAGAGGTGGTGACACGAAGGTCTCCAGGGTCATTGTCCAGTTGTGGTCACTTGAGTCCTCTCAGGAAGATGGGGAAGAACCCAGATGTTGGGGTTCCCCAGATGTTGGGGTTCCCCAGATGTTGGGGTCCCTCTCAGATGTTGGGGTCCCTCTCAGATATTGGGGTTCTTCAGGACCTGGACACTGAGGTCCCACCAGGGAGGAGTTGGGGACATCCCAGTGGTGGTGACACGAAGATCTCCAAGGTCATCGTGGTCATTGTCCAGTTGTGGGTGACCTTGGGAGGAGGAGACTCAGCCAAGGTTTTGAGGTCCCCACAAATTTTGAGGTCCACCAGATTTTGGGGTCCCACCAGGGAGGAGTTGGGGACACCCCAAAGGTGGTGACATAAAGACCCCAAAGGTCCTCATGGTCATCATCTGGTTCTGGAACATTCCCCGGTTTTGGGGTCCCCACAAATTTTGGGGTCACTGACACAAAGACCCCAAAGGTCATCGTGGTCATCGTCCAGTTCTGGGTGGCCTTGGGAGTTGGAGACCTGGCCCTGGTCACCTGGTGGCCCCCAGACTTTGGTGTCCCCCAAATTTTGGTGTCCCCCCCCAGATTTTTGATGTCCCCCAGCTTTTGGTGTCCCCCAGATTTTTGATGTCCCCCAAATTTTGGTGTCCCCCCCAGATTTTTGATGTCCCCCAGCTTTTGGTGTCCCCCAAATTTCGGTGTCCTCCAGATTTTGGTGTCCCCCAAAGTTGGTGTCCCCCCCAGATTTTTGGTGTCCCCCCCAAATTTTGGTGTCCACCCCAGATTTTTGATGTCCCCCAGAATTTGGTGTCCCCCAAATTTTGGTGTCCCCCCCAGATTTTTGATGTCCCCCGAATTTTGGTGTCCCCCAAATTTTGGTGTCCCCCCCAGATTTTTGGTGTCCCCTGAATTTTGGTGTCCCCCAAATTTTGGTGTCCCCCAGATCTTGGTGTCCCCCAGAATTGATGTCCCCCAGATTTTTGGGGTCCTCCCCAGATTTTTGGGGTGCCCCCCTGACCCCCCTCTCTCCACAGCCACCGGGATGTTCTTCGGCTCGGCCCCCAGCCCCATGGGGGGGATGTCCCCGGCCATGACCCCCTGGAACCAGGGGGCCACCCCCGCCTACGGCGCCTGGTCCCCCAGTGTGGGTGAGTTGGGGCACTGGGAGAGACTGGGAGGAACTGGGGGGGAACCAGTTGTGGGGATGGAGGGGTTTTGGGGTAAAAATGGGGCTCACTGGGATGGCTTGGGGGGGGCAGGGACAGATTTGGGGTGTCCTGGGGGTCACTGGGAGGTGAACTGGGGTCACTGGGGCAGACTGGGATACGTTTGGGGGGGTCCCTGGAATAAAATTGGGGTCCTTGGGGAGGAACTGGGGGGGGGGGGGGTCCCGAGCTGTATTTGGGGGTGATTTTGGGGTCCCAGGCTGTGTTTTGGGGTGGTTTTGGGGTCCCTGATGGTATTTGGGGTCCCCCTGACCCCCATTTTCCCCCACAGGCAGCGGGATGACCCGGGTGGGGCCGGGTTCTATTTGGGGGTGATTTTGGGGTCCCAGGCTGTGTTTGGGGGTGGTTTTGGGGTCCCTGATGGTTTTTGGGGTCCCTGATGGTATTTGGGGTCCCCCTGACCCCCATTTTCCCCCACAGGCAGCGGGATGACCCCGGGTGGGGCCGGGTTCTCCCCCAGCGCCGCCTCGGACGCGTCCGGCTTCAGCCCCGGCTACTCCCCGGCCTGGTCACCAACCCCCGGTTCCCCGGGGTCACCGGGACCCTCCAGCCCTTACATCCCCTCCCCTGGTGAGTACAGCCCCAAAAACACCCTAAAATACCCCCTAAAATAACCCCAAGTACCCCCAAACACCCTAAGATGTCATAAAATAACTCTAAATGCCTCAAATCACCCTAAAATAACCCCAAATACCCCCAAAACACCCTAAAATATCCTAAAATAATCTAAAACAACCTAAAACACCGTAAAATAACCCCAAATACCCCCAAAGACCCTAAAATATTATAAAATAAGCTAAAATTACCGAAAACACCCTAAAATAACCTCAAATACCCCCAAAACATCCTAAAATATCATAAAATAACCCAAAATAACCCAAAACACCCTAAAATATCATAGAATAACCCAAAATAACCGAAAACACCCTAAAATAACCTCAAATACCCCCAAAACACCCTAAAATATCATAAAATAACCCAAAATAACCCAAAGCACCCTAAAATAACCCCAAATACCCCCAAACACCCTAAAATACCATAAAATAACCCGAAATCACCCAAGTCACCCTAAAATAACCCCAAATACCCCCAAATCACCCTAAAATACATAAAATAATTCAAGATAACTGAAAACACCCTAAAATAACCCCAGATACCCTCAAAACACCCTAAAATACCATAAAATAACCCGAAACAACCCAAAACACCCTAAAAAAACCCCAAAACACCCTAAAACACCCTGAAATAACCCCAAACAGCCCCAAAATAACAGAAAAATACCCCCAGACCACCCTGGAACAGCCCCTAAAACAAACAAACACCCCAAAATAACCCTGAGCGCACAGAGAACACCCCAAAACCCCTGGAACACCCCAAAATAACCCTGAACTCACAGAGAACACCCCAAAACCCCTGAAACACCCCAAAATAACCCTGAGCGCACAGAGAACACCCCAAAACCCCTGGAACACCCCAAAATAACCCTGAGCGCACAGAGAACACCCCAAAACCCCTGAAACACCCCAAAATAACCCTGAATGCACAGAGAACACCCCAAAACACCCCAAAATAACCCTGAAACACCCCCAAAATAACCCCGAACGCACAGAGAACACCCCAAAACCCCTGAAACACCCCCAAAATAACCCTGAATGCACAGAGAACACCCCAAAACCCCTGAAACACCCCAAAATAACCCCGAACGCACAGAGAACACCCCAAAACCCCTGAAACACCCCAAAATAACCCTGAATGCACAGAGAACACCCCAGAACACCCCTGGAACACCCCAAAATAACCCTGAGCGCACACAGAACACCCCAAAACCCCTGAAACACCCCAAAATAACCCTGAACGCACAGAGAACACCCCAAAACCCCTGGAACACCCCAAAATAACCCTGAAACACCCCAAAATAACCCTGAATGCACAGAGAACACCCCAAAACCCCTGAAACACCCCCAAAATAACCCTGAGCGCACAGAGAACACCCCAAAACCCCTGAAACACCCCCAAAATAACCCTGAACTCACAGAGAACACCCCAAAACCCCTGAAACACCCCAAAATAACCCTGAGCGCACAGAGAACACCCCAAAACCCCTGGAACACCCCAAAATAACCCTGAATGCACAGAGAACACCCCAAAACCCCTGGAACAGCCCCAAAACACCCCTGGAACACCCCAAAATAACCCTGAACGCACAGAGAACACCCCAAAACCCCTGAAACACCCCAAAATAACCCTGAAACAGCCCCAAAATAACCCTGAGCGCACAGAGAACACCCCAAAACACCCCTGGAACACCCCAAAATAACCCTGAACGCACAGAGAACACCCCAAAACCCCTGAAACACCCCAAAATAACCCTGAAACAGCCCCAAAATAACCCTGAGCGCACAGAGAACACCCCAAAACCCCTGAAACACCCCAAAATAACCCTGAACTCACAGAGAACACCCCAAAACCCCTGAAACACCCCAAAATAACCCTGAACTCACAGAGAACACCCCAAAACCCCTGAAACACCCCAAAATAACCCTGAGTGCACAGAGAACACCCCAAAACCCCTGAAACACCCCCAAAATAACCCCAAAACACCCCAGAACAGCCCCACAACACCCGAACACCACCTCAAAGGGACCCCAAACCCTCTGTAACACCCCCACAACAACCCCACAACACCTTAAAGGGCCCCACAACACCCCCACAACACCCCAACACCTCAAAGGGACCCACAACACCCAACACCCCCTCAAAGGGCCCCGTGACACCCTAAACACCCCCTCAAAGGGACCCCCAACACCCCAACACCACCTTAAAGGGCCCCGTAACACCCTAAACACCCCCTCAAAGGGACCCCCAACACCCCCACACTGAGCCCCACCAACATCCTGTGACACCCCAACACCCCCACAACACCCCCTCACCAAACCCCGGAACACCCCAACACTCCCTCACCGAGACCCCCAACACCCCCACAACACCCCAACACCACCTCAAAGGGCCCCGTAACACCCTAAACACCCCCACACCGAGTCCCACAACGCCCCAACACCCCTCAAAGGGACCCCCAACACCCCCTCAAAGGGACCCCCAACACCCCAACACCCCCTCAAAGGGACCCCCAACACCCCCTCAAAGGGACCCCCAACACCCCAACACCCCCTCAAAGGGACCCCCAACACCCCCACACTGAGCCCCACCAACATCCTGTGACACCCCAACACCCCCTCACCAAACCCCGGAACACCCCAACGCTCCCTCACCGAGACCCCCAACACCCCCACAACACCCCAACACCACCTCAGAGGGCCCCGTAACACCCTAAACACCCCCTTACAGAGCCCCCCAAGCCTCTGCAACACCCCCACAACAACCGAGCACCTCCACACTGAGCCCCCCACAACACCCAACACCCACTCCAAGGGACCCCCAACACCCAACACCCACTCCAAGGGACCCACAACACCCCAACACCACCTCAAGGGGCCTCCCAGCCCTCAGTAACACCCCCACAACACCCCAACACCCACTCCAAGGGACCCACAACACCCCAACACCCCAACACCCACTCCAAGGGACCCCCAACACCCCAACACCCACTCCAAGGGACCCACAACACCCCAACACCACCTCAAGGGGCCTCCCAGCCCTCAGTAACACCCTCACAACACCCCAACACCACCTTAAAGGGCCCCATAACACCCTAAACACCCCCACACCGAGTCCCACAACACCCCAACACCCCTCAAAGGGACCCCCAACACCCCCTCAAAGGGACCCCCAACACCCCAACACCCCCTCAAAGGGACCCCCAACACCCCCACACTGAGCCCCACCAACATCCTGTGACACCCCAACACCCCCTCACCAAACCCCGGAACACCCCAACGCTCCCTCACCGAGACCCCCAACACCCCAAAACCACCTCCAAGGGCCTCCCAACACCCCCAAAACACCCCCAGAACACCCCAACCCACCCCGGAACAGCCGTCCGCTCCCCCACTGACCCCCCCGTCCCCTCTCCGCAGGCGGGGCCATGTCCCCCAGCTACAGCCCGACGTCCCCCGCCTACGAGCCGCGGTCACCGGGGGGCTACACCCCACAGAGCCCCAGCTACAGCCCCACGTCGCCCAGCTACAGCCCCACCTCGCCCAGCTACAGCCCCACCTCGCCCAACTACAGCCCCACCTCGCCCAGTTACAGCCCCACCTCGCCCAGTTACAGCCCGACCTCGCCCAGTTACAGCCCCACCTCGCCCAGTTACAGCCCCACATCGCCGAGCTACAGCCCCACCTCGCCCAGCTACAGCCCGACATCGCCCAGCTACAGCCCAACATCACCCAGTTACAGCCCGACGTCTCCCAGTTACAGCCCGACCTCGCCCAGTTACAGCCCAACCTCGCCGAGCTACAGCCCCACTTCTCCCAGTTACAGCCCCACCTCGCCCAGTTACAGCCCAACCTCTCCCAGTTACAGCCCCACCTCTCCCAGTTACAGCCCAACCTCGCCCAACTACAGCCCCACCAGCCCCAACTACACCCCGACCTCTCCCAGCTACAGCCCCACCTCTCCCAGTTACAGCCCCACCTCGCCCAACTACACCCCGACCTCGCCCAACTACAGCCCCACCTCGCCCAGTTACAGCCCCACCTCGCCCAGTTACAGCCCCACCTCGCCCAGTTACTCCCCGTCGAGCCCCCGCTACACCCCGCAGTCGCCCACCTACACCCCCAGCAGCCCCAGTTACAGCCCCAGCAGCCCCAGTTACAGCCCCACCTCTCCCAAGTACACCCCGACCAGCCCCAGCTACAGCCCCAGCTCCCCCGAGTACACCCCGACCTCGCCCAAGTACAGCCCCACGTCGCCCAAGTACAGCCCCACCTCGCCCAAGTACAGCCCCACCTCGCCCACCTACAGCCCCACCACGCCCAAGTACAGCCCCACCTCGCCCACCTACAGCCCCACCTCGCCCGTCTACACCCCGACGTCGCCCAAGTACAGCCCCACCTCGCCCACCTACAGCCCCACATCGCCCAAGTACAGCCCCACCTCGCCCACCTACAGCCCCACGTCACCCAAGGGCTCCACGTACAGCCCCACGTCCCCCGGCTACAGCCCCACGTCGCCGACCTACAGCCTCACCAGCCCGGCCATCAGCCCCGACGACAGCGACGACGACAACTGAGCCCCCCACAGGCTGTGGGGGTGACCCCCACATTGATGTGGGGTCGGGGTTGTTGGCACCCCCCGAAAATCCCCATGGCCATGGGGGTGACCCCCGAATGGATTCGGGGCTCGGGGTTGTTGTCACCCCCCAAAAACCCCACATCGATATGGGGTCAGGGTTGTTGTCATCCCCCAAAAACCCCCAAGGCCGTGGGGGTGACCCCCACGTCGATGTGGGGTCGTGGTGGTTGTCACCCCCCAAGCCCCCCCCACAGGGCACGGGGGTGACCCCCACATTGATGTGGAGTCGGGGTTGTTGTCACCCCCTGAACCCCCTCAAGCTGTGGGGGTGACCCCCAAATGGATTCGGGCTCGGGGTTGTTGTCACCCCCTGAAAATCCCTGAGGCCATGGGGGTGACCCCCGAATGGATTTGGGGTCAGGGTTGTTGTCACCCCCCAAAAACCCCCAAGGCCGTGGGGGTGACCCCCACGTCGATGTGGGGTCGTGGTGGTTGTCACCCCCCAAACCCCCCCCCACAGGGCGCGGGGGTGACCCCACATTGATGTGGAGTCGGGGTTGTCACCCCCTGAAAATCCCCATGACCATGGGGGTGACCCCCGAATGGATTCGGGGCTCAGGGTCGTTGTCACCCCCCAAAAAACCCCCGAGGCCGTGGGGGTGACCCCCAGATGTGGGGTTGGGGTTGGGGTTGTTGTCACCCCCTGAACCCCCCCAGACCATGAGGGTGACTCCTGAATGGATTCAGGGCTCGGGGTTGTTGTCACCCCCCAAAAACCCCCACATCAATATGGGGTCAGGGTTGTTGTCACCCCCTGAACCCCCCCAGACCTTGGGTGTGACCCCCAAATGGATTTGGGGATGGGGTTGTTGTCACCCCCCAAAAACCCCACATCGATGCGGGGTCGGGGGTGTCACCCCCCCCAAACCCCCAAGTTCCAATGGGGTCGGGGTCACCCCCAAACCCCCCCTCCCCCCGCAGGTTGTGGGGGTGACCCCCCCAGTTTCCGATGGTGATGGGGTTGTTGTCACCCCCAAACCGAAACGGGGTCGGGATCAATCGTCACCCCCAAACCCCTCCCTACAGGTTGTGGGGTGACCCCATGGATAGAGGGGACGGGGTTGTTGTCACCCCGAAACCCCCACACTAAAATGGGCTCGGGGGGGGGTCACACCCCCTCCCCCCAAACCCCACAAACCATGGGAGTGACCCCAAAATTGATCCGGGGATGGGGTTGTCACCTCCCCCCCCCGCCCCCCCAAAAAAAACCCCACAGGATGTGGGGGTGACCCCCAAATTCAAATGGGGTCGGGGGGTGACCCTTAAATTAGAGGATGACCCCAAAGGGCGGTGATGCCTAAATTTGGGGTGACCCCTGAATTAAAGGAACTCTCAAGTTCGAGGGGTCACCCCTAAACTGGGCTGACCCCCAAGTTGGTGACCCCCAAGTTGGGTGGGGGTCACCCCTAAATTGGGGTTGACCCCTACTTTGGGGTGAAACCCTTAAATTGGGGGGTTGATCCCCAAACTGGGCTCAGAATCTGAAGTTTGGGGTGACCCCCAAGTTAAGGGGTGAAACCCCCTCCCCCCCCCTAGTTGGGGTGGGGGAGGGGCAGTTGTGGGACCCCCTCCCCCCAATTTTGGGGTGGGGGGGTCGGTGGGGGGGTTGTAATTTATGGTGATTGTTCGTTAATGAGGACGGGGAGGGGGGGTTTGGGTGGGGGTGGGGGGCGCTCTTTGGTGGCGGTTTTGGGGGTTCGGGGTTTTGGGGGGGGGGGAGGGGGTCCTTTGCCCCTCCCCCCCCTCCCCTCCACCCCCCCCCCTTTATTTAGCTGTTTTCACTTTTGGGGTTTTTTGGGGGGGAGGGGAAGCGAATTTTGGGGAATTTCCAATTTTGGGGGAAATGAATAAAAGTTTTACTGATTTTCACCTGCGGCTCTGTCTGAGGGGGGGACACCCCAAAATCCCTCATTTGGGGACACCCAGGGACACCCCAGAACCCCTCGTTTGGGGACACCCTAAAACCCCTCTGGGGACACCCAGGGACACCCCAGAATCCCTCATTTGAGGACACCCCAAAACCCCTCCTTTGGGGACACCCCAGAACCTCTCATTTGGGGACAGCTGAGGACACTCCAGAACCCCTCCTTTGGGGACACCCCAAAATCCCTCATTTGGGGACGCCCAGGGACACCCCAAAATCCCTCATTTGGGGACACCTGAGGACACCCCAGAATGCTTCATTTGGGGAAACCCGGGGACACCCCAAAATCCCTCATTTGGGGACACCTGAGGACACCCCAGAACCCCTCATTTGGGGACACCCCAGAACCCCTCCTTTGGGAACACCCCAGAACCCCTCGTCTGGGGACACCTGGGGACACCCCAAAATCCCTCATTTGGGGACACCTGAGGACACCCTAAAACCCCCTTCATTTGGGGACACCCCAAAACCCCTCATTTGAAGACACCTGGGGACACCCCAAAACTCCTCGTTTGGGGACACCCCAAGACCCCTCCTTTGGGGACACCCAGGGACATCCCAAAATCCCTCATTTGGGGACACCTGAGGACACCCCAGAACCCCTCATTTGGGGACACCCAGGGACACCCCAAAATCCCTCATTTGGGGACACCTGAGGACACCCCAAAATCCCTCATTTGGGGACACCCAGGGACACCCCAGAACCCCTCGTTTGGGGACACCCTAAAACCCCTCTGGGGACACCCAGGGACACCCCAGAATCCCTCATTTGGGGACACCTGAGGACACCCCAAAATCCCTCATTTGGGGACACCCAGGGACACCCCAGAACCCCTCCTTTGGGGACACCCCAGAACCCCTCATTTGGGGACACCTGAGGACACCCCAAAACCCCTCATTTGGGGACACCCGAGAACCCCTCGTTTGGGCACACCCGGGGACACCCTAAAACCCCCTTGTTTGGGGACACCCCAGAACCCCTCATTTGGGGGCACCTGAGGACACCCCAGAACCCCTCCTTTGGGGACACCCCAGAACCCCTCGTTTGGGGACACCTCAAGACACCCCAAAACCCGTCATTTGGGGACACCTGGGGACACCCTAAAACCCCTCCTTTGGGGGCACCGCAAAACCCCTCCTTTGAGGACACCTGAGGACACCCCAGAACCCCTCGTTTGGGGACACCCGAGAACCCGTCGTTTGGGGCACCCCAAAAACCCCTCATTTGGGGACACCTGAGGACACCCCAGAACCCCTCATTTGGGGAAACCTGGACACTCCAAAACCCCTCATGTGGCCATGGTTGGGGTGTGATGGTCAGGGATTGGTCATGGTGGCCATGGTTGGGGTGTGATGGTCAGGGATTGGTCATGGTGGCCATGGTTGGGTCATGGTGGCCATGGTTGGGGTGTGATGGTCAGGGATTGGTCATGGTGGCCATGGTTGGGTCATGGTGGCCATGGTTGGGGTGTGATGGTCAGGGATTGGTCATGGTGGCCATGGTTGGGTCATGGTGGCTGTGGTTGGGGTGTGATGGCTATGGTTGGGTCATGGTGGCCATGGTTGGGGTGTGATGGTCAGGGGTTGGTCATGGTGGCCATGGTTGGGGTGTGATGGTCAGGGATTGGTCATGGTGGCCATGGTTGGGGTGTGATGGTCAGGGATTGGTCATGGTGGCCGTGGTTGGGGTGTGATGGTCAGGGATTGGTCATGGTGGCCATGGTTGGGGTGTGATGGTCAGGGATTGGTCATGGTGGCCATGGTTGGGTCATGGTGGCCATGGTTGGGTCATGGTGGCCATGGTTGGGGTGTGATGGTCAGGGATTGGTTATGGTGGCCATGGTTGGGGTGTGATGGCTATGGTTGGGTCATGGTGGTTATGGTGGCCATGGTTGGGGTGTGATGGCTATGGTTGGGTCATGGTGGCCATGGTTCCATGGTTGGGGTGTGGTGGCTATGGTTGGGTCATGGTGGCCATGGTTGGGTCATGGTGGCCATGGTTGGGGTGTGATGGTCAGGGATTGGTCATGGTGGCCATGGTTGGGTCATGGTGGCCATGGTTGGGTCATGGCGGCCATGGATTGGTCATGGTGTTTGTAGAAGGGTTCCAATGGCCATGGTTGGGTCATGGTGGCTAGGGTTGGGTCATGGTGGCCATGGAAGATTTCTGGTGGGCATGGTGGGGTTGTGGTGGCCTTGGAAGGTTTATGGTGGCCATGGAAGCTTTATGGTTACTATGGAAGGTTTATGGTGGCCATGGCAGGTTTCTGGCAGGCATGGTGGGGTTGTGGTGGCCTTGGAAGGTTTGTGGTGGCCTTGGAAGCTTTATGGTGACCATGGAAGGTTTATGGTGGCCATGGCAGGTTTATGGTGGCCATGGCAGGTTTATGGTTGCCATGGCAGGGTTGTGGTGGCCATGGCAGGTTTATGGTGGCCATGGCAGGGTTGCGGTGGCCATGGTCAGTACCTGGGCACGTGAGTCAGTGTCTGGGGTCACGGCCAAGACGCACCTGGAGCTGTGTGAGGAACCCTGAGAGGTTTTATTCCCATGAACCTGCCCAGGTGTGGTGGGGTGGGAGATGGGCCTGGCCAGGTGAGCCGGGGGTGGGGGTTGGGGACAGCAGGGGGATGCTGGGGACACATCTGGGGATTGTCCAAGGAGGCTGAGGACATCTTGGGGACACCCAGGAGAGTTGGAGGGGACATCAAGGGAGTGTTGGGGACACACCAGGAGGCGATCCAGAGGTTGGGGACATCTCAAGGGGTTGGGGACACCCAGGAGAGTTGGTGACATCCAACGGGGGGTTGGGGACATCTTGGGGTGAGAGAAAATTGGGATGGGAAGGGTTGGGGACACCATGGGTGGGTTGAGGATGGTCCAGGGGGGTTGGGACCACCTGGACGTTGTTGGTGACATCCCAGTGGCCCTTGGGGACACTCAGATGGAGATGCTCTGCTGGACGCAGGTGGGGACACTCTGATGGCCGTTGATGACACTCCAGTGGCCATTGGTGACACCCTGGTGGCCCTTGGGGACACTCAGATGGAGATGCTCTGCTGGACGCAGGTGGGGACACTCTGATGGCCGTTGATGACACTCCAGTGGCCATTGGTGACACCCCGGTGGCCCTTGGGGACACTCAGATGGAGATGCTCTCCTGGACGCAGGCGGGGTCCAGGTAGGGGTAGGGCAGGGCCAGCACCGTGTTCCGGTCCTGGATGCGCCGGGAGATCCCGGCCAGGCGCTCCCGGAACGAGTCCAGGAGGCGCCGTGGGGCTGGACCGGTCAGCAGGTCCTGGGAGCGTGACCCCAGCGGGCGCTGGGGGGACAGGGGACATCAGGGGACATCAGAGGACCTCAGGGAGACCCCAAAATGGGGGCCACCAGTGGGGTCATGAACCCCCCCCAAGGTCTCTGTCCCCATTGGGGTCACGGTGTCCCCTCAAGGCCCAAGTCCCCAATGGGCTCCTGACCCCCCAAGGTCCCTGTCCCCATTGGGGTCGTGGTGTCCCCTCAAAGCCCAGGTCCCCAATGGGCTCCTGCCCCCCCCCCAAGGTCCCTGTCCCCATTGGGGTCATGGTGTCCCCTCAAGTCCCAAGTCCCCAATGGGCTCCTGACCCCCCCCCAAGGTCTCTGTCCCCATTGGGGTCGTGGTGTCCCCTCAAGTCCCAAGTCCCCAATGGGCTCCTGACCCCCCCAAGGTCTCTGTCCCCATTGGGGTCGTGGTGTCCCCTCAAAGCCCAGGTCCCCAATGGGCTCCTGCCCCCCCCCCCAAGGTCCCTGTCCCCATTGGGGTCGTGGTGTCCCCTCAAGTCCCAAGTCCCCAGTGGGCTCCTGACCCCCCAAGGTCCCTGTCCCCATTGGGGTCATGGTGTCCCCTCAAAGCCCAGGTCCCCAATGGGGTCCTGACCCCCCCCAGAGTCCCTGTCCCCACTGGGGTCGTGGTGTCCCCTCAAAGCCCAGGTCCCCAATGGGGTCCTGACCCCCCCAAAGTCCCTGTCCCCACTGGGGTCGTGGTGTCCCCTCATGTCCCAAGTCCCCAATGGGCTCCTGACCCCCCCAAGGTCCCTGTCCCCATTGGGGTCGTGGTGTCCCCTCATGTCCCAGGTCCCCAGTGGGCTCCTGACCCTGCCCAAGATCCCTGTCCCCATTGGGGTCGTGGTGTCCCCTCAAGTCCCAAGTCCCCAATGGGCTCCTGACCCCCCAAGGTCCCTGTCCCCATTGGGGTCGTGGTGTTCCCTCAAGTCCCAAGTCCCCAATGGGCTCCTGATCCCCCAAGGTCCCTGTCCCCACTGGGGTCGTGGTGTCCCCTCAAAGCCCAGGTCCCCAATGGGCTCCTGACCCCCCCAAAGTCCCTGTCCCCCCTCACCAGGTCCCCACAGGGGTTATGGGGTCCCCATGGGTGTCCTGCCCCCCCCCCCCCGTGTGTCCCTGTCCCCTCTCACCGGCTCCCCTCCCTCGTAGCTGACCACGCTCAGCAGGGCCAGGAGGGCTCCGGTGGCCTCGGGGGACGGGAGTGTCTCCAACAGCAGCTCCTCGTTGGCCTCATCCTCGGTGGCCGGCGGTGGCCGCTGCAGCGTCCCCGGCGTGTTGGGCATCCAGGCCGCGTAGTCGTACTGGGGGAGGGGACACCGGAGGGCTCAGTTGGGGTTCCCGGACCCCAAAACCTCCCCGAGGGTCACCTGGGTGTCACAGAGGTCACTCAGTTCCCAGTGGGGTCACTCCGGTGTTGTCACATCCCCGTGACCACTGTGGCCACTGAGAGGTCACCTGAGTCCCACAGGGGTCACCCAGTGTTTGTCACATCCTCATGTCCACTGTGGCCACCAAAGGGGGGGTTTGTGGCTACTGCTGAGCCCAATGGATGCGTTCAGGTGTCGCCACCCCCCCTCTGTGTCCCGTGATGTCCCCAGATGTCCCCGGGTGCCACCTGGCCGCTGTTGACGGCCGCGTGCCGGGCGGAGCAGCAGAAGATGATCATGGTCAGGAACTTGACCAGCTCGGGGCGGCCGCAGAGCTTAGACGGGAAACCTGGGGGGGGGGGGGACAGAGGGGACGTCACCCAATGGGCGGTGTCACCCAATGGGCGGTGTCACCCAATGGGCGGCGTCACCCAATGGGCGGTGTCACCCAATGGGCGGCGTCACCCAATGGGCGGTGTCACCCAATGGGGGGTGTCACCCAATGGGGGGTGTCACCCAATGGGCGGCGTCACCCAATGGGCGGTGTCACCCAATGGGCGGTGTCTCCCAATGGGGGGCGTCACCCAATGGGCGGTGTCACCCAATGGGCGGTGTCACCCAATGGGTGGTGTCACCCAATGGGCGGTGTCACCCAATGGGGGGCGTCACCCAATGGGGGGCGTCACCCAGTGGGCGGTGTCACCCAATGGGCGGCGTCACCCAATGGGCGGCGTCACCCAATGGGGGGCGTCACCCAATGGGCGGCGTCACCCAGTGGGCGGTGTCACCCAATGGGGGGCGTCACCCACCACAGTGACGTCACACACCATGGAGGTGTCACCCAACGCGGCGATGTCACCCATCGTGGAGACGTCACTGAATGTGGGTGTTACCCACCATGGTGATGTCACCCACCGTGGGTGCGTCACCCATCACAATGACGTCACCCACCATGGGGACGTCACCCATCACAATGACGTCACCCACCGTGGGTGCGTCACCCATCACAATGACGTCACCCACCATGGGGACGTCACCCATCACAATGACGTCACCCACCGTGGGTGCGTCACCCATCACAATGACGTCACCCACCATGGGGACGTCACCCATCACAATGACGTCACCCACCATGGGGACATCACCCGTCACAATGATGTCACCCACCATGGGGACGTCACCCGTCACAATGACGTCACCCACCATGGGGACGTCACCCATCACAATGACGTCACCCACCATGGGGACATCACCCGTCACAATGACGTCACCCACCACAGGCCACCCCCAGCACGTGACCAGCCCAGGGCGTGGCCATGGGCGTGAGTGGGACCCTCCCATGTCTTGACCATGACCATGACCATGACCACGACCACAACCACGACCATCACCATGACCATCACCCATCACCACAATGTCACCGTGGCCCCCCCATTGTCCCTGTCACCCCCCCCATGTCCCCTACCCGTCTTCTCGTTGCCCAGGACGCCGTAGGTGAAGATCTCGCCCACCCACTCCTGCAGCTCCTCGTCCTCGGCCACATCCTTGTCCTCGGCGTAGAAAAGTGCCACGATCCCCTCCACGTAGCTGGGACACCGCGGGGACACCGGTGACATGTGGGGACGGGGACAGGGCCACGCCTGCCGCTCCCACGTCCCCCCTGTCCCCGCGTGGGTCCCTGTCCCTGTGGCCCCAGCCTGGCTGCCTCCACCCAACATCATCTCTGTCCCCATCACCGCTGATGTCCCATCTCCGTGGCCCTGTTCCTGTTGTCCCCTTCCTGTGGTCCTTGTCCCCATCCTCGCTGTCCCCATCAGTAGGGTCCCATCCTGTTGTCCCCATAATTCTCATCTCCGTGTCCCCGTTGTCCCAATCCCCTCAACCCCCTCCCTGTCCCCCGTTCTCTCCATGTCCCCACCCCATTGTCCCCACCATTGCCACCGCCATGTCCCTGTCATCCCAATCCCATTGTCCCCACCATTGCCACCGCCATGTCCCTGTCATCCCAATCCCATTGTCCCCATCATCCCCATCTCCATGTTCCCCTTGTCCCCGTCCCATTGTCCCCATCCTCTTCATTCTCATTCCCGTCCTCATCATTCCCCTCTCCATGTCCCATCATCCCCATCCCATTGTCCCCATTGTCCCATCCCATTGTCCCCATCATCCCCATCCCATTGTCCCCATTGTCCCCATCATCCCCATCCCATTGTCCCCATCATCCCCATCCCATTGTCCCCATTGTCCCATCCCATTGTCCCCATCATCCCCATCCCATTGTCCTCATCATCCCCATCCCATTGTCCCCATTGTCCCCATTGTCCCCATTGTCCCCATTGTCCCCATTGTCCCATCCCATTGTCCCCACCATCCCAATCCCATTGTCTCCATCATCCCCATCTCCATGTTCCCCTTGTCCCCATCCCATTGTCCCCATCCTCTTCATCCTCGTTCCCATCGTCCTCATCATTCCCCTCTCCATGTCCCATTGTCCCCGTCCCATTGTCCCCATCATCCCCATCCCATTGTCCCCATTGTCCCATCCCATTGTCCCCATCATCCCCATCCCATTGTCCCCATTGTCCCCATTGTCCCCATTGTCCCCATTGTCCCCATTGTCCCCATCGTCCCCATCCCATTGTCCCCATCATCCCCATCTCCATGTCCCCACCATCCCCCTCTCCATGTCCCCATTGTCCCCACCATCCCCATCTCCATGTCCCCACCATCCCCCTCTCCATGTCCCCATTGTCCCCACCATCCCCCTCTCCAAGTCCCCACCATCCCCATCTCCATGTCCTCACCATCCCTATGTCCCCATTGTCCCCATCATTCCCATCTCCATGTCCCCATTGTCCCCATTGTTCCCATCTCCATGTCCCCACCATCCCCCTCTCCATGTCCCCATTATCCCCATCATTTCAATCTCCATGTCCCCATTGTCCCCATCATTCCCCTTTCCATGTCCCCATTGTCCTCATCGTCCCCATCTCCATGTCCCCACCATCCCCATCTCCATGTCCCCATTGTCCCCACCATCCCCCTCTCCATGTCCCCACCATCCCCCTCTCCATGTCCCCCCTGTCCCCACCATCCCCCTCTCCCTGTCCCCTCCCCGCTGTCCCCCACCTCTCGATGGCCCCCCAGATGTCCAGGGCGTCGTCCCTGTAGTGGTACCCGGGGATGTCCCCGACCCCGCGCTCCTCCACGTCATCGGGGACGCACAGCTCCCGGTACGTCAGCGCTGCCGTCCCCCGGGCCACCAGCGCCAGCGTCCCCTCCCGCCCCACCGCGGTGGCCTGGGGACATCACCACCCCTCAGTGTCCCCTTCCACCCCACCGAGGTGGCCTGGGGACATCGCCACCCATCAGTGTCCCCTTCCACCCCACCGAGGTGGCCTGGGGACATCACCACCCATCAGTGTCCCCTCCTGCCCCACCGCGGTGGCCTGGGGACATTGCCACCCCTCAGTGTCCCCTCCTGCCCCACTGAGGTGGCCTGGGGACATCGCCACCCCTCAGTGTCCCCTCCCACCCCACCGAGATGGCCTGAGGACATTGCCACCCCTCAGTGTCCCCTCCCACCCCACTGAGGTGGCCTGGGGACATCGCCACCCCTCAGTGTCCCCTCCCACCCCACCGCGGTGGCCTGGGGACATCACCACCCCTCAGTGTCCCCTCCCACCCCACCGAGGTGGCCTGGGGACATCACCACCCCTCAGTGTCCCCTCCCACCCCACCGCGGTGGCCTGGGGACATCGCCACCCCTCAGTGTCCCCTCCCCTCCCACCCCACCAAGGTGGCCTGGGGACATTGCCACCCCTCAGTGTCCCCTCCTGCCCCACTGAGGTGGCCTGGGGACATCGCCACCCCTCAGTGTCCCCTCCCACCCCACCGAGATGGCCTGAGGACATTGCCACCCCTCAGTGTCCCCTCCCACCCCACTGAGGTGGCCTGGGGACATCGCCACCCCTCAGTGTCCCCTCCCACCCCACTGAGGTGGCCTGGGGACATCACCACCCCTCAGTGTCCCCTCCCACCCCACCGCGGTGGCCTGGGGACATCGCCACCCCTCAGTGTCCCCTCCCACCCCACCGCGGTGGCCTGGGGACATCACCACCCCTCAGTGTCCCCTCCCACCCCACCGCGGTGGCCTGGGGACATCACCACCCCTCAGTGTCCCCTCCCACCCCACCGAGGTGGCCTGGGGACATCACCACCCCTCAGTGTCCCCTCCCACCCCACCGCGGTGGCCTGGGGACATCGCCACCCCTCAGTGTCCCCTCCCCTCCCACCCCACCAAGGTGGCCTGGGGACATCGCCACCCCTCAGTGTCCCCTCCCGCCCCACCGCGGTGGCCTGGTGACATCCCCACCCATCAGTGTCCCCCCTGTCCCCTCCCTGCAGTGCCAGGTCCCCACATCCATGGGGGAACCGGGTGTGCGAGGGACACCAGGAGAGGACCCAGATGTTCGAGTGTCCCCAGGGGGACCTGGGTGACACTGAGAGGGACTGAGGTGTCCAGGTGACACCAGAGGTGGGACCCAGGTGTTCTGGTGACACCAGGAGGACCCAGGTGACACCAGGGGAGGACCCAGGTGTTCAGGTGTCCCCAGAAGACCCCGGTGACACCGGGGGGGACCCAGGTGTCCAGGTGACACCAGGAGGACCCAGGTGACACCAGGGGGGACCCAGATGTCCGAGGGTCCCCAGGAGGACCTAGGTGACACTGAGTGGGGGACCCAGATGTCTGGGTGACACCAGGAGGACCCAGGTGACACCAGGTGGAACCCAGGTGTCCAAGTGTCCCCAGAAGACCCCGGTGACACCGGGGGGGACCCAGGTGTTCAGGTGTCCCCAGGAGGACCCAGGTGACACTGAGGGGGGGGACACAGATGTCTGGGTGACACTGAGGGTGACTGAAGTGTCCAGGTGACACCAGAGGTGGGACCCAGGTGTCCGGGTGACACCAGGAGGACCCAGGTGACACTGGGGGAGAACCCAGGTGTCCGGGTGACACCAGGTGACACCAGGAGAGGAACCCAGGTGTCCAAGTGTCCCCAGAAGACCCCGGTGACACCGGGGGGGACCCAGGTGTCCAGGTGACACCAGGAGGACCCAGGTGACACCAGGGGGGAACCCAGATGTCCAAGGGTCCCCAGGAGGACCCAGGTGACACCAGGAGGACCCAGGTGACACCAGGGGGGACCCAGGTGTCCAGGTGACACCAGGAGGACCCAGGTGACACCAGGGGGGACCCAGGTGTCCGGGTGACACCAGGTGACACCGGCGTGTCCGGCTGACCTGGTCGATGATGCCACCGGGGTTGAGCAGCGTCTCCCGCGCCAGGATGTTGATGTGGAAGGTGAAGCGCAGGTGGGGGAGGAGGAGCTGGGGACATCGGGGACACCACGGAGACACCATGGAGACATCAGGGACATGGGGACATCGGGGACACCATGGGGACACCATGGGGACATCAGGGACATGGGGACACTGG
Organism: Cyanocitta stelleri; assembly: GCA_026167965.1. NCBI lineage: Eukaryota > Metazoa > Chordata > Aves > Passeriformes > Corvidae > Cyanocitta > Cyanocitta stelleri. Next base: position 135,576 of record JANXIP010000179.1, read on the forward strand.
GGACACCATGGGGACATTGGGGACACCATAGAGACATTGGGGACATCGTGGGGACACTATGGGGACATCGGGGACACCATGGAGACATTGGGGACATCGGGGACATCGGGGACACCATGGGGACACCATGGAGACATCAGGGACATGGGGACACTGGGGACACCATGGGGACATTGGGGACATTGGGGACACCATGGAGACACCATGGAGACATCAGGGACGGGGCACTGGGGACACCATGGGGACATTGGGGACATCGGGGACACTGGGGACACCATGGGGACACCATGGGGACACTGGGGACACCATGGGCACATCGGGGACACCATGGGGACATTGGGGACACCATGGGGCCATCAGGGACATTGGGAACACCATGGGGACACCATGGGGACATTGGGGACATCGGGGACATCAGGGACACCATGGGGACATCGGGGACGTTGGGGACACCATGGTGGGGACACCATGGGGACATTGAGGACATTGAGGACATCGGGGACACCATGGGGACACTGGGGACATCGGGGACACCACAGAGACACCATGGGGACATCAGGGACATGGGGACACTGGGGACACCATGGGGACATCAGGGACATCAAGGACATTGGGGACACCATGGGGACACCACGGAGACACCATGGGGACATCAGGGACACCATGGGGACACTATGGGGGCATCGGGGACATCAGGGACATGGGGACACCATGGGGGCATTGGGGACACCATGGGGACATTGGGGACACCATGAGGACACCATGGAGACATCAGGGACATGGGGACACCATGGGGACACCATGGAGACATCAGGGACATGGGGCACTGGGGACACCATGGGGATATCGGGGACATCAGGGACACTGGGGACACCATGGGGACACCATGGGGACATGGGGACACTGGGGACACCATGGGGACATCAGGGACATTGGGGACATGGGGACACTGGGGACACCATGGGGACATTGGGGACACCATGGGGACATTGGGGACACCATGGGGACATCGAGGACATCAGGGACACTGGGGACACCATGGGGACATTGGGGACACCATGGGGACATTGGGTTTTGGGGTCCAGGGTGCAGTTTTGGGGTTAAGGTGCAGTTTTGGGGTCAGGGTGCAATTTTGGGGTGGGGATTTCGGGGTGCATTTTTTGGGGTCAAGGTGCAGTTTTTGGGGTCCAGGGTGCAGGTTTGGGGTCAGGGTGCAGCTTTTTGGGTCAGGGTGCAATTTTGGGGCGGGGATTTCAGGGTGCATTTTTTGGGGCTAAGGTGCAGCTTTTGGGTCAGGGTGCAATTTTGGGGTGGTGATTTTAGGGTGCATTTTCTGGGGTCAGGGTTCAGTTTTTGAGGTGGGGATTTCGGGGTGCATTTTTTGGGGTCAGGGTGCAGTTTTTGGGGTGGGGATTTCGGGGTGCATTTTTTTGGGGTCGGGGTGCAGTTTTGGGGTGGGGATTTCAGGGTGCATTTTTTGGGGTCAGGGTGCAGTTTTTGGGGTCGGGGTGCAGTTTTGGGGTGGGGATTTCAGGGTGCATTTTTTTGGGGTCAGGGTGCAGGTTTTGGGGTCGGGGTGTATTTTTTTGGGGTCGGGGTGCAGCTTTTGGGCTCCCGCTGGGTTATTTCGGGGTTACCTGGTGCACGGGGTGGGCGGCCGGCAGGCGCTGGGTGGCCACGGCGAAGGCCTCGGCCAGGAAGTGGCCGTGCAGCAGGTGAGTGACCATCTCGTGCAGGACGAAGTGGGCACCCCTCACCCACAGCTTGGCCAGTGCCCACCCCTGGCCCCCCGGCACAAAGATCGGGGACCCCGGCCCGGGGTGCTGTGACAGCTGTGGGGGACAGCGGGGGTCAGGGGGGGACACTGAGGGGACATGGGGGACACCAGGGGGATGTGGGGTCATGGGGGGTCAGCGGGGGACACTGAGGGGCCATGGGGGACACCAGGGGGATGTGGGGTCATGGGGGGTCAGCGGGGGACACTGAGGGGCCATGGGGGACACCAGGGGGATGTGGGGTCATGGGGGTCAGGGGGGGACAGGGGGACACCTTGGGGACATGGGGGACACCAGGGGGTTGTGGGGTCATGGGGGGTCGGGGGGGACACTGAGGGGACACCAGGGGGATGTGGGGTCATGGAGGGTCGGGGGGGGACAGGGGGACACCTTGGGGACATGGGGGACACCAGGGGGCTGTGGGGTCATGGGGGGTCAGGGGGGGACACTGAGGGGACACTGAGGGGACACCAGGAGGATGTGGGGTCATGGGGGGTCGGGGGGGGGACAGGGGGACACCGAGGGGACACCAGGGGGATGTGGGGTCATGGGGGGTCGGGGGGGACACCTTGGGGACATGGGGGACACCAGGGGGATGTGGGGTCATAGGGGCTCAGCGGGGGACAGGGGGGGACACGGACAGACGGACGTGTGGGACATGAGGGGTCAGTGGGGACATGGGGGGCATGTGGGACATCTTGGGGACATGGGGGACAGGGGGTGGCTTGGGGACACCCTGGGGTGGGGGGGGGGGAGCCGAGGGGACATGAGGGACATGGGGCACCAGGGTGATCTGGGGGACACCTTGGGGACAGAGGACACCTTGGGGACATGGGGACCAGGGGATCATGGGACACCTGGAGGGACACGGGGTACAGGGGACACCCTGGGGACACCTGGAGGACACCTGGAGGGACATGGGGTACAGGGGACACCTTGGGGACACCTTGGGGACACCTTGGGGACACCTGGAGGACACCTGGAGGACACGGGGTACAGGGGACACCTTGGGGACACCTTGGGGACACCTTGGGGACACCTGGAAGACACCTTGGAGGACACGGGGTACAGGGGACACCCTGGGGACACCCTGGGGACACCCTGGGGACACCTTGGGGACACCTGGAGGACACGGGGTACAGGGGACACCCTGGGGACACCCTGGGGACACCCTGGGGACACCTTGGGGACACCTTGGGGACACCTGGAGGACACGGGGTACAGGGGACACCTTGGGGACACCTTGGGGACACCTTGGAGGACATGGCGGAGGTGGGGATGCCTTGGGGACACCTGGAGGAACATGGGGTACAGGGGACACCTTGGAGACACCCTGGGGACACCCTGGGGGCACCTTGGGGACACCTGGAGGACCCTGAGTGCAGGGGACACCTTGGGGACACCCTGGGGACACCCTGGCGACACCTTGGGGACACCTGGAGGACACGGGGTACAGGGGACACCTTGGGGACACCTGGAGGACATGGCGGACGTGGGGACACCTTGGGGACACCCTGGGGACACCTGGAGGGACACCTGGAAGGACACGGGGTACAGGGGGCACCTTGGGGACACCTTGGGGACACCCTGGGGACACCTGGAAGGACACGGGGTACAGGGGGACACCCTGGGGACACCTTGGGGACACCCTGGGGACACCTGGAGGGACATGGCGGACGTGGGGACACCTGGAGGACACCCTGGAGGACACCTTGGAGGACACGGGGCACAGGGGACACCCTGGGGACACCCTGGGGACACCTGGAGGACACGGGGTACAGGGGACACCCTGGGGACACCTTGGGGACACCTTGGGGACACCCTGGGGACACCTGGAGGACACGGGGTACAGGGGACACCTTGGGGACACCTGGAGGACACGGGGTACAGGGGACACCCTGGGGACACCCTGGGGACACCTTGGGGACACCTTGGGGACACCTGGAGGACACGGGGTACAGGGGACACCTTGGGGACACCCTGGGGACACCCTGGGGACACCTTGGGGACACTTGGGGCCAGGGAGGGTCCCGAAGGGGACATTTTGGGGGGCACCCGGGGCCGTACCTGGATGGCCACGGGCAGGAGGCGGCCGCGGGGGCTGAGCCAGAGCAGGCAGAGGGGCGCGGCCACGAACTGGGGGTGACCCCCGATGTCCCCCGTGGGGAGCCCCTCGAGCAGCGCGTAATCGGCCAGGAAGAGGCGCCCGCCCTGCGCCCCCAGACCCCTGAGACCCCCGGCAAGGGCGAGACCCCCGGGGGGGACCCCCACCCACAAAAAAAAACAACCCCAAAGGGAACCACCGGGAAACCCCTCCCCATCCCCCACCCACCCTGCCCAGATCCGGCTTGGAGAGATGGGACCCCCCCCTCCCCCCCAGACACCCCTCAAAAATGGGAACCCCCCCCCCAGAAACACCCCAAAAATGGGAACTCCCGGGAAACCCCCCCAGACACCCCTCAAAAATGGGAACCCCCCCCCAGACACCCCCAAAAATGAGACCCCCCCCCCAGAAACACCCCAAAAATGGGAACTCCCGGGAAACCCCCCCAGATACCCCCCAAAAATGGGAACTCCCGGGAAACCCCCCCAGACACCCCCAAAAATGGGAACCCCAGGGAAACCCCCCCAGACACCCCCAAAAATGGGAATTCCCCCCCAGACACCCCCCAAAAATGGGAACGCCCCGGAAACCCACCCAGACACCCCCAAAAATGGGAACCCCAGGGAAACCCCCCTAGACACCCCCAAAAATGGGAATCCCCCCCAGACACCCCCAAAAATGGGAACCCCAGGGAAACCCCCCCAGACACCCCCAAAAATGGGAACGCCCCGGAAACCCACCCAGACACCCCCAAAAATGGGAATCCCCCCCAGACACCCCTCAAAAATGGGAACCCCCCCCAGACACCCCCAAAAAATGGGAACGCCCCCCCCAGAAACACCCCAAAAATGGGAACTCCCGGGAAACCCCCCCCAGACACCCCCAAAAATGGGAATCCCCCCCCAGACACCCCCAAAAATGGGAACCCCAGGGAAACCCCCCCCAGACACCCCCAAAAATGGGAACGCCCCGGAAACCCACCCAGACACCCCCAAAAATGGGAATCCCCCCCAGACACCCCTCAAAAATGGGAACCCCCCCCAGACACCCCCAAAAAATGGGAACGCCCCCCCCAGAAACACCCCAAAAATGGGAACTCCCGGGAAACCCCCCCAGACACCCCCAAAAATGGGAATCCCCCCCCAGACACCCCCAAAAATGGGAACCCCAGGGAAACCCCCCCAGAAACCCGCCAAAAACCGGTGTTTTGGGGGATTTTTGGGGTTTTGGGGGTTTTTTGGGGGGTTTTGGGGGGTTTTTTTTTGTTTTTTTTTGGAGTTTTTGGAGGATTTTTTGGGTTTTTTTTGGGGGGGGTTTTGGGATTTTTTGCGGTTTTGGGGGTTTTGGGGGGTTTGGAGGGTTTTTTTGGGATTTTGGGGTTTTTTGGGGTTTTGGGGGGGGTTTTGGGGTTTTTTGGGGGGGTTTGGGGGTTTTTTGGTTTTTTTTGCGGTTTTTGGGGTTTTTTGGGGGGGTTTTGGAGTTTTTGGGTTTTTGGGGGTTTTTTGGGGGGTTTTAGGGTTTTTGGGGGGGGTTGGGGTTTTGGGTATTTTGGGGGGGTTTTTTGGTTTTTTTGGGGTTTTTTTTTGCGGTTTTGGGGGATTTTTTGGGGTTTTGGGGTTTTTTTGGCGTTTTGGGGTTTTTTTTTGGGGTGGTTTTTTGGTCGCTCACCTCCATCTCCTTGTCCAGGGAGGTGCCGGGGCCGAGGCTGGGGGCCACCATCGGGGGGGTGACGGGGAAGTTGGGGGGCAGGCGGGCGGCAGCGGCGCAGCAGGACGGGGTTCACCCCGCTCAGGAACTGCTCCCCGAAAAACGCGTCCTCCTGCCAGTGCTGCACCACGTACTCTGGGGGGCACGGGGACACTTGGGGACACCTCGGGACACTTGGGGGCACCTCGGGGACACCTCGGGGACACCTCGGGGACACTTGGGGACACCTGGGGACACTTGGGGGCAACTCGGGGACACCTGGGGACACCCCAGGGACACTTGGGGACATCTCAGGGACACTTGGGGAAACCTCAGGGACACCTGGGGACACCTTGGGGATACTTGGGGGACACCTGGGGGCACCTCAGGGACAGCTGGAGACACTTGGGGACAGATTAGGGACACCTTAGGGACACCTGGGGACACCCCAGGGACACTTGGGAGCACTTGGGGGCACCTCGGGGACACTTCAGGGACACCTCAGGGACACCTCGGGGACACCTCAGGGACACTTGGGGACACTTCAGGGACACTTGGGGACACCTGGGGGCCACCTGGGGACACGTGGGGACACCCCAGGGACACCTGGAGACACTTGGGGACACCTTGGGGACACCTGGGGGCACCTCAGGGACACCTGGGGACACCTCAGGGACACTTGGGGACACCTGGGGGACACTTGGGGACAGATCAGGGACACCTGGGGACACCTCGGGGACACTTGGGATTCCTGCCCCCCCCCATATCCCTCTTGGGACCCCCAGGACCCCCCAAACTCCTGGGACCACCCCCAAATCCCTGAGATCTCCCTGGGTCCCCCCCAAACTCTGGGGTCCCCCAGGTGTCCCCAGGTGTCCCCAAGGTGTCCCCGATGTCCCCCCTGGGGGGGAGGGGCACCCACCGCTGATGGGGGTCCCGGGACCCTCGAGCGCCTCCCGGACGTCCCCGAAGCTGCTCCAGGACCCCCCGGAACGGAGCCCCCGGAGCCGGATCCGGATCTGGCTGGGAGGACATCGGGGACGTTACTGGGGACACTGGGGGGATACTGGGGACACTGGGGACACTGGGGACATTGGGGACACTGGGGGCACTGGGGGTACTGGGGGATACTGGGGGTACTGGGGACACTGGGGGGGATACTGGGACACTGGGGACACTGGGGACATTGGGGACACTGGGGACATCGGGGACATTACTGGGGACACTGGGAACACTGGGGACACTGGGGGATACTGGGGACACTGGGGGGACATCGGGGACGTTACTGGGGACATCGGGGACGTTACTGGGGACGTTACTGGGGACATTGGGGGGATACTGGGGACACTGCGGGGACATCGGGGATGTTACTGGGGACATTGGGGATGTTGGGGACTTTACTGGGGACACTGGGGACATTGGGGATATCGGGGACACTGGGGACGTTGGGGATGTTGGGGACTTTACTGGGGACACTGGGGACATTGGGGATATCGGGGACACTGGGGACGTTGGGGATGTTACTGGGGACACTGGGGGGGACATTAGGGGGAAACTGGGGGGGGACATTGGGGACGTTACTGGGGACACTGGGAACACTGGGGACACTGGGGACACTGGGGACATTGGGGACGTTACTGGGGACACTGGGGACACTGGGGACACTGGGGACACTGGGGACATTGGGGACATTGGGGACATTGGGGATGGAGAAGGGACACAGAAGGGTCGGGACGTGGGGACACCCAAGGACAAAGAGATGGGTGGGGCCGGCTGGGACCCTCGATGACCCTTGGGGACCCTTGGGGACCCTTGATGACCCTTGGAGACCCTCGATAACCCTTGATGACCCTTGATGACCCTTGGGGACCCCCAATGACCCTTGGGGGACCTTTGATGACCCTTGATGACCCTTGATGACCCTTGGGGACCCCCAATGACCCTTGGGGACCTTTGATGACCCTTGATGACCCTTGGGGACCCTTGATGACCCTCGATGACCCTTGGAGACCCTCGATGACCCTTGATGACCCTTAATGACCCTTGATGACTCTCAATGGCCCTTGGGGACCTTTGATGACCCTGAGGGACCCTTGGTGGCCCTCAATGACCCCTGATGACCTCCAGTGACCCTCAATGCCCCCCGATGGCTCTCAATGACCCCTGTTGGCCCCTGATGACCCTCAATGCCCCCCGATGACCTCCAGTGACCCTCAATGCTCCCTGATGGCCTCTAATGCCCCCGATGCCCCCCAATGGCCCTCAATGCCCCGTGATGGCCCTCAATGACCCTCAATGACCCTCGATGACCCTCAATGACCCCTGATGGCCCTCAATGACCCTCAATGCCCCCCCAATGACCCCTGATGACCCTCAATGCCCCCCAGTGACCCTCAATGCCCCCCGATGACCCCTGATGACCCTCAATGCCCCCTGATGGCCTTCAATGACCCTGAATGACCCTCAATGGCCCTCAATGCCCCCCGATGACCTCCAGTGACCCTCAATGCCCCCTGAAGGCCCTCAATGACCCTCAATGCCCCCCGATGACCCTCAATGCCCCCGATGGCCTTCAATGACCCTGAATGACCCCCAATGACCCTCAATGCCCCCCGATGACCCTCAATGCCCCACAATGCTCCCTGATGACCCTCAATGACCCTCAATGACCCTCAATGACCCTCGATGACCCTCAATGACCCCTGAAGGCCCTCAATGACCCTCAATGCCCCCCAATGACCCCTGATGACCCTCAACGCCCCTGCTGGCCCTTGACGGCCCTCAATGCCCCCCAGTGACCCTCAATGCCCCCCGATGACCTCCAGTGACCCTCAATGCCCCCTGATGGCCCTCAACGCCCCCGATGGCCTTCAATGACCCCCAATGACCCCTGATGGCCTTCAATGGCCCTCAATGACCCCCGATGACCCTCAATGACCCTCAATGCCCCACGATGACCCCTGTTGGCCCTCAATGCCCCCTGATGACCTCCAGTGACCCTCAATGCCCCCTGAAGGCCCTCAATGACCCTCAATGCCCCCTGATGACCTCCAGTGACCCTCAATGCCCCCTGAAAGCCCTCAATGACCCTCAATGCCCCCCAATGACCCCTGATGACCCTCAATGCCCCCTGCTGGCCCTTGATGGCCCTCAATGCCCCCCAGTGACCCTCAATGCCCCCCGATGACCCCTGATGACCCTCAATGCCCCTGATGACCCTCAACACTCCTGATGGCTTTCAATGACCCTCAATGCCCCCCAATGACCCTCAATGACCCCTGATAGCCCTCATTGACCCTCAATGACCCCTGATGGCCCTCAATGACCCTCAATGACCCCCAATGACCCCTGATGGCCTTCAATGACCCTCAATGACCCTCAATGCCCCCCAATGACCCTCAATGTCCCCTCCGTCCCCTCCGTCCCCGCGGTTGTCACCGACGCAGCGCCGGCGCTGGCGGCGGATCTGGGCGCGGTGGGCGAGGGGGAAGCTCAGGGTGGGCGACAGCTCGGGGGGCTGGCCCCGGTGACGTCATCGGCGCCGGTGACGTCATCGACAGGGGCTCGGGCGGTGGTGACGTCATCGCTGGGGACGCGGGCGGGGGGCGGCCACGGGCACAGGGATGGGGGCAGCGCCCGCAGGCACCACGGCCACCCCGGGGCGTAGGGAGCCCACCTGGGGACAGGGACACCACTGACCAGCAGTGACCACCAGGGACCACCCCCTGCCGGTCACCTCCCAGTGCTCCCCAGTAACCACCAGTGACTGCCCCAGGGATCACCAGTGCCCACCCAGTGCCCACCAGTGATTGCCAGTGACCAGCACTGACCAGCGCTGACCACCACTGACCACCCAGTCCCCTCCCAGTCCCTCCCAGTGCTCCCAGTCCCCTCCATTCCCCCCCCAGTTCCCTCCCAGTCCCCTCCAGTCCCTCCCAGTCCCCTCCCAGTTCCCTCCCAGTCCCCTCCAGTCCCCTCCAGTCCCCTCCCTCCCCCCCCAGTGCCCTCCCAGTCCCCTCCAGTCCCTCCCAGTCCCCCCAGTTCCCTCCCAGTCCCCTCCCTCCCCCCCCCCAGTGCCCTCCCAGTCCCCTCCAGTCCCTCCCAGTCCCCCCCAGTTCCCTCCCAGTCCCCTCCCTCCCCTCCCAGTGCCCTCCCAGTCCCTCCCAGTTCCCCCAGTTCGCACTGAAAGGCCCTCCTTGCGCTCCCTCCGCTCCTCTTGGCGCTGCCGCAGCAGCTGCGGCTCCCGAGCGGCCTCACGGGGGGTCCGGGCTGGGGACATTGGGGGGACATTGGGGGATGGGGGGGACATTGGGGGATTGGGGGGACATTGGGGACACTGGGGGGACATGGGAGGACCTTGGGGGACCTTGGGGACATTGGGGAATTGGGGAGACATTGGGGACACTGGGGGGACATGGGAGGACCTTGGGAGATCTTGGGACCTTGTGGATGTTGGGGGATTGGGGACACTGGGGGGACATTGGAGGACTTTGGGGGACCTCAGGGACATTGTAGACATTGGGGGGACATTGGGGACATTGGGGGGACATTGGGGGATTGGGGGGACATTGGGGACACTGGGGGGACACGGGAGGACCTTGGGAGATCTTGGGACCTTGGGGACATTGGGGGATTGGGGACACTGGGGGCACTGAGGGCATTGGGGGCATTGGGGGCATTGGGGGGACACGGGAGGACCTTGAGGGATCTTGGGGACATTGGGGGGGATATTGGGGGATTGGGGACATTTGGGACATCTGGGACATCAGGGACAGAGAGGACACGGGGGACACAGGAGAACCTTGGGGGACCTTGGGGACATTGAGGACATTGGGGGGACATTGGGGGATTGGGGGACATTGTGGGGGACATTGTGGGGACATTGTGGGGACATTGTGGGACATTGTGGGGGACATTGTGGGGACATTGGGGGACATTGGGGGACATTGGAGGATTGGGGACATTGGGGGACATTGGGGGACATTGGGGGACATTGTGGGGACATTGGGGGGCATTGGGGGGACATTGTGGGGACCTTGGGGACATTGGGGGGACATTGAGAACATTGGGGGGACATTGTGGGGACATTGGGGGGACATTGGGGGGACCTTGGGGACATTGGGGACATTGTGGGGACATTGTGGGGACATTGGGGGGGACATTGGGGGACATTGGAGGATTGGGGACATTGGGGGACATTGGGGGACATTGGGGACATTGGGGACATTGGGGGACCTCGGGGACCTTGGGGACATTGTGGGGGACATTGGGGGATTGGGGACATTGGGGGACATTGGGGGGCATTGGGGGGACATTGGGGGGACATTGTGGGGACCTTGGGGACATTGGGGGGACATTGAGGACATTGGGGGGACATTGTGGGGACATTGGGGGGACATTGGGGGGACCTTGGGGACATTGAGGACATTGTGGGGACATTGTGGGGACATTGGGGGACATTGGGGGACATTGGAGGATTGGGGACATTGGGGACATTGGGGGACATTGGGGGACATTGGGGACATTGGGGACATTGGGGGACCTCGGGGACCTTGGGGACATTGTGGGGACATTGGGGGATTGGGGACATTGGGGGACATTGGGGGGCATTGGGGGACATTGGGGGGACATTGTGGGGACCTTGGGGACATTGGGGGGACATTGAGGACATTGGGGGGACATTGTGGGGACACTGGGGGGACATTGGGGGGACATTGAAGACATTGTGGGGACCTTGGGGACATTGTGGGGACATTGTGGGGACACAGGAGGGGCTACTGGGGACACGTCCCCAAGTGTCCCCGTACCTGTCCCCTCCCGCAGCTCCAGGTCGCCGCTGTCCAGCCAGCGGTGACACGGGAAGGTGGCCACGGGCCCGTCCTCGTGGCCGCTGTGGCCGCTGTCCCCAGGGTGGGGCCCGGTGACGGTGACGGTGGCGCAGAACCAGCGGTCGGGGACGAGGGACAGCAGCGGCTCCTTGTGCAGCCGGAGCCGCAGGAGGGTCCCCAGGGGCCGCGGGGACGTCACCGTCCACCCACAGCGTCTGGGGACAGCTCGGTGTCACCTGGGTGTCACCTGGGACACCTGGGTGCCACCTGGGTGTCACCTGGGTGTCACCTGGACACCTGGGTGTCACCTGGGGCACCTGGGGCACCTGGGTGCCACCTGGGTGTCACCTGTGTGCCACCTGTATCACCTGTGTGTCACGTGTGCATCACCTGTGTGCCACCCGGGGCGCCTGGGTGTCACCTGGGTGTCATCTGGGACACCTGGGTGTCACCTGGGTGCCACCTGGGTGTCATCTGTGTGTCACCTGGGGCACCTGGGACACCTGTGTGCCACCTGGGTGTCACCTGGGACACCTGGGTGTCATCTGGGACACCTGTGTGCCACCTGTGCATCACCTGTGTGCCACCCGGGGCACCTGGGTGTCACCTGGGTGTCACCTGGGGCACCTGGGTGCCACCTGTGTGCCACCTGTATCACCTGTGTGCCACCTGTGCATCACCTGTGTGCCACCCGGGGCACCTGGGTGTCACCTGGGTGTCATCTGGGGCACCTGGGGCACCTGTGTGCCACCTGTGTGCCACCTGTGTGTCACCTCTGTGTCACCTGGAACACCTGTGTGCCACCTCTGTGCCACCTGGGGCACCTGGGTGCCACCTGTGTGTCACCTATGCGCCACCTGCATCACCTGTGTGCCACCTGTGCGTCACCTGTGTGCCACCTGGGGCACCTGGGACACCTGGGTGTCACCTGGGTGTCACCTGGGGCACCTGGGTGTCACCTGTGTGCCACCTGTGCATCACCTGTGTGCCACCCGGGGCACCTGGGTGTCACCTGGGTGTCATCTGGGGCACCTGGGACACCCTGGGTGTCACCTGGGACACCTGCGTGCCACCTGCGTGCCACCTGCGTGCCACCTGTGTGTCACCTCTGTGTCACCTGGGACACCTGGATGTCACCTGGGACACCTGGGTGCCACCTGTGTGCCACCTGTATCACCTGTGTGCCACCTGTTCATCACCTGTGTGCCACCTGGGTGTCACCTGGGACACCTGGGTGCCACCTGGGTGTCATCTGGGGCACCTGGGGCACATGGGTGTCACCTGGGTGTCACCTGGGACACCTGGGTGTCATCTGGGGCACCTGGGGCACCTGTGTGTCACCTCTGTGTCATCTGGGGCACCTGGGGCACCTGGGTGCCACCTGTGTGCCACCTGGGTGTCACCTGTGTGCCACCTGGGACACCTGGGACACCTGTGTGCCACCTGGGTGTCACCTGTGTGCCACCTGGGACACCTGGGACACCTGTGTGCCACCTGGGTGTCACCTGTGTGCCACCTGGGACACCTGGGACACCCATGTGTCACCTGGGTGCCACCTGGGACACCTGGATGTCTTCCGGGACAGCTGGGTGCCACCTGTGTGCCACCTGTATTACCTGTGTGCCACCTGTGCCACCTGTGCCACCTGTGCCACCTGGGTGCCACCTGTGCCACCTGTGCCACCTGGGCCACGGGACACCTGCAACACCTCCCTGTCACCCCCGGGCCACCCCTTGTGTCACCCACAGCCACCCCCCCGTCCCCCGTCATCCCTCCCAGTCCCTCCCAGTCCCCTCCCAGTCCCTCCCAGTGCCCCCCCAGTCCCTCCAGTCCCTCCCAGTCCCTTCCCTGTCTCTCCCAGTGCCCCTCGGTTCTCTCCCAGTATCTCCCAGCCCCTTCCCAGTCCCTTCCAGTGTCCCCCAGTTCCCTCCCAGCACCCCCCAGTGCCTCCCAGTGCCCCCCAGTTCCCTCCCAGTGCCCTCCCAGTGCCATCCCAGCGCCCCCCAATTCCCTCCCAGCGTCCCTCAATTCCCTCCCAGTGCCCTCCAGTGCTCTCCCAGTGCCCCCCAGTTCCCTCCCAGTGCCCCCCAGTTCCCTCCCAGTCCCTGCCAGTGCCCTCCAGTTCCCTCCCAGTGCCCCCCAGTTCCCTCCCAGTCCCTCCCAGCGCACCCCAATTCCCTCCCAGTCCCCTCCCACTGCCGTCCCAGCGCCCCCCAGTTCCCTCCCAGTGCCCCCAGTTCCCTCCCAGTCCCTCCCAGTGCCCTCCCAGTGCCATCCCAGCGCCCCCCAATTTCCTCCCAGCACCCCCCAGTCCCTCCCAGCGCCCCCCAATTCCCTCCCAGTCCCTCCCAGTGCCGTCCCAGCGCCCCCCAATTCCCTCCCAGTCCCTCCCAGTGCCGTCCCAGCGCCCCCCAGTTCCCTCCCAGTCCCTCCCAGTGCTGTCCCAGTGCCCCCAGTTCCCTCCCAGTGCCCTCCCAGTTCCCTCCCAGTGCCCTCCCAGTGCCATCCCAGCGCCCCCCAATTCCCTCCCAGCGTCCCCCAATTCCCTCCCAGTGCCCTCCAGTGCCCTCCCAGTGTCCCCCAATTCCCTCCCAGTCCCTCCCAGTGCCGTCCCAGCGCCCCCCAGTTCCCTCCCAGTTCCCTCCCAGTGCCCTCCAGTTCCCTCCCAGTGCCCCCCAGTTCCCTCCCAGTTCCCTCCCAGTGCCCCCCAGTTCCCTCCCAGTGCCCTCCCAGTGCCCTCCAGTTCCCTCCCAGTGCCCCCCAGTTCCCTCCCAGTGCCCTCCAGTGCCCTCCCAGCGCACCCCAATTCCCTCCCAGTCCCTCCCAGTGCCGTCCCAGCGCCCCCCAGTTCCCTCCCAGTGCCCCCCAGTTCCCTCCAGTCCCTCCCAGTGCCCCCAGTGCACTCACGGAGCCGGGCCGCAGGCAGTGCCGGGGCCAGCTGAGGTGGCACGGGGGGGCCACCCCCGCTGTCCCCTCCAGGCTCAGGGTGACGGTCCCCAGGGTGCCCCCCCCCCACTGGGCACCCGTGGTCACCCCCAGGCGGTACCGCGCCCCTCCCCCACCCGGGGGGGTCCCCGCGGCGACGTCGGGGGACGCCAGGGTCACCCCGGGGTCACTCGGGGGTCTCTGGGGGTCCCTTGGGTGGCCCTGGGGTCTCTCAGGGGTCACCCCGGGGTCACTCGGGGGTCTCTGGGGGTCCCTTGGGTGGCCCTGGGGTCCCTCAGGGGTCACCCCGGGTCACTCGAGGGTCTCTGGGGGTCCCTTGGGTGGCCCTGGGGTCCCTCAGGGGTCACCTCGGGGGTCCCTGGGGGATTTTTGGGGTCCCCTGGGGGTCCTTGGGGGGTCCTTGGGGGGCCCTGGGGTCCCTCGGGGTCCCTCGGGGGTCCCTGGGGGGTCCCTGGGGGGTCCTTGGGTGGTCCTGGGGTCCCTCAGGGGTCACCCCGGGGTCACTCGAGGGTCTCTGGGGGTCCCTTGGGTGGCCCTGGGGTCTCTCAGGGGTCCCTGGGGGGTCCCTGGGGGGTCCTTGGGGTGGCCCTGGGGGGCTCTGGGGGTCCCTTGGGTGGCCTTGGGGTCTCTCAGGGGTCCCTGGGGGGCTCTGGGGGTCCCTTAGGGGGTTCTGGGGTCACTCGGGGGTCCCTTGGGTGGCCCTGGGGTCCCTCAGGGGTCACCTCGGGGGTCCCTTGGGGGGTTTGGGGGGGGGGTGGTCCTTGGGAAGTTTGGGGTCCCTTGGGGGTCCTTGAGGGGTCTTTTGGGTTCTCTCGGGGGTCCCTTGGGTGGCCCTGGGGGGTTTTGGGGTCCCTTGGGGGTCCCTGGGGGGTTTGGGGATCCCTCGGGGGTCCCTAAAGGGTCCTTGGGGGGGTTCTGGGGCCCCTTGGGTGGTCCTGGGGTCCCTCGGGGGTCCCTGGGGGTCCCTGGGGGGTTTTGGGGGGCTCTGGGGTCCCTTGGGGGTCCCTGGGGGGTCCTTGGAAGTCCCTGGGGGTCTCTGGGGGTCCCTTGGGTGGCCCTGGGGGGTTTTGGGGTCCCTTGGGGGTCCCTGGGGGGTTTTGGGATCCCTCGGGGGTCCCTAAAGGGTCCTTGGGGGGCTCTGGGGGGCTCTGGAGGTCCCTTGGGGGTCCCTGGGGGGTTCTGGGGGTCCCTTGGGGGTCCCTGGGGGTCCCTGGGGGCTTTTGGGGTCCCTTGGGGGGTCCTTGGGGGTCCCTGGGGGGTCCCTTGGGTGGTTCTGGGGCCCCTTGGTGGTCCTGGGGTCCCTCGGGGGTCCCTGGGGGGTTCTGGGGTCCCTTGGGGGTCCCTGGGGGGTCCCTGGGGGGTCCTTGGGGTCCCTCGGGGTCCTCGGGGCGCTCCTGGGGCCCTGCAGCTCCTGGATGGGCTCCGCTCCTGCCCCAGTCCCTCCCAGTCCCTCCCAGTCCCTCCCAGTTCCCTCCCAGTCCCCTCCCAGTTCCTCCCAGTCCCCCCCCAGTTCCCTCCCAGTCCCCTCCCAGTTCCCTCCCAGTCCTCCCAGTTCCCTCCCAGTTCCCTCCCAGTCCCCTCCCAGTCCCTCCCAGTGTCCCCCAATTCCCTCCCAGTCCCCTCCCAGTTCCTCCCAGTTCCCTCCCAGTCCCTCCCAGTCCCTCGGCCGGTCAGGGCACTCCTGGGCCCCCAGGAATGTTGGGGCTCTCCCAGTTCCATCCCAGTTCCACACTGGGCCCAGTCTGACCAGTTCCACCCTGCTGGCGTCAGCCACCCCCGGACCAGTTACACCCCAGTTGCGTCCCAGTTCATCCCAGTTGCAACACTGGGGCTGGGCCCTGCCCCAGTTCCATCCCA
>JANXIP010000179.1:151871-297719 GCA_026167965.1 Cyanocitta stelleri
GAGACCCCAAAAATGTCAGAGACAGAGCCTGAAATGTCCCAAGAAACCCCAAAGGGTCCCAGAGAGACCCCAAAAAGGGCACAGAAAGACCCCAAAAATGGCACAGAGACCCCAAAGGGCACAGACCCCAAAAATGGCACAGAGAGACCCCAAAAAGGGCACAGGGAGACCCAAAGGGCACAGAAAGACCCCAAAAATGTCAGAGACAGAGCCTGAAATGTCCTGGAAAAAGCCCAAAGGGTCCCAGAGAGAGACCCCAAAAAGGGCACAGGGAGACCCCAAAGGGCACAGAGAGACCCCAAAGGGCACAGAGAGACCCCAAAAATGTCAGAGAGAGACCCCAAAAATGGCACAGGGAGACCCCAAAAGGGCACAGAAAGACCCCAAAAATGGCAGAGAGAGACCCCAAAAAGGGCACAGGGAGACCCCAAAAATGGCACAGAGAGACCCCAAAGGGCACAAAGAGACCCCAAAGGGCACAGAGAGACCCCAAAACATCAGAGACCCCCCCAAAACCACTGAAGCCCCCTCAGACCCCCCCCCAAATCCCCCCCCCCCCACCCCAAATAATCCAGGGTTTGGGGGTCCCCCCAGGGTCAGGGGTCACTCAGGGGTCAGTGGTCACTGAGGGGGGGTCAGTGGTCACTGGGGGGGGTCAGTGGTCACTGGGGGGCTCAGTGGTCACTGGGGGGGGTCAGTGGTCACTGGGGGGGGGTCAGTGGTCACTACTGGGGGGGGTCAGTGGTCACTGGGGGGGTCAGGGGTCACTGGGGGGGTCAGTGGTCACTGGGGGGCTCAGTGGTCACTGGGGGGGGTCCGTGGTCACTGGGGGGGGTCCGTGGTCACTGGGGGGGTCAGTGGTCACACTGGAGGGGTCAGGGGTCACTGAAGGGGGTCAGTGGTCACTCAGGGGTCACTGGGAGGGTCAGGGGTCACTCAGGTGGTCACTGAGGGAGTCAGTGGTCACTACTGGGGGGGTCAGGGCTCAGTGGTCACTGGGGGGGGTCAGTGGTCACTGGGGGGGTCAGTGGTCACTGGGGGGGTCAGTGGTCACTCAGGGGTCATTGGGGGTCAGGGGTCACTCAGGTGGTCACTGGGGGAGGTCAGTGGTCACTGGGGGGGGTCACTGGTCACTACTGGGGGGGGTCAGGGCTCAGTGGTCACCTGGCCGCTGTTGGTGGCCGCGTGGTGGGCGGAGCAGGTGTAGATGATGGTGGTGACGAAGGTGACCAGGCCACGCACGGTGTCCAGGCGGGGAGGGCACCCCTGGGGGCACAGGGGGCACCCAGCGGTCACCGGGGCGGTCACTGCCAGCCCCAGGCCCCTGTGCCCACCTGAGGGGGCACCTGAAGGTCCCTGTGCCCACCTGAGGGGTCACTTGAGGGGTCACTCCCCCCTCCCTGTGCCCACCTGAGGGGTCAGTGCCCACCTGAGGGGTCAGTGTCACTCCCCTGTGCCCACCTGAGTGGTCAATGCCCCCCGGAGATTACCTGTGCCCACCTGAGGGGTCACCTGTGTCCTCCTCATGCCCACCTGAGTGGTCAGTGCCCCCTGTGCCCACCTGTGTCCCCCCCGTGCCCACCTGAGTGGTCAGTGCCACTCCCCTGTGCCCACCTGAGTGGTCAGTGCCCCCCCCCCATGCCCACCTGTGCCCCCCCCCTGTGCCCACCTGAGTGGTCAGTGCCCCCCCCCATGCCCACCTGTGTCCCCCCTCGTGCCCACCTGAGTGGTCAGTGCCCCCCCATGCCCACCTGTGCCCCCCCCCGTGCCCACCTGAGTGGTCAGTGCCCCCCCCCCGTGCCCACCTGTGCCCCCCCGTGCCCACCTGAGGGGTCACCTGTGCCAACCCTGTGCCCACCTGAGTGGTCAGTGCCCACCTGAGGGGTCACCTGTGCCAACCCTGTGCCCACCTGAGTGGTCAGTGCCCACCTGAGGGGTCCCCCTTGCCCACCTGTGCCCCCCCCGTGCCAAGCTGAGTGGTCAGTGCCACTCCCTGTGCCTACCTGAGTGGTCAGTGCCCCCCCCCATGCCCACCTCTGCCCCCCCCATGCCCACCTGTGCCCCCCCCGTGCCCACCTGAGCGCCGCCGCCCCAGGAAGCCCCTCCGGAAGATCTCCCTGACCCAGGCCTGGAGCTCGGGGTCCTCCCGGACGGCGCCGTCAGAGGGGTAAAAGAGAGCCAGGAGGGCACCCACGAACCTGGAACGGGCAAACTGGGCAAACTGGGCAAACTGGGGGTGGCACTGGGGTAACAGAGAGCCAGGAGGGCACCCACGAACCTGGAACGGGCAAACTGGGCAAACTGGGCAAACTGGGGGTGGCACTGGGGTAACAGAGAGCCAGGAGGGCACCCACGAACCTGGAACGGGCAAACTGGGGCAAACTGGGCAAACTGGGGGTGGCACTGGGGTAACAGAGAGCCAGGAGGGCACCAATGAAACTGGAACGGGCAAACTGGGCAAACTGGGCAAACTGGGGGTGGCACTGGGGTAAAAGAGAGCCAGGAGGGCACCCATGAAACGGGAATGGGCAAACTGGGCAAACTGGGCATACTGGGGGTGGCACTGGGGTAACAGAGAGCCAGGAGGGCACCCACGAACCTGGAACGGGCAAACTGGGCAAACTGGGCAAACTGGGGGTGGCACTGGGGTAAAAGAGAGCCAGGAGGGCACCCATGAAACGGGAATGGGCAAACTGGGCAAACTGGGCATACTGGGGGTGGCACTGGGGTAAAAGAGAGCCAGGAGGGCACCCATGAAACGGGAATGGGCAAACTGGGCAAACTGGGCATACTGGGGGTGGCACTGGGGGTAACAGAGAGCCAGGAGGGCACCCATGAAACTGGGAATGGGCAAACTGGGCAAACTGGGCATACTGGGGGTGGCACTGGGGTAAAAGAGAGCCAGGAGGGCACCCATGAAACTGGAATGGGCAAACTGGGCAAACTGGGCAAACTGGGCAAACTGGGGGTGGCACTGGGGTAACAGAGAGCCAGGAGGGGCACCCACGAACCTGGAACGGGCAAACTGGGCAAACTGGGCAAACTGGGCAAACTGGGGGTGGCACTGGGGTAACAGAGAGCCAGGAGGGCACCAATGAAACTGGGAATGGGCAAACTGGGCAAACTGGGCAAACTGGGGGTGGCACTGGGGTAAAAGAGAGCCAGGAGGGCACCCATGAAACTGGAACGGGCAAACTGGGCAAACTGGGCAAACTGGGCAAACTGGGGGTGGGCACTGGGGTAACAGAGCGCCAGGAGGGCACCCACGAACCTGGAACGGGCAAACTGGGCAAACTGGGGGTGGCACTGGGGTAACAGAGAGCCAGGAGGGCACCCATGAAACGGGAATGGGCAAACTGGGCAAACTGGGCAAACTGGGCAAACTGGGGGTGGCACTGGGGTAACAGAGAGCCAGGAGGGCACCCATGAAACGGGAATGGGCAAACTGGGCAAACTGGGCATACTGGGGGTGGCACTGGGGTAACAGAGAGCCAGGAGGGCACCAATGAAACTGGGAATGGGCAAACTGGGCAAACTGGGCAAACTGGGGGTGGCACTGGGGGTAAAAGAGAGCCAGGAGGGCACCCATGAAACTGGAACGGGCAAACTGGGCAAACTGGGCAAACTGGGCATACTGGGGGTGGCACTGGGGTAAAAGAGAGCCAGGAGGGCACCCACGAACCTGGAACGGGCAAACTGGGCAAACTGGGCATACTGGGGGTGGCACTGGGGTAACAGAGAGCCAGGAGGGCACCCATGAAACTGGAATGGGCAAACTGGGCAAAACTGGGCATACTGGGGGTGGCACTGGGGTAACAGAGAGCCAGGAGGGCACCCACGAACCTGGAACGGGCAAACTGGGCAAACTGGGCAAACTGGGGGTGGCACTGGGGTAACAGAGAGCAGGAGGGCACCCATGAAACGGGAATGGGCAAACTGGGCAAACTGGGCATACTGGGGGTGGCACTGGGTAACAGAGAGCCAGGAGGGCACCCATGAAACTGGAACGGGCAAACTGGGCAAACTGGGCATACTGGGGGTGGCACTGGGGTAAAAGAGAGCCAGGAGGGCACCATGAAACTGGGAATGGGCAAACTGGGCAAACTGGGGATACTGGGGGTGGCACTGGGGTAACAGAGAGCCAGGAGGGCACCCACGAACCTGGAACGGGCAAACTGGGCAAACTGGGGGTGGCACTGGGGTAACAGAGAGCCAGGAGGGCACCAATGAAACTGGGAATGGGCAAACTGGGCAAACTGGGCATACTGGGGGTGGCACTGGGGTAACAGAGAGCCAGGAGGGCACCCACGAACCTGGAACGGGCAAACTGGGCAAACTGGGGGTGGCACTGGGGTAACAGAGAGCCAGGAGGGCACCAATGAAACTGGGACGGGCAAACTGGCAAACTGGGGATACTGGGGGTGGCACTGGGGTAACAGAGAGCCAGGAGGGCACCCACGAACCTGGAACGGGCAAACTGGGCAAACTGGGCAAACTGGGGGTGGCACTGGGGTAACAGAGAGCCAGGAGGGCACCCATGAAACGGGAATGGGCAAACTGGGCAAACTGGGCATACTGGGGGTGGCACTGGGGTAACAGAGAGCCAGGAGGGCACCCATGAAACTGGAACGGGCAAACTGGGCAAACTGGGGCATACTGGGGGTGGCACTGGGGTAACAGAGAGCCAGGAGGGCACCCATGAAACGGGAATGGGCAAACTGGGCAAACTGGGCAAACTGGGGGTGGCACTGGGGTAACAGAGAGCCAGGAGGGCACCAATGAAACTGGGAATGGGCAAACTGGGCAA
This sequence comes from Cyanocitta stelleri, assembly GCA_026167965.1. Classification (NCBI taxonomy): domain Eukaryota; kingdom Metazoa; phylum Chordata; class Aves; order Passeriformes; family Corvidae; genus Cyanocitta; species Cyanocitta stelleri. Next base: position 156,679 of record JANXIP010000179.1, read on the forward strand.
ACTGGGCAAACTGGGGGTGGCACTGGGGTAAAAGAGAGCCAGGAGGGCACCAATGAAACTGGGAATGGGCAAACTGGGCAAACTGGGCATACTGGGGGTGGCACTGGGGTAACAGAGAGCCAGGAGGGCACCCACGAACCTGGAACGGGCAAACTGGGCAAACTGGGCAAACTGGGGGTGGCACTGGGGTAACAGAGAGCCAGGAGGGCACCAATGAAACTGGGACGGGCAAACTGGGGCAAACTGGGGATACTGGGGGTGGCACTGGGGTAACAGAGAGCCAGGAGAGCACCCATGAAACTGGAACGGGCAAACTGGGCAAACTGGGCATACTGGGGATACTGGGCATACTGGGGGTGGCATTGGGTATACTGGGGACACTGGGGGAGGGGGGAATGGGGTGTCCCAGAGGTTCCCAGGGGTGTCCCAGAGGTTCCCAGGGGTGTCCCAGGGGTGTCCCAGAGGTTCCCAGGGGTGTCCCGGGGGTGTCCCGGGGGGTGTCCCAGAGTTTCCCAGGGGTGTCCCGGGGGTGTCCCGGGGGTGTCCCGGGGGTGTCCCAGGGGTGTCCCAGAGGTTCCCAGGGGTGTCCCAGGGGTGTCCCAGGGGTGTCCCAGGGGTGTCCCGGAGGTTCCCAGGGGTGTCCCGGGGGTGTCCCAGGGGTGTCCCAGGGGTGTCCCGGGGGTGTCCCAGAGGTTCCCAGGGGTGTCCCAGGGGTGTCCCAGGGGTGTCCCAGGGGTGTCCTGGGGGTGTCCCAGGGGTGTCCCAGAGGTTCCCAGGGGTGTCCCAGGGGTGTCCCAGGGGTGTCCCAGGGGGTGTCCCTGCTGTCCCCACCTGCGGATGGCTCCCCACACCTTGGTGGCGTCGTGGCCGAAGTGGTGCCGGGCGGTGCCCGGTGACGCCGCGGTGCCGAAGGTCCCTGGGCAGCACCAGCGAGCGCCAGCGCAGCGCCCGCAGCCCCCCGGGCCACCAGCGCCAGCAGCCCCCGGCGGCCCAGGGCCACCGCCTGCGGACACGGGGGGGGACACGGTGGTGGCACCCAAATCCCGGGAAATCCCACCCAAATCATGGGAATTCCCACCCAAATCCTGGGAAATCCCACCCAAATCCCACCCAAATCCCACCCAAATCCCAGGAAATCCCACCCAAATCCCGGGAAATCCCACCCAAATCCCACCCAAATCCTGGGAATTCCCACCCAAATGTCACCCCAATCCCACCCAATTCCCATCCAAATCCCGCCCAAATCCCAGGAATTCCCACCCAAATCCCCGGAAATCCCACTCAAATCCCACCCAAAACTCGGCAATTCCCACCGCAATCCCGGACCCCCCCAGTCCCTTTGGGACCCTCCCAAGACCCCCCAGACCCCTCCCCCATTTCCCTCGTGCCCCCCCCCCATTTTTACCGAGCCCATCGGAGCCCCCACACCCCCCCAGACCCCCCCCATTACCGACCCCATCGAAGCCCCCAGACCCCCTCAAGGCCCCCCCGTCACTGACCCCATTGAAGCCCCCAGACCCCCCCCGTTCCCGACCCCATTGAAGCCCCCAGACCCCCCAGAGCCCCCCTCGTTACCGACCCCATCGAAGCCCCCAGAAGCCCCCAAGAGCCCCAGACCCCCCCCGACCCCCGGACCCCCCTCGTTACCGACCCCACTGAAGTCCCCAGAACCCCCCAGACCCCCCCGTTACTGACCCCATCGAAGCCCCCAGACCCCCAGATCCCCTCAGAGCCCCAGACCCCCCCAGACCCCCCTTGTTACCGACCCCATCGAAGCCCCCAGACCCCCAGATCCCCCCTCATTACCAACCCCATTGAAGTCCCCAGACGCCCCCAGACCCCCCCGTTACCGACCCCACTGAAGCCCCCAGACCCCCAGATCCCCCCAGACCCCCCCCCGTTACTGACCCCATCAAAGCCCCCAGATCCCCCCAGACCCCCCCTCGCTACCAACCCCATTGAAGCCCCCAGACCCCCAGAACCCCCCAAGAGACCCAGACCCCCCCAGACCCCCCCATTACTGACCCCATCAAAGCCCCCAGACCCCCCCTGTAACCAACCCCATCGAAGCCCCCAGACCTCCCCAGACCCCCAGACCCCCCCCTCATTACCGACCCCATTGAAGCCCCCAGACCCCCAGAACCCCCCAAGAGCCCCAGACCCCCCCAGACCCCCCCATTACTGACCCCATCAAAGCCCCCAGACCCCCCCTGTAACCAACCCCATCGAAGCCCCCAGACCCCCCCAGACCCCCCCAGATCCCCTCAGAGCCCCAGATCCCCCCAGACACCCCCTCGTTACTGACCCCATCGAAGCCCCCAGACCCCCCCAGACCCCCCTCATTAGCGACCCCATTGAAGCCCCCAGACCCCCCCAGACCCCCCCTCATTACTGACCCCATCGAAGCCCCCAGACCCCCCTGTAACCAACCCCATCGAAGCCCCCAGACCCCCCCAGACCCCCGGACCCCCCCCCCCCCATTACCGACCCTGTCGAAGACCCCCCCGGGGTTGAGGAGGAAGCGCCGGGCGAGGGCCCCGATCTGCACCGTGAAGCGGATGTGGGGCACCAGCAGCTGTGGGGGGGGCACGGGGGGCACGGGGTGAGGGGGGCACGGGGGGCATGGGGGGCACGGGGGGCACGGGGTGAGGGGAGCAACGGGAAATGGGGGAGGGGGCACGGGGTGAGGGGGGAAACGGGAAATGGGGAGGGGGCACCATGAACTGGGTGTGGGGCACCAGTAGCTGTGGGGGGGCACGGGGTGAGGGGGGGCACCAGGAAATGGGGGAGGGGGCACAGGGTGAGGGGGGAGCACTGGGGGGCACTGGGAAATGGGGAGGGGGCACGGGGGGAGGCACAGGATGAGAGGGGCAACAGGAAATGGGGAGGGGGCACCATGAACTGGGTGTGGGGCACCAGCAGCTGTGGGGGGGCACGGGGTGAGGGGGGGGGGCACCGGGAATGGGGAGGGGGCATCGGGGGGGGCATCGGGAAATGGGGAGGGGGCACTGGGGGGGCACAGGGTGAGGGGGGGCACTCGGAATTGGGGAGGGGACACGGGGGCATCGGGAAATGGGGAGGGGGCACAGGGGGGCACGGGGTGATGGGGGGGCACGGGGGGGGCACTGGGAAATGGGGAGGGGGCACGGGGGGGCACCGGGAATGGGGAGGGGGCACCGGGAAATGGGGGGAGGGGCACGGGGTGAGGGGGGGGCACCGGGAAATGGGGGAGGGGCACGGGGGGGGCACAGGGTGAGGGGGGGGAGACGGGGGGCACCGGGAATTGGGGAGGGGGCACGGGGGGGCACAGGGTGAGGGGGGGCACGGGGGGCATCGGGAAATGGGGAGGGGACATGGGGGGGCACCAGGAAATGGGGAGGGGGCACGGGGGGCACCGGGAATTGGGGAGGGGGCACGGGGGGGCATCGGGAAATGGGGGGGGACACGGGGGGGCACCGGGAATTGGGGAGGGGGCACGAGGGGGGCATCGGGAAATGGGGAGGGGGCACGGGGGGGCACAGGGTGAGGGGGGGGCACAGGGGGGCATCGGGAAATGGGGGGGGACACGGGGGGGGCATCGGGAATTGGGGAGGGGGCACGGGGGGGGCACGGGGAATTGGGGAGGGGGCACGAGGGGGGCATCGGGAATTGGGGAGGGGGCACGGGGGGGGCACGGGGAATTGGGGAGGGGGCACGAGGGGGGCATCGGGAATTGGGGAGGGGACACGGGGGGCACTGGGTGAGGGGGGGGCACCGGGAAATTGGGAGGGGGCACCAGGAATTGGGTGAGGGGACACGGGGGGCACCGGGAATTGGGGAGGGGGCACGGGGGGGGGGGGGGCACCAGGAATTGAGGAGGGGGCACCGGGAATGAGGCGGGGGGGGCACGGGGGGGCACGGGGGGGGTTCCCGGGATTTTTTGGGAACGGGGTTTTTTTTTTTTTTTTAGGGTCGAGCTTTTCTTGTCGGGATTTTTCGGGGCGGGGTTTGGGGGTACCTTGAGGAGGGGGTTCAGGGAGGAGGGGGGCACCTTCCTCTGGGACCCCCCCGCACCCCAAAACACACCCGGGGGGGGTCCCCAACCCTCGGGGGGCTTTTTTTAGGTGGGGGCGGGGATTTTTTAAGCTTGGCTTTTTTTAGGCGAGGTTGGGGTTTTAGGACGGAGCTTTTCGAGTGGGGTTTTTTTGTTTGGGGGGGTTTGGGGTACCTTGAAGAGGGGGTTCAGGGAGGGGGGGGCACCCCCACACTCCCAAAACACATCCGGGGGGGTCCCCAAAGCTCGGGGGGCTTTTTTTAGGTGGGGGAGGAGGGGATTTTTTCAGGCGAGGTTTGGGTTTTAGGACGGAGCTTTTCGAGTGGGGTTTTTTTGGTCCGGGGGGGGGTTTTGGGGCACCTTGAAGAGGGGGTGCTGGGGGGGGGTACCTTTCCCTGGGACCCCCCACACCCCCAAAAAACGCCCGGGAGCAGGGGGGGGGTCCCCAACCCTCGGGGGGCTTTTTTTGGGTGGGCGAGGCGATTTTTTCAGGCGAGGTTTGGGTTTTAGGACGGAGCTTTTTGGGTGAGGTTTTTTTGTTTGGGGGGGGTTTTGGGGTACCTTGAAGAGGGGGTTCAGGGAGGGGGGGGGGCACCTTCCTCTGGGACCCCCCACCACCCCAAAACACCCCCGGGGGGCGGAGGTCCCCAACCTTCGGGGGCTTTTTTTTGGGTGGGCGAGGCGATTTTTTCAGGCGAGGTTTGGGTTTTAGGACGGAGCTTTTCGAGTGGGGTTTTTTTGTTTGGGGGTTTTGGGGTACCTTGAAGAGGGGGTTCAGGGAGGGGAGGGCACCCCCACACTCCCAAAACACATCCGGGGGGGTCCCCAAAGCTCGGGGGGCTTTTTTTAGGTGGGGGAGGAGGGGATTTTTTCAGGCGAGGTTTGGGTTTTAGGACGGAGCTTTTCGAGTGGGGTTTTTTTGGTCCGGGGGGGGGTTTTGGGGCACCTTGAAGAGGGGGTGCTGGGGGGGGGTACCTTTCCCTGGGACCCCCCACACCCCCAAAAAACGCCCGGGAGCAGGGGGGGGGTCCCCAACCCTCGGGGGGCTTTTTTTGGGTGGGCGAGGCGATTTTTTCAGGCGAGGTTTGGGTTTTAGGACGGAGCTTTTTGGGTGAGGTTTTTTTGTTTGGGGGGGGTTTTGGGGTACCTTGAAGAGGGGGTTCAGGGAGGGGGGGGGGCACCTTCCTCTGGGACCCCCCACCCCAAAACACCCCCGGGGGGCGGAGGTCCCCAACCTTCGGGGGCTTTTTTTTGGGTGGGCGAGGGGATTTTTTCAGGCGAGGTTTGGGTTTTAGGACGGAGCTTTTCGAGTGGGGTTTTTTTGTTTGGGGGTTTTGGGGTACCTTGAAGAGGGGGTTCAGGGAGGGGAGGGCACCCCCACACTCCCAAAACACATCCGGGGGGGTCCCCAAAGCTCGGGGGGCTTTTTTTAGGTGGGGGAGGAGGGGATTTTTTCAGGCGAGGTTTGGGTTTTAGGACGGAGCTTTTCGAGTGGGGTTTTTTTGGTCGGGGAGGGGTTTTGGGGTACCTTGAAGAGGGGGTGCTGGGGGGGCAGCTGGCGGAGGGTGGCCAGGGCGAACACCTCGCCCAGCAGGTGAGCCCGCAGCAGGTGCGTGAGCCCCTCGTGCACGTGGAATTCGGCGCTGCGCACCCAGGCCTTGGCCAGGGCCCAGAGCCACGGAGGGTCCCCGGGCAGGAAAATGGGCGAGTCGGGACCTGGATGCTGAGAGAGCTGGGGGGCCACCCCAAAAATGGTCATGGGAGACCCCCAAATCATCATAGGAAAGCCTAAAATGGTCATGGGGATAGCTGGAAATTCATGGGGAACACCAAAAGGTTCCTAAAGGACCCCAAAAATGGTCAGGGGAGACTCCAAATCATCATAGGAAAGCCCAAAATGGTCATGGGAAACCCTAAATGGTCATGGGAAACCCCAAAATGGTCACAGGGATACCAGGGAATTCACTGGGAACCCCAAAAGGTTCCTAAAGAACCCCAAAATGGTCATGGGATGCCCAGAAATGGTCATGGGAAACCCCAAAATGGTCACAGGGACACCCAGAAATTCACTGGGGACCCCAAAAGGTTCCTAAAGGACCCCAAATGGTCAGGGGACACCCAGAAATGGTCATGGGAAACCCCAAAATGGTCACAGGGATAGCTGGGAATTCACTGGGGACCCCAAAAGTTTCCTAAAGGACCCCAAAATGGTCACGGGAAACCCAGAAATGGTCATGGGGAACCCTAAATGGTCATGGGAGACCCCAAAATGGTCATGGGGAACCCCAAAATGGTCATGGGGAGCCCCAAAATGGTCATGGGGAACTCCAAAAGGGGCATGGAGACACTCAGAAATTCACTGGGAACCCCAAAAGGTTCCTAAAGAACCCCAAAATGGTCATGGAGAACCCCAGATGGTCATGGGAAACCCTAAATGGTCATGGGGAACCCCAAATGGTCATGGGAGACCCCAAATCATCATATGAAAACCCTAAATAGTCATGGAGAACCCCAAATGGTCATGGGAAACCCCAAAATGGTCACAGGGATAGCTGGGAATTCACTGGGGACCCCAAAAGGTTCCTAAAGGACCCCAAAATGGTCATGAGAGACCCAGAAATGGTCATGGGGAACCCTAAATGGTCATGGGAGACCCCAAAATGGTCATGGGGAACCCCAGATGGTCATGGAGACCCCAAAATGGTCATGGGGAACCCCAAATGGTCATGGGAGACCCCAAAATGGTCATGGGGAACCCCAAAATGGTCATGGGGAACTCCAAAAGGGGCATGGGGATAGCTGGGAATTCACTGGGAACCCCAAAAGGTTCCTAAAGGACCCCAAAATGGTCATGGGAAACCCTAAATGGTCATGGGAAACCCCAAAAGGGGCATGGAGAACCCCAAAATGGTCACAGGGACACCCAGAAATTCACTGGGGACCCCAAAAGGTTCCTAAAGGACCCCAAAATGGTCATGGGGAACCCCAAAAGGTTCATTGGGAACCCCAAAAGGTTCAGGTCCCCCCCCACTCTCAGCCCCTCCTGTTGCAGATTCCCCCCCCATTTTCTGGGGTTCTCCTCCCACTTTTTGGGTTCTCCCCCCAATTTTTTGGGTTCCCCCCCTCCATTTTTGGGATCCCCCCATTTTTGGGGTCCCCCAGGATGGGACAAGAGCCGCTTTCCCCCCCAGACCCCCCCCATTCCCAGTGGGAATCCCCCCACTCTCAGCTCCCCATTTTGGGGTTCTCCCCCCATTTTTGGGTTCTCCCCCCAATTTTTCAGGTTCTCCCCCCATTTTTCGGGGTCCCCCCTCTCCTTTTTTGGGGTCCCCCCATTTTTGGGGACCCCAGGATGGGATAAGAGCCGCTTTCCCCCCCCCAGACCCCCCCATTTCCAGTGGGAATCCCCCCCCCACTTGGGAATTCCCCCACTCTCAACCGCCCATTTTTGGGTTCTCCTCCCATTTTTCGGGTTGTCCCCCCATTTTTTGGGGTCCCTTCTCCATTTTTGGGATCCCCCCATTTTTGGGGTCCCCCAGGATGGGACAAGAGCCGCTTTCCCCCCCAGACCCCCCCCATTCCCAGTGGGAATCCCCCCACTCTCAGCTCCCCATTTTGGGGTTCTCCCCCCATTTTTGGGTTCTCCCCCCAATTTTTCAGGTTCTCCTCCCATTTTTTGGGGTCCCCCCCTCCATTTTTGGGATTCCCCCCATTTTTGGGGTCCCCCAGGATGGGACAAGAGCCGCTTTCCCCCCCAGACCCCCCCATTCCCAGTGGGAATCCACCCCCACTTGGGAAATCCCCCCATTCTCAGCCCCCCCATTTTTGGTTTCTCCCCCCATTTTTTGGGTTCTCCCCTCCATTTTGGGGTCCCCCCTCCATTTTTCGGGTCCCCTCCCCCATTTCTGGGGTCCCCCCGGGTTTTTGGGGTCCCCCAGGATGGGACAAGAGCCCCTTTTCCCCCCAGACCCCCCCATTCCCAGTGGGAATCCCCTCCACTCTCAGCCCCCCATTTTTGGGTTCTCCCCCCAATTTTTCACGTTCTCCCCCCATTTTTTTGGGGTCCCCCCTCCATTTTTGGGGTCCCCCCGGGTTTTGGGGTCGCACCTGGATGGCGAGGGGCCGCAGTTCCCCGTCGGGGCGCTGGTGCAGGAGGCAAAGGGGGGCGGCCACGAAGGTGGGGCGGCCGTCGATGAGGGCGGTGGGGAGCCCATCGAGCACCCCATAATCGGCCAGGTAAACGTTCCCTGCCTGGGGGGGCACCGGGGGGTCACCCCAAAAATCCTGGGGCACCCCAAAATCCAGCGGGGCACCCCAAAATCCTCGGAAGAACCCCTAAAAATTTGGGGGGACCCCAAATCCCATCACCCCATAATTGGCCAGGGAAGTGTTCCCTGCCTGGGGGGGCACCGGGGGGTCACCCCAAAAATCCTGGGGCACCCCAAAATCCTGGGGACAACCCCAAAATCCTGGGAAGAACCCCCAAAAATTTGGGGGGACCCCAAATCCCAGCACCCCATAATCGGCCAGGGAGGTGTTCCCTGCCTGGGGGGGCACCGGGGGAGGCACCCCAAAAATCCTGGGGCACCCCAAAATCCTGGGGACAACCCCAAAATCCTGGGAAGAACCCCCAAAAACTTGGGGGGGACCCCAATTCCCAGCACCCCATAATCGGCCAGGTAAATGTTCCCTGCCTGGGGGGGCACCAGGGGGTCACCCCAAAAATCCTGGGACCCCCCAAACACCTGGGACCCTCCAAATCTTGGGGTCCCCACCCTCTCTGGGACCCCTCAAACATCTGGGACCCCCCAAACATCTGGGACCCCCCAAATCCTGCGGTCCCCAAACACTTGGGACACCCCAAAACCCTGGGGTCCCCACCCGGACCTAACCCCCCCCCAAATCCTGGGGTTACCCCAAATCCTGGGACCCCCCCAAATCCTGGGACCCCCCAAATACTTGGGACACCCCCCAAACACCTGGGACCCCCCCCAATCCTGGGGTCCCCACGCTCTCTGGGACCCCCAAAATCCTGGGATTACCCCAAATCCTGGGACCCCCAAACACTTGGGACCCCCCAAAATCTTGGGACCCCCTAAATCCTGGGACCCCCCCCAAATCCTGGGACCCCCCACAATCCTGGGGTCGCCACCCTCCCTGGAACCCCTCAAATCCTGGGACCCCCCCAAATCCTGGGACCTCCCAAATCCTGGGACCCCCAAATACTTGGGACACCCCAAATCCTGGGACCCCCCAAAATCCCGGAGTCCCCACCCTCCCTGGGACCCCCCCCCTCAAGTCCTGGGACCCCCCCAAAATCCTGGGACCCCCAAACACTTGGGACACCCCAAAACCCTGGGGTCCCCACCCTCCCTGGGACCCCCCCCCAAATCCTGGGGTTACCCCAAATCCTGGGACCCCCCAAATCCTGGGACCCCCAAACACTTGGGACACCCCAAAACCCTGGGATTACCCCAAATCCTGGGACCCCCCAAATCCTGGGACACTCCAAATACCTGGGACCCCCTAAATCCTGGCACCCCCCCCCAAATCCTGGCACCCCCCCAAATCCTGGGGCTACCCCAAATCCTGGGACCCCCCAAATCCTGGGGTCCCCACCCTCCCTGGGAACCCCCCAAACACCTGGGACACCCCAAATCCTGGGACCCCCCAAATCCTGCGGTTCCTCCCTCCCTCCCTCCAATTTCCTGGTTCCCCTCCCGGATTTGGGGGTTTTGGGGGGGTTTTTGGAGTTTTTGGGTTTTTTGGGGTTTTTTGGGGGGTTTTAGGGTTTTTGGGGGGGGTTGGGGTTTTGGGTATTTTGGGGGGGTTTTTTTGGGTTTTTTGGGGTTTTTTTTGGTGTTTTTGGGGTTTTTTGGGGTGGTTTTTTGGTCGCTCACCTCCATCTCCTTGTCCAGGGAGGTGCCGGGGCCGAGGCTGGGGGCCACCATCGGGGGGGTGACGGGGAAGTTGGGGGGCAGGCGGGGGCAGCGGCGCAGCAGGACGGGGTTCACCCCGCTCAGGAACTGCTCCCCGAAAAACGCGTCCTCCTGCCAGTGCTGCACCACGTACTCTGGGGGGCACGGGGACACTTGGGGACACCTCGGGGACACTTGGGGGCACCTCGGGGACACCTCGGGGACCCCCCTGACCCCTTCATGGGATCCCCCAAATTCCTGGGACACCCCCAATGTCCCCCTCCAATGTCCCCTCAGTTCCCTCTCGTGTCCCTGTGTGTCCCCCCGATGTCCCCAATCCCCCCGATGTCCCCAATGCCCCCAGACCCCCCCCTCCCCAGTGTCCCCCCATGTCCCCAATATCCCAAATCCTCCCGATCCCCCTCCAATGTCCCCAATGCCCCAAGACCTCCCCATGGCCCTGCTGTCCCCAATGTCCCCAATCCCCCCATGTCCCCAATATCCCAAATCCCCGCCAACCCCCACAATGTCCCCCCAGTGTCCCCAATGTCCCCAATACCCCCAGACCCCCCAGTGTCCCCAATCCCCCCAGACCCCCCAGTGTCCCCAATCCCCACAATGTCCCCAATGTCCCTCCAGTGTCCCCAAGACCCCAATATCCCCCATATCCCCCATGTCCCCAATACCCCCAGACCCCCCAGTGTCCCCAATCCCCACAATGTCCCCAATGCCCCCAGTGTCCCCAACGTCCCCAATACCCACAATGTCCCCAATATCCCCAATACCCCCAGACCCCCCAGTGTCCCCAATCCCCACAATGTCCCCAATGTCCCCCCAGTGTCCCCAAGACCCCAATGTCCCCCATATCCCCAATGTCCCCAATGCCCCCAATGCTCCCATACCCCCTAGTGTCCCCCATGTCCCTGCTGTCCCCGCTGTCCCCAATGCCCCCAATACCCACAATGTCCCCCATGTCCCCAATGCCCCCAGACCCCCCGGTGTCCCCAATGTCCCCAATTCCCCCAATGCTCCCAGACCCCACAGTGTCCCCAATGCCCCAATGTTCCCAATCCCCCCCATTTCCCCAATGCCCCCAGACCCCCCAGTGTCCCCAGTGCCCCAATGTCTCCAGGCCCTGCAATGTCCCCAACCCCCACAATATCCCAATGTCCCCAATGTCCCCAATGCCCCCAAACCCCCAATGTCCCCAAACCCCCTAATGTCCCCAATGTCCCTGCCGTCCCCACTGTTGCCAATGTCCCCAATGCCCCCGCTGTCCCCAGTGTCCCCAGTGTCCCCATTGTCCCCAGTGTCCCCGCTGTCCCCACTGTCCCCAATGCCCCCGCTGTCCCCAGTGTCCCACTGTCCCCAGTGTCCCCGCTGTCCCCACTGTCCCCAATGTCCCCAGTGTCCCCGGTGTCCCCACTGTCCCCAATGCCCCCACTGTCCCTGCTGTCCCCAATGTCCCCGATGTCCCCAGTGTCCCCACTGTCCCCAGTGTCCCCAATGCCCCCGCTGTCCCCGCTGTCCCCGCTGTCCCCAATGTCCCCACTGTCCCCGCTGTCCCCAGTGTCCCCACTGTCCCCAGTGTCCCCAGTGTCCCCGCTGTCCCCACCGGTGATGGGGGTGTGGAAGCAGCGGAACACGCGCGTCATGGCCTCCACGCTGGGCCAGGAGCTGGGCCGGGCCAGGAACCCTCGCAGCTTGGCCTCCAGGTTCCTGGGGGGGACATTGAGGGGACATTGGGGACAGCAGGGGGACAGGAGGGCACTGGGGTCACACGGCAGCACTGGGGACTTGGGGGGGACACGGGGACATTGAGGGACACAGGGACTTGGGGCGTCTTGGGGACATGGGGGATATTGGGGACTTGGTGGGACATGGGGACACTGGGGGGGATATGGGGACACTGGGGACAGTGGGGATAGTGGGGTGACATTGGGGACACTGGGGGGACATGGGGACATTGGGGACGGGGGGACATTGGGGGGACACAGGGAATTGGGGATATGGGGACTGGGGGGACACGGAGAACATTGGGGTGGTCACAGGGACATTGGGGACATTGGGGACTGGGGGGACACTGGGGAGATCGGGGTGGTCACAGGGACATTGGGGACATTGGGGACTGGGGGGACACTGGGGACATCGGGGTGGTCACAGGGACATTGGGGACATTGGGGACTGGGGGGACACTGGGGACATTGGGGTGGTCACAGGGACACTGGGGACTTGGGGGACATTGGGGAGACACGGGGAATTGGGGACATGGGGACTTGGGGGGGACACTGGGGACATTGGGGTGGTCACAGGGACATTGGGGACTTGGGGGACATTGGGGACAGGGGGGACATGGGGACATTGGGGGGACATTGGGGGGACATTGGGGACTTGGGGGGACATGGGGACACTGAGGTGGTCACAGGGACATTGGGGACATTGGGGACTGGGGGGACACTGGGGACATCGGGGTGGTCACAGGGACATTGGGGACATTGGGGACTGGGGGGACACTGGGGACATTGGGGTGGTCACAGGGACACTGGGGACTTGGGGGACATTGGGGAGACACGGGGAATTGGGGACATGGGGACTTGGGGGGGACACTGGGGACATTGGGGTGGTCACAGGGACATTGGGGACTTGGGGGACATTGGGGACGGGGGGACATGGGGACATTGGGGGGACATTGGGGACTTGGGGGGACATGGGGACATTGGGGGACATGGGGACTTGGGGACATTGGGGACTTGGGGGGACATGGGGACACTGAGGTGGTCACAGGGACATTGGGGACATTGGGGACTGGGGGACATTGGGGTGGTCACAGGGACACTGGGGACTTGGGGGACATTGGGGACGGGGGGACATTGGGGGGGACACAGGGAATTGGGGACATGGGGACTTGGGGGGACATGGGGACACTGAGGGGGTCACAGGGACATTGGGGACTGGGGGGATATGGGGACATTGGGGTGGTCACAGGGACATTGGGGACTTAGCAGGGACATGGGGACATTGGGGGGACATTGGGGATATTGGGGGGACATTGAGGACTTGGCAGGGACATGGGGACATTGGGGTGGCATTGGGGACATTGGGGACATTGGGGGGACACTGGGGACAGTGGGGGGGGCAGGTGGAGCAGACCGGGGGACGCAGGAGGGGACAGGAGGACACGGAGGGGACATGGAGGGGACAGGGATGGGTGGGGGGGGGGGGACACACCCGAGGGGGCTCGGTGGGGGTGGGGCTGGATTTTGGGGTCAGGAGAGGGGTCAGAGGTCAGTGGTCAGTCAGGGGTTGGGGTCAGGAACGGTCAAGGGCCAGACAAGGGGTCAGTGGTCAGGCAGGGGTCAGCCAGAGGTCAAGGGTCAGGCAGGGATTGGGGGGTCAGGGCTGGGTAAGTGGTCACTCAGTGGTCACTCAGGGGTCAGTGGTCACTCAGGGGTGAGTGGTCACTCAGTGGTCATTCAGTGGTCACTCAGTGGTCACCCACACGGCGCTGCCCCGCAGGTAGAAGGCCGTGGCCTTGGGCAGGGAGCAGCTCAGGGGTCAGACAGGGGTGAGGGGCGGGTCAGGGATTGGGGGTCAGTGGTCACTCAGGGGTCAGTGGTCACTCAGTGGTCACTCAGCGGTCACTCACGCGGCGCTGCCCCGCAGGTAGAAGGCCGTGGCCTTGGGCAGGGAGTAGCTCAGGTCAGGGTCCAGCGGTGTCCCCTGGGGCAGCGCCCAGGGCAGGCCGGGGGCAAACGGGGCCAGCCTGGGGGGACACGGGGACAGCGAGGGGTCACGGGGGGGACAACACTGAGGAGGGGACAGGGACACAGCTGGGGACACAAACACATCTGGAGAGGGACAAGGACACAGCTGGGGACACAGGGACACACCTGGAGGGGGACACAGGGACACAGCTGGGGACACAAACACACCTGGAGAGGGACAGGGACACAGCTGGGGACACAAACACATCTGGAGAGGGACAGGGACACAGCTGGGGACACAGGGACACACCTGGAGGGGGACACAGGGACACAGCTGGGGACACAAACACATCTGGAGAAGGACACAGGGACACACCTGGGGACACAAACACACCTGGAGGGACACAGGGACACAGCTGGGGACACAAACACACCTGGAGGGGGACATAGGGACACACCTGGGGACACGGGGACAGGGGTCACAGGGGGGGACAACACCGAGGAGGGACACAGGGACACACCTGGGGACACAAACACACCTGGAGGGACACAGGGACACACCTGGGACACACCTGGGGACACAGGGACACACCTGGAGAGGGACAGGGACACACTTGGGGGGGACAGGGACACACCTGGAAACACAGGGACACACCTGGGGAGGGACAGGAATGCACCTGGGGGGACACAGGGACACACCTGGGGGGGGCAGGACACACCTGGGGGGACACAGGGACACACCTGGGGAGGGACAGGAACACACCTGGGGGGTGACACAGAGACACAGCTGGGGAGGGACAAGGACACACCTGGGGAGGGACAGGAACACACCTGGGGGGACACAAACACACCTGGGGGGGGACACAAGGACACAGCTGGGGACACAAACACACCTGAGGGGTGACAGGGACACCCCTGGGAGTGCCACACCCCTGCAGGTGACACGATGCCACCTGTCCCTCACCTGTAGCGCCGGCGCTGCTGCACCAGGTGCCTCCGGCGCTGCCGCTGCAGCCGCGGGTGCCGCTCCATGGCCGGCGTGGTGGCTGCGGGGACATCGTCGGGGACATCGTCAGGGACGGGGGGGGACAGTCAGGTGCCCCCAGGTGTCCCCCGGGTGTCCCCACCTGTGCCCTCGGGCAGCTCCCAGGTGCCGTAGCCCTCGAGCCAGCGGTAGCACGGGAAGTGGAAGGGCCCGGGCTGGGCGGCGCCATCGGGGTCACCTGCGGTGGCAGCGGTGTCACCTGCGGCGGTGACGTCACCTCTCACATCACAGGTGTCACCTGCGGCAGTGACGTCACCTCTCACATCACGGGTGTCACCCGCGGGGGTGACATCACCTGTACTGTCACAGGTGTCACCTGCGGCAGTGACGTCACCTCTCACATCACGGGTGTCACCCGCGGGGGTGACGTCACCTGTACTGTCACAGGTGTCACCTGTGGTGGTGACGTCACCTCTCACATCCCTGGTGTCACCTGCGGGGGTGACGTCACCTGTACTGTCACAGGTGTCACCTGCGGGGGTGACGTCACCTCTCACATCCCAGGGGTCACCAGCGGGGGTGACGTCACCTCTCACATCACAGGTGTCACCCGCAGCGGTGACGTCACCTGTACTGTCACAGGTGTCACCTGTGGTGGTGACGTCACCTCTCACATCTCAGGTGTCACCCGCGGGGGTGACGTCACCTCTCACATCACGGGTGTCACCTGCGGGGGTGATGTCACCTCTCACATCCCAGGGGTCACCCGCGGGGGTGACGTCACCTCTCACATCACAGGTGTCACCTGTGGTGGTGACGTCACCTCTCACATCTCAGGTGTCACCTGCGGGGGTGACGTCACCTCTCACATCACAGGTGTCACCTGTGGTGGTGACGTCACCTCTCACATCACGGGTGTCACCTGCGGGGGTGACGTCACCTCTCACATCACAGGTGTCACCTGAGGCAGTGACGTCACCTCTCACATCCCAGGTGTCACCTGTGGTGACGTCACCTCTCACATCACGGGTGTCACCTGTGGTGGTGACGTCACCTCTCACATCCCAGGTGTCACCTGTGGTGATGTCACCTCTCACATCCCAGGTGTCACCTGTGGTGGTGACGTCACCTCTCACATCCCAGGTGTCACCTGTGGTGGTGACGTCACCTCTCACATCACGGGTGTCACCTGCGGGGGTGACGTCACCTCTCACATCACAGGTGTCACCTGAGGCAGTGACGTCACCTCTCACATCCCAGGTGTCACCTGTGGTGACGTCACCTCTCACATCACGGGTGTCACCTGTGGTGGTGACGTCACCTCTCACATCCCAGGTGTCACCTGTGGTGATGTCACCTCTCACATCCCAGGGGTCACCTGTGGCGGTGACGTCACCTACAGTGTCCCAGGTGTCACTTTTAGAGCTGGTGACATCCCCTAAAATACCACAGGTGTCACCTACAGAGATGACATCATCTGTAGTGTCACAAGCGTCCCCCACAGAGATTGTGATGTCACCCGCAGCGCCACAGGTGTCACCCACGGAAATGACGTCACCTGCGGTGTCACAGCTGTCACCTGCGGAGGTTGTGACACCACCCACAGCGCGACAGGTGTCGCTTTCGTGGGTGGTGACATCACCTGTGCCATGGCAGGTGTCACCTGTGGCATTGCCGATGCCACCTGTGGTATCACACCTGTCACCTAATGTCACCTGTGCCATCACAGATGTCACCTGTAGCACTGCCAATGTCACCCGGATCATCACAGGTGTCACCTATGGCACTGCCAATGTCACCTGTGGCACTGCCAATGCCACCTGTGCCATCACAGGCGTCACCTATGGCACTGCCAATGTCACCTGCGGCACTGCCAATGCCACCTGTGCCATCACAGGTGTCACCTATGGCACTACCAATGTCACCTGCGGCACTGCCAATGCCACCTGCGCCATCACAGGTGTCACCTGTGGCATTGCTGATGTCAGTTGGACCACCACAGGTGTCACCTGTGGCACTGCCAATGTCACCCGGACCATCACAGGTGTCACCTATGGCACTGCCAATGTCACCTGTGGCACTGCCAATGCCACCTGTGCCATCACAGGCGTCACCTATGGCACTGCCAATGTCACCTGCGGCACTGCCAATGCCACCTGCGCCATCACAGGTGTCACCTGTGGCATTGCTGATGTCAGTTGGACCACCACAGGTGTCACCTGTGGCACTGCCAATGTCACCCGGACCATCACAGGTGTCACCTATGGCACTGCCAATGTCACCTGTGGCACTGCCAATGCCACCTGTGCCATTGCAGGTGTCACCTGTGGCACTGCCAATGTCACCTGTGGCACTGCCAATGCCACCTGTGCAATCACAGGTGTCACCTGTGGCATTGCTGATGTCAGTTGGACCACCACAGGTGTCACCTGTGGCACTACCGATGTCACCTGGACCACCACAGGTGTCACCTGTGGCACTGCCAATGTCACCCGGACCATCACAGGTGTCACCTATGGCACTGCCAATGTCACCTGTGGCACTGCCAATGCCACCTGTGCCATCGCAGGTGTCACCTGTGGCAGCGTCGATGTCACCTGGACCATCACAGGTGTCACCCGTGGCACTGCAAATGCCACCTGTGCCATCGCAGGTGTCACCTGTGGCACTGCCAATGTCACCTGTGCCATCGCAGGTGTCACCTGTGGCAGCGCCGATGTCACCTGGACCATCACAGGTGTCACCCGTGGCACTACCAATGCCACCTGTGCCATCACAGGTGTCACCTGTGGCACTGCCAATGCCACCTGTGCCATCGCAGGTGTCACCTGTGGCAGCGCCGATGTCACCTGGACCATCACAGGTGTCACCCGTGGCACTGCCAATGCCACCTGTGCCATCGCAGGTGTCACCTGTGGCAGCGCCGATGTCACCTGTGCCATCGCAGGTGTCACCTGTGGCATTGCTGATGTCAGCTGGACCATTGACGGTGTCACCCGTGGCACTACCAATGCCACCTGTGCCATCACAGGTGTCACCTGTGGCACTGCCAATGCCACCTGTGCCATCGCAGGTGTCACCTGTGGCAGCGCCGATGTCACCTGGACCATCACAGGTGTCACCTGTGGCACTGCCAATGCCACCTGTGCCATCACAGGTGTCACCTGTGGCAGCGCCGATGTCACCTGGACCACCACAGGCGTCACCTGTGGCACTACCGATGTCCCTGCAGTGTCACCGCCCTCACCTGTGGTGGCAGTGCCGATGTCACCTGCGGTATCCTCAGGCTCCTCCTCCTCCTCCGGCTCCTCCTCCAGCTCCTCCTCCTCTGGTTCCTCCTCCTCATCGGTGTCCCCTGTCCCCTCACTGTCCCCTGTCCCCTCGTCCTCTGTCCCCTCATCCTCCGTCACCTCGTCCTCGCTGTCCCCTTCCTCCTCCTCGCTGTCCCCGCTGTCCTCGCTGTCCTCGCTGTCCTCGCTGTCCCCACGCTCCGCGGTGTCCCCGGCGGTGTCCCCGGCGGTGTCCCCAAGCTGTCCCCACACGCTGAGGGTCTCCAGGTACCAGGAGCTCTCGGGGAGGCTCCCGCAGGGCCCCTTGTGCACCTGCACGAGCAGCAGCCGCCCCAGGGGACGGGGGACACGGACGGTGTACTCTGTCACCTGTGGGGGGACAATGGGGACAGTGTTACTGCGTCAGTGTGTCACTGGCGCTGTGTCACTGTCACTGTCACTCAGTGTGTCACTGTCACTGTCACTGAGTGTGTCACCGTCACTGTGTCACCGTCACTGTCGGTGTGTCACTGTCACTGTATCACTGCATCACTGTCAGTGTGTCACTGGCGCTGTCACTGCGTCACTGTCACTGTGTCACCGTCACTGTGTCCCCTTTTTGGGGGTCTTGGGGACACCTGGGTCCCTTTTAGGGGTCTTGGGGACATCTGGGTCCCTTTTGGGGGTCTTGGGGACACTGTCAGTGTGTCACTCAGTGTGTCACTGTGCCACTGTCACTGTGTCACTGTGCCACTACCACAATGTCACTGTCACTATCACTGTATCACCGTCTCTGTCTCACTATCACTGTGCCACTGTGACAGTTTCACTGTGTCACTTTCGCTGTACCACTGTCACTGTGTCACTGCGTCACTGTGTCACCGTGTCACGTCTCTGTGTCACCGTGTCACTGTGCCACTGTCACTGTGTCACTGTTGCTGTGTCCCCTTTTTGGGGGTCTTGGGGACACCTGGGTCCCTTTTAGGGGTCTTGGGGACACTGTCAGTGTGTCAGTGTGTCACTGTCACTGTGTCACTGTGTCACGTCTCTGTGCCACTGTCACTGTGCCACTGTCACTGTGTCACTGTCACTGCGTCACCACCACTGTGTCACCGTCACTATCACTGCCAGTGTGTCACTGTGTCACTGCGTCACTACCACAATGTCACTGTCACTATCACCGTGTCGCCGTCTCTGTGTCACTATCACTGTGCCACTGTGTCACTTTCACTGTATCACTGTCACTGTGTCACTGTGTCACTGTGTCACTGTGTCACGTCTCTGTGCCACGGTCACTGTGCTACTGTAACTGTGTCACTGTCACTGCGTCACCATCAATGTGTCACCGTCACTGTCACTGTCAGTGTGTCACTGTATCACTGTCACTGTGTCACTGTGTCACTGTCACTGTGTCACTGTGTCACTGTGACCATGCCACGTCTCTGTGTCACTGTCACTGTGTCACTGTCACTGTGTCACTGTGTCACCGTCACTGTGTCACCGTCACTGTGTCACTGTGTCACTGTCGCTGTGTCCCCTTTTTAGGGGTCTTGGGGACACCTGGGTCCCTTTTGGGGATCTTGGGGACACTGTCAGTGTGTGACTCTGTCACTGTGCCACTGTCACTGTGTCACTGTGCCACTACCACAATGTCACTGTCACTATCACTGTGTCACCGTCTCTGTGTCACTATCACTGTGCCACTGTGTCACTTTCACTGTATCACTGTCACTGTGTCACTGTGTCACTGTCACTGTGTCACTGTGTCACTGTGACCATGTCACGTCTCTGTGTCACTGTCACTGTGTCACCGTCACTGTGTCACCGTCACTGTGTCACTGTGTCACTGTTGCTGTGTCCCCTTTTTGGGGGTCTTGGGGACACCTGGGTCCCTTTTAGGGGTCTTGGGGACATCTGGGTCCCTTTTGGGGGTCTTGGGGACACTGTCAGTGTGCCACTGTCACTGTGTCACTGCATCACTTCCACAATGTCACTGTCACTATCACCGTGTCACCGTCTCCGTGTCACTATCACTGTGCCACTGTGTCACTTTCACTGTATCACTGTCACTGTGTCACTGTGTCACTGTGTCACGTCTCTGTGCCACTGTCACTGTGCCACTGTAACTGTATCACTATCACTGTGTCACTGTCACTGTGTCACTGCGTCACCGTCACTGTGTCACCGTCACTGTCACTGTGTCACTGTGTCACGCCTCTGTGTCACCGTCACTGTGCCACTGTCGCTGTGCCACTGTCACTGTCACTGTGTCACTGTGTCACTGTGTCACTGTGTCACTGTGTCACTGTGTCACTGTGTCACGCCTCTGTGTCACTGTCACTGTGCCACTGTCGCTGTGCCACTGTCGCTGTGTCACTGTCACTGTGCCACTGTCACTGTCAGTGTGTCACTGTGTCACTGTCGCTGTGTCCCCTTTTTGGGGGTCTTGGGGACACTGTCAGTGTGCCACTGTCACTGTGTCACTGCGTCACTTCCACAATGTCACTGTCACTATCACCGTGTCACCGTCTCCGTGTCACTATCACTGTGCCACTGTGTCACTTTCACTGTATCACTGTCACTGTGTCACTGTGTCATTGTGTCACATCTCTGTGTCACTGTCACTGTGTCACTGTCACTGCATCACTGTCACTGTGTCACTGTGTCACCGTCACTGTGTCACTGTGTCACTGTTGCTGTGTCCCCTTTTTGGGGGTCTTGGGGACACCTGGGTCCCTTTTGGGGGTCTTGGGGACACTGTCAGTGTGTCACTCTGTCAGTGTGCCACTGTCACTGTGTCACTGTGCCACTACCACAATGTCACTGTCACTATCACTGTGTCACCGTCTCTGTGTCACTATCACTGTGCCACTGTGACACTTTCACTGTATCACTGTCACTGTGTCACTGTGTCACTGTGTCACGTCACCGTGTCACTGACACTGTGCCACTGTCGCTGTGTCACTGTCGCTGTCACTGTCAGTGTGTCACTGTCGCTGTGTCACTGTCAGTATCTCACTGTCACTGTCCCTGTGTCACTGTCACTGTGCTGCTGTCACTGTCGCTGTGTCACTGTCACTGTGTCAGCATCACTGTCACCACCTGTGTCACTGTCACTGTGTTGCTATCACTGTGTCACTGTCGGTGTATCACTGTGTCACTATCAGTGTGTCACTGTCGCTGTCAGCGTGTCACTGTCAGTGTCACTGTGTCACTGTCAGTGTCACTGTGTCACTCTCAGTTATTGTCACTGTCATTGTGTCACTATCACAGTGTCACCGTCACTGTCAGTGTGTCACCGTCTCTGTCTCACTGTCACTCTGTCACTGTCACTGTGTCACTGTCACTCTGTCACTGTCACTGTCAGCGTGTCACTGTCACTGTGTCACTGTGTTGCTGTCACCGTCACTGTCACTGTCACTGTCACTGTGTCACTGTCCCTGTGTCCCTGTCACTGTCACCGTCTCTGTCTCACTGTCACTATCAGTGTGTCACTGTCTCTGTGTCACTGTCACTGTGTCACCATCTCTGTCACTGTCACTTTTATCGTGTCACTATCACTGTGTCACTGTGTTGCTGTCACCGTCGCTGTCATTGTCACTGTGTCACTGTCACTGTGTCACTGTGTCACTGTCAGTGTGTCACTGTCAGCGTGTCACTGTCACTGTGTCACCGTCTCTGTCACTGTGTCACTGTCACTGTGTCCCTGTCACCGTCTCTGTCTCACTGTCACTATCAGCGTGTCACTGTCTCTGTGTCACTGTCACTGTGTCACCATCTCTATCGCTGTCACTGTGTCACCATCTCTGTCTCACTGTCTCTGTGTTACTTTTATCGTGTCACTATCACTGTGTCACTGTGTCGCTGTCACCGTCGCTGTCATTGTCACTGTATCACTGTCACCGTCACTGTGTCACTATCACTGTGTCACTGTCACTGTCAGCGTGTCACTGTCACTGTGTCACCGTCTCTATCACTGTGTCACTGTCACTGTGTCACTGTCACTGTGTCACTGTCCCTGTGTCCCTGTCACCGTCTCTGTCTCACTGTCACTGTCAGCGTGTCACTGTCACTGTGTCACCATCTCTGTCACTGTCACTTTTATCGTGTCACTATCACTGTGTCACTGTGTCGCTGTCACCGTCGCTGTCATTGTCACTGTGTCACTGCCAGTGTGTCACTATCACTGTGTCACTATCACTGTGTCTATGTCACTGTCACTATGTCACTGTCACCGTCGCTGTCACTATCACTGTGTCACTGTGTCACTGTATCACTGTCACTGTCAGCGTGTCACTGTCACTGTGTCACCGTCTCTATCACTGTGTCACTGTCACTGTATCACTGTCACTGTGTCCCTGCAGCTCATACCATGTCACCTGTACAGGGAACATCAACAGGGACACTGGGGACAGCGTCACTGTCACACCTCATACTCTGCCACCTGTGAGGACAATGGGGGCAGTGGGCACAGTGTCAGTGCCTCAGTGTGGCACCTGCACAGGGGACGTCAATGGGCACACTGGGGACAGCATTGTCCGTGTGTCATTGTCACCGAACCAGGTACTTGGTCACCTGTACAGGGGACACAACTGTCACCGTGTCACCGTGTCCCTGTCACCGAGCCAGGCACTCAGTCACCTGAGGGGACACTGGGGACATCAGTGGGGACACTGTCACCAAAGTGGGTACTTGGTCACCTGTGGGGACGCAGGGACTGTCACTGCAGTGCTGCCACCATCACCAGGCCACCGTTGTCACCATCGCTGTGCCACCATCCCCGTGCCACCGTTGTCACCATTGCTGCGTCACCTCTGTCACCATCACCAGGCCACCGTTGTCACCATCGCTGCGTCACCACCACTGTCCCACCGTTGTCACCATCACTGTGTTACTGCCACCATGTCACCACCGCTGCCACCATCACCAGGCCACCCTTGTCACCATTGCTGTGCCACCTTTGTCACCACCGTGCCACCGTTGCCACCATTGCTGTGTTACTGTCACCACATCACCACCGCTGCCACCATCACCAGGCCACCGTTGTCACCATTGTTGCATCCCCTTTGTCACTACCACCGTGCCACCGTTGCCACCATCATTGTGTCCCCTTTGTCACCACCACTGTGCCACCATTATCACCATCACTGTGCCACCTTTGTCACCACCGTGCCACCGTTGTCACCATCGCTGTGTTATTGTCACCACATCACCACCGCTGCCACCATCACCATGCCACCATTGTCACCATTGCTGCGTCACCTGTGTCACCATCACCGTGCCACCATTGTCACCATCACTGCGCCACCGCCGTCCCCACTGCTGTGTCACCGCTGTCACCGTCGCTGTGTCACCGCTGTCACCACCACCGTGCCACCGCTGTCACCATCTCTGTGTGACCTTTGTCACCACTGTGCCACCGCTGTCACCACCACCGTGCCACCGCTGTCACATCGCCGTGCCACCACCACCACGTCACCGAGCCACCGTCACCCGCTGCGGAAGCGTCACCGGTGTCACCATCGTTGCGTCACCGCTGTCACCGCTGCTGTGGCCCCACCACCGGGCCAGCACTGCTGTGTCACCGCTGTCCCCAGCACCCACTGGGGGACGGTGCCACCGTGCCACCGCCCTGCAGCGGCGCTGTCCCGCCTCTGTGCCACCACCCCCGTGGCCCCGTGTGCCCTGCCCCACCCTGCCGGGGATGGCGACACCGTCCCCGTGTCCCCAGGGCCACCCACGGAGGTTCACCTGCCACAGCCTCGCCCTGGGTGTCACCTCCACGTCACCGAGTGTCCCCCACCCCCCTCAATGCCCACGTCCCCTTTTTGGGGGGGCCTGGGGGACATCTGGGTGCCTTTTGGGGGGGCTGGGGGACATCTGGGTGCCTTTTTGGGGGTCTTGGGGACACCTGGGTCCCTTTTGGGGGGTCTTGGAGACATCTGGGTCCCTTTTGGGGGGGCTGGGGGACACCTGGGTCCCTTTTGGGGGTCTTGGAGACATCTGGGTCCCTTTTGGGGGGTGCTGCTGCTTCCTGAGGGGACCCAGATGTCCCCCAAAATCCCCCAAAGGGACCCAGGTGTCCCCCAGCCCCCCCCCACATCCCGCTAGGACTGTCCTGCTCCCCCTCCCCCTCCCCCAGAAGTGACACAGCCCCCCCAAACATCCCCCAGACCCCCCCAAACAACCCCCAGCTCCCCCTAAGACCCTCCTGACCCCCCCCAGAAGTGACACAGCCCCCCCAAACATCCCCCAGACCCCCCCAAACACCCCCCAAGTTCCCCTAAGACTCTCCTGACCCCCTCAGAGGTGACACAGCCCCCTCAAAGTCCCCCAGACCCCCAAAATCCCCCCAAGACCACCCTGACCCCCCCAGAAGTGACACAGCCCCCCAAACATCCCCCAGACCCCTGTAAACACCCCCCAGCTCCCCCTCAGAGGTGACACAGCCCCCCCAAAATCCCCCCAGCTCCCCCTACGACCCCTGACCCCCCAGAGGTGACACAGCCCCCCCCCCGAAGACCCCCAAACACCCCCCAGCTCCCCCTAAAACCCTCCTGACCCCCTCAGAGGTGACACAGCCCCCCCAAAGTCCCCCAGACCCCCCAAATCCCCCCAAGTCCCCCCTGACCCCCCCAGAAGTGACACAGCCCCCCAAACATCCCCCAGACCCCCCCAAACACCCCCCAGCTCCCCCTAAGACCCCCGACCCCCCAGAGGTGACACAGTCCCCCCCCGAAGACCCCCAAACACCCCCCAGCTCCCCCTAAGACCCTCCTGACCCCCTCAGAGGTGACACAGCCCCCCCAAAATCCCCCAGACCCCCCAAATCCCCCCAAGTCCCCCTAAGACCCCCCTGACCCCCCCAGAAGTGACACAGCCCCCCCAAAGTCCCCCAGACCCTCCCAAACACCCCCCAGCTCCCCCTAAGAGGTGACACAGCCCCCCCAAACATCCCCCCACACCCCCCAAATTCCCTCCCTGCACCCCCCCCGCCGCTCCCTCCCCTCAGAGCAGCCCAGGGCCCCCCCCCCACTCCCCTCACGCACCCCCCCCCCCCCCTTGTCCCCCTCCCCGTTTCTCACCGCGCCGCAGACGAAGTCGGGCCCCCAGCGGTCGAGGGGCGTTTTGGGGCTGCGCCCACGGGTCCCCACGAGAGTCACGGCGATGGCGTCGCTGGTGCCGGCGGCGGGAGCGGCTCCGGTGCGGACCCGCACCCGGTACGCGGCCATGGCGGCGACTGAGGCGGTGATTGACGCGGGGCGGAGCCAATGGCGGCGGGCCTCACGCGCGCCCCAGCCAATCAGAGCGCGGCGCGCAGGGGAGCGGCCAATAGCGGCGAGGGGAGGGGAAAAGGGGCGGGGATAAGCCGTCACGTCCGCCTTCACTTCCGGCGCCGCTTCCGGGTGCGATGGACCCCGAGTTCGACGATGTGGTGGCGGTGGAGGATCTGATGGTGAGGCCACGCCCCTCAGCGCCTGGACACGCCCCTTTTTGGCGGCCACACCCACCCCATGGACCCCCCCCAACAGCCGCGACCCCCCCCCGGGCCACGCCCCTTTTGTACCCGGCCCGCGCCCCTCCGTCCCCGCTGTGCCCGCCGTGGCCACGCCCCCTCCGCCGTGGCCACGCCCCCTCCGCCGTGGCCACGCCCCCTCAGGGACCCCTCCTCCCCCGCCCCCCCCCCGCGCAGCTCTGGGTTTGGCCCCGCCCATTTTCGGAGTAACCCCGCCCCCAACACGGCGTGACCCCGCCCACTAAGCAAGCCCCGCCCACTAAGCAAGCCCCGCCCCCCAGTACCCCCCCACTACTCCCAGTATCTTGTCAGTATCCTTCCCAGTGAGCCCAGTGCTCCCAGTGTCCTCCCAGTTACCGCCCTCCAGTGCTCCCAGTGTCCTCCCAGTTACCGCCCTCCAGTGCTCCCAGCGTCCTCCCTCCAGTGCTCCCAGTGTCCTCCCAGTGTCCTCCCAGTATCCCCCCTCCAGTGCTCCCAGTGTCCTCCCAGTATCCTCCCTCCAGTGCTCCCAGTGTCCTCCCAGTATCCTCCCAGTTACCGCCCTCCAGTGCTCCCAGTATCCTCCCAGTATGCTCCCAGTTACCGCCCTCCAGTGCTCCCAGTATCCTCCTTCCAGTGCTCCCAGTGTCCTCCCAGTTACCGCTCTCCAGTGCTCCCAGTTTCCTCCCAGTGTCCTCCCAGTATCCTCCCAGTGTCCTCCCAGTATCCTCCCTCCAGTGCTCCCAGTATCCTCCCAGTATCCTCCCTCCAGTGCTCCCAGTATCCTCCCAGTATCCTCCCTCCAGTGCTCCCAGTATCCTCCCAGTTACCGCCCTCCAGTGCTCCCAGTGTCCTCCCAGTATCCTCCCAGTTACCGCTCTCCAGTGCTCCCAGTGTCCTCCCAGTATCCTCCCAGTATCCTCCCAGTATCCTCCCAGTATGCTCCCCACTGCCCCCAGTGTCTCCCCACTTCCCCCATGACCTCAAGTGACCCCTCCAGACCCCTGATCCCTTTGACCCCCCCATGACCTCTGACCCCACGACCCCCGGCCTGCCGTGACCCCGGAACTCCTGACCCCGTGACCAAATGACCACGGGGCTCCTGACTCCTCCCCCGTGACCCCATGACCCCATGACCCCATGACCCCTGATATCTCCTGACCCCACTGACCTCTGACCCCCAAATCCCCCGTAACTCCCTACCCACAGCGACCCTGATCCCTGTAACCCCTGATGACCCCTGACCCCATAACCCTTGACCCCGTGTCCCCATGATGGTGCCACACCCGCTGACCCTTGTCCCCGTGACCCCCTGGTGACCCCTGACCCCACATGATCCCTGCTGACCCCCCTCATCCTCCTGATGTCCCCTGGTGTCCCCTCCTGGCCTCGATGACCCCCATGACCCCCAACAACCCCAGTGTCCCCCTGACCCCGCTGTCCCCCCGACCCCGCTGTCCCCCCTGACCCCGCTGACCCCCAACAGCCCTGGTGTCCCCCTGACCCCGCTGTCCCCCCGACCCTGATGACCCCGCTGACCCCTCTGACCCCGCTGTCCCCCCTGACCCCCAACAACCCCGGTGTCCCCTGTGACCCCGCTGACCCCGCTGACCCCCATGACCCCGCTGACCCCGCTGACCCCCCTGACCCCGATGACCCCCCTGACCCCACTGTCCCCCCTGACCCCCAACAACCCCGGTGTCCCCTGTGACCCCGCTGACCCCGCTGACCCCCATGACCCCAGTGTCCCCCGTGACCCCACTGACCCCCATGACCCCCGACAACCCTGCTGTCCCCCTGACCCCGATGACCCCCCTGACCCCGCTGTCCCCCCTGACCCCCAACAACCCCGGTGTCCCCCTGACCCCGCTGACCCCGCTGACCCCCACGACCCCGGTGTCCCCCCTGACCCCGATGACCCCCCTGACCCCACTGTTCCCCCTGACCCCCACGACCCCGGTGTCCCCCTGACCCCCAACAACCCCGCTGACCCCCTGACCCCACTGACCCCCATGACCCCCAACATCCCCAGTGTCCTCCTGGTGCCCCCCTGACCCCCCTGATGCCCCCCCCGTGCACCCCTGACCCCGCTGACCCCCCAAACCCTGGTGTCCCCACACCCCCCTGCTGACACCCCTGACCCCAATGCCACCCCTGACCCCCCACTGACCCCTCCTGACCCCGCTGACCCCCCCTGACCCCGGTGTCCCCCCCACTCCCCTGCTGTCCCCCCTGACCCCGCTGTCCCTTCCATCCCCCCAATACCCCCAGTGCCCCCCTGACCCCGCAGACCTCCCCAGTGTCCCCCCCACCCCCCACTGACCCCTCCTGACCCCTCTGACCCCGGTGTCCCCCCGGACCCCACTGACCCCTCTGACCCCGGTGTCCCCCCGGACCCCACTGACCCCTCCTGACCCCGGTGTCCCCCCACCCCCCTCCTGACCCCGATGTCCTCCCCACCCCCCCCACTGACCCCTCCTGACCCCGCTGACCTCTCCTGACCCCAATGCTCCCCCCAACCCCCTGCTGACCCCCCCAACCCTGGTGTCCCCGCTGACCCCACTGACCCCTCCTGACCCCAGTGCCCTCCCCACCCCCCTGCTGACTCCCCCTGACCCCAGTGTCCCCCTTGACCCCGGCACCCCCCCCATACCCATCGTCCCCGCTGACCCCGCTGACCCTCCTGACCCCGCTGACCCCCCTGACCCCCCTGACCCCCCCTGACCCCGCTGACCCCTCTGCTGTGTGCAGGCGCTGGAGCGGCGCTACGCTGCGGAGCGCCAGCAGGGGGCGCTGTCGCGGCAGTGCCGGTTCGAGTACGGCTGGGGGCTCGTCCGGAGCCGCTACCAGGAGGACATCGCCCGCGGGGTGGCGCTGCTGGCCGGTGAGGGGCGGGGCTAACACAGGGGGAGGGGCTAACGCAGCACCGCCATTGCCCGCGGGGTGGCACTGCTGGCCAGTGAGGGGCGGGGCTAACACAGGGGGAGGGGCTAATGCAGCACCGCCATTGCCCGCGGGGTGGCCCTGCTGGCCGGTGAGGGGCGGGGCTAACGCAAGGGGCGGGGCTAATGCAGCACCGCCATTGCCCGCGGGGTGGCGCTGCTGGCCGGTGAGGGGCGGGGCTAACACAGGGGGAGGGGCTAATGCAGCACCGCCATTGCCCACGGGGTGGCGCTGCTGGCCGGTGAGGGGCGGGGCTAACGCAAGGGGCGGGGCTAATGCAGCACCGCCATTGCCCGCGGGGTGGCGCTGCTGGCCGGTGAGGGGCGGGGCCGGCAGAGGGGCGGGGCTAACGGAGCACCGCCATTGCCCATGGGGTGGCGCTGCTGGCCGGTGAGGGGCGGGGCTAACACAGGGGGAGGGGCTAACGCAGCACCACCATTGCCCGCGGGGTGGCGCTGCTGGCCAGTGAGGGGCGGGGCCGGCAGAGGGGCGGGGCTAACGCAGCACCGCCATTGCCCGCGTGGTGGCGCTGCTGGCCAGTGAGGGGCGGGGCTAACACAGGGGGAGGGGCTAACGCAGCACCGCCATTGCCCGCGGGGTGGCGCTGCTGGCCAGTGAGGGGCGGGGCCGGCAGAGGGGCGGGGCTAACGCAGCACCGCCATTGCCCGCAGGGTGGCCCTGCTGGCCGGTGAGGGGCGGGGCTAACACAGGGGGCGGGGCTAACGCAGCACCGCCATTGCCCGCAGGGTGGCACTGCTGGCCACTGAGGGGCGGGGCCGGCAGAGGGGCGGGGCTAACGCAGCACCGCCATTGCCCGCAGGGTGGCGCTGCTGGCCACTGAGGGGCGGGGCTAACGCAGGGGGCGGGGCTAATACGGGGGCAGGGCTAATGCAGCACTGACATCACCCACGGGTGGGCGCTGTTGGCCGTTGAGGGGTGGGGCTAACGCAGGGGGCGGGGCTAACACAGGGGCGGGGCTAACACAGGGGGCGGAGCTAACACAGCACTGCCATCGCCCACGGGGGGGGGCGCTGCTGAGCAGAGGGGGGCGGGGCTAATGCAGGGGCTGGGGCTAATACAGGGGCGGGGCTAATGCAAGGGGCGGGGCTAACGCAGCACCGCCATTGCCCGCGGGGTGGCGCTACTGGCCGGTGAGGGGCGGGGCTAACGCAGGGGGCGGGGCTAATACAGGGGGCGGGGCTAACGCAGCACTGACATCCTCCGTGGGGTGGCGCTGCTGAGCAGAGGGGGGCGGGGCTAATACAGGGGGTGGGGCTAACGCAGCACTGACATCACCCACAGGGGGGCGCTGCTGGCCGTTGAGGGGCGGGGCTAACGCAAGGGGCGGGGCTAATACAGGGGGCGGGGCTAACGCAGCACTGACATCCCCCGTGGGGTGGCGCTGCTGAGCAGAGGGGGGCAGGGCTAATACAGGGGGCGGGGCTAACGCAGCACCGCCATCGCCCACGGGGTGGCGCTGCTGAGCAGAGGGGGCGGGGCTAACGCAAGGGGCGGGGCTAATACAGGGGCAGGGCTAACGCAGGGGCGGGGCTAACGCAGGGGGCGGGGCTAACGCAGCACCGCCATCGCCCACGGGGTGGCGCTGCTGAGCAGAAGGGGCGGGGCTAATACAGGGGGCGGGGCTAATACAGGGGGCGGGGCTAACACAGCACCACCATCGCCCATGGGGTG
Organism: Cyanocitta stelleri; assembly: GCA_026167965.1. Taxonomy (NCBI): domain Eukaryota; kingdom Metazoa; phylum Chordata; class Aves; order Passeriformes; family Corvidae; genus Cyanocitta; species Cyanocitta stelleri. The sequence goes on from JANXIP010000179.1 coordinate 186,718, forward strand.
GCGCTGCTGGCCAGTGAGGGGCTGGGCTAATGTAGGGGGCGGGGCTAATGCAGGGGCGGGGCTAATACAGGGGGCGGGGCTAACGCAGGGGGCGGGGCTAACGCAGCACCGCCATCGCCCACGGGGTGGCGCTGCTGGCCAGTGAGGGGCTGGGCTAACACAGGGGCGGGGCTAATACAGGGGGCGGGGCTAATACAGGGGGCGGGGCTAACGCAGGGGGCGGGGCTAACGCAGCACCGCCATCGCCCACGCGGGGGCGTTGCTGAGCAGAGGAGGGCGGGGCCAGGCAGGAGGCGTGGCCATGGTGAGGCCATGGGGGGGGCTATGAGGGGGCTCTGGGGGCGTTATGGGGGCGCTATGGGGGAAATATTTGGGGGTTGGGGTCTCTGGGGGGGTTCATGGCCCTGTTCCTGCCCCCTCCCCCCCCCCCCCCCCCCAGAGCTGCTGCCCGAGACCCCCCCGGAGGAGCAGCGCGATGTCCTGTTCTACCTGGCCCTGGGCAACTACCGGCTCAAGGTGGGCACACGGGGACAGCGGGGGGGATCGGGGACATTGGGGGGACAGAGAGGAAACATGGGGGGCTCGGGGAGATGACAGAGGTGACGGAGGTGACAGGGAGGTGGCAGGGAGGTGGCAGGAGGTGGCAGAGGTGACAGAGGTGACAGGAGGTGGCAGGAGGTGGTAGAGGTGGCAGAGGTGGCAGAGGTGACAGGGAGGTGGCAGAGGTGGCAGGGAGGTGGCAGAGGTGGCAGGCAGGTGGCAGGAGGTGGCAGAGGTGACAGGAGGTGGCAGGAGGTGGCAGGAGGTGGCAGAGGTGACAGGAGGTGACAGGAGGTGGCAGGAGGTGGTAGAGGTGGCAGAGGTGGCAGAGGTGACAGGGAGGTGGCAGAGGTGGCAGAGGTGGCAGGAGGTGACAGAGGTGACAGGAGGTGGCAGGAGGTGGTAGAGGTGGCAGAGGTGGCAGAGGTGGCAGAGGTGACAGGGAGGTGGCAGAGGTGGCAGGGAGGTGGCAGAGGTGGCAGAGGTGACAGGGAGGTGGCAGAGGTGGCAGGAGGTGGCAGAGGTGACAGGAGGTGGCAGGAGGTGACAGAGGTGACAGGAGGTGACAGGAGGTGGCAGGAGGTGGTAGAGGTGGCAGAGGTGGCAGAGGTGACAGGGAGGTGGCAGAAGTGGCAGGGAGGTGACAGAGGTGGCAGGGAGGTGGCAGAGGTGGCAGGAGGTGACAGGAGGTGAAGGGAGGTGACAGGAGGTGATAGGTGCCAGGAGGCGACAAAGGGGACAGGGAGGTGCCAGAAGGTGCCAGGAGATGCCAAGAGGTGCCAGGAGGTGCCAGGGAGGTGGCAGAAGTGCCAGAAGGTGCCAGGAGATGCCAGAAGGTGCCAGGGAGGTGGCAGGAGGTGCCAGAAGGTGCCAGGGAGGTGCCAGGGAGGTGGCAGGGAGGTGCCAGGGAGGTGCCAGAAGGTGCCAGGAGGTGCCAGGAGGTGCCCCAGGATGCCAGGAGGTGGCAGGGAGGTGGCAGGGAGGTGGCAGGGAGGTGCCAGAAGGTGCCAGAAGGTGGCAGGAGATGCCAGGAGGTACCAGGGAGGTGCCAGGAGGTGCCAGGAGGTGCCAGGGAGGTGCCAGGGAGGTGCCAGAAGGTGCCAGGAGGTGCCAGGAGGTGCCCCAGGATGCCAGGAGGTGCCGCGGGTGTCCCCACAGGAGTACGAGCGCTCCCTGGAGCACCTGGAGCGGCTCCTGGCAGCAGAGCCCCAGAACCCGCAGGTGCTGCGCCTGCGGAGCCGCGTCCGGAGCCGCCTGAGGCGCGGTGAGGGGACGGCGGGGACGGGGGGGGGGGCGTGACATGGGACCCCCAGGGACCCCCAGGGACCCCAGGGAGCCCAGGGAGCCCCAGGGACCCCAGAGTGGCCCCAGAGTGACCCCCCAGGGACCCTCCAGAGTGACCCTTAAAGCCCTCCCAGTGACCCAAATGACCAAGAGTGACCCCACAGGGACCCCCCCGAATGACCCCACAGTGACCCCAGAGTGACCCAAATGACCCCAGAGTGACCCCAGAGGGACCCCCCCAAATGACCCCAGTGACCCAAATGACCAAGAGTGACCCCACAGGGACCCCAGGGAGCCCCAGGGAGCCCCAGGGACCCCAGAGTGGCCCCAGAGTGGCCCCAGAGTGACCCCCCAGGGACCCCCCAGAGTGACCCTTAAAGCCCTCCCAGTGACCCAAATGACCAAGAGTGACCCCACAGGGACCCCCCCAAATGACCCCAGGGACCCAAATGACCAAGAGTGACCCCACAGGGACCCCCCGAATGACCCCACAGTGACCCCAGAGTGACCCCAGAGTGACCCCACAGGGACCCCCCCAAATGACCCCAGGGACCCAAATGACCACAGAGTGACCCCACAGGAACCCCCCTGAATGACCCCAGGGACCCCCCAGTGACCCAAATGACCAAGAATGACCCCACAGGGACCCCCCCGAATGACCCCAGTGACCACACAGTGACCCCAGAGTGACCCCAGGGACCCCCCTGAGTGACCCTTAAAGCCCCCTTAGTGGCCCAAATGACCAAGAGTGACCCCCCAGGGACCCCCCTGAATCACCCCAGGGACCCCAGAGTGACCCAAATGACCCCCAGTGACCCCACAGGGACCCCCGAATGACCCCAGGCACCCCCCAGTGACCCCAGAGTGACCCCAGGGACCTCCCAGAGTGACCCTTAAAGCCCCCCCCAGTGACCTAAATGACCAAAAGTGACCCCACAGGAACCCCCCAAATGACCCCAGGGACCCCCCAGGGACCCAAATGACCCCAGAGTGACCCCACAGGGACCCCCCGAATGACCCCAGGGACCCCAGAGTGACCCAAATGACCCCCAGTGACCCCACAGGAACCCCCCGAATGACCCCAGGGACCCCCCAGGGACCCCAGAGTGACCCCAAGGACCTCCCCGAGTGACCCCAGGGACCCCAGAGTGACCCAAATGACCAAGAATGACCCCACAGGGATCCCCCCGAATGACCCCAGGGACCCCCCAGTGACACAAATGACCAAGAGTGACCCCACAGGGACCCCCCCCCGAATGACCCCAGGGACCCAAATGACCACGAGTGACCCCAGAATGCTCCTTCGAGACCCCAGGGACTGCCCTGAGTGACCCCAGTGACCCAGAGTGACCCATAAGAACCCCCAATGACCCCCCCAGTGACCCCAGAGTGACCCTCGGTGACCCCCACCACCAAGAGTGACCCCCAGTGCCCCCCCCAGTGACGCCCCGTGACCCAGAGTGACCCTTAAATCCCCAAAGTGACCCCTCAGTGACCCCCCCCCGAGTGACCTCTGTCCCCTCCTGTGTCTCCCCCTCCCCCCCCAGACGGGCTGGTGGGCGCGGCCATCGTGGGGGGCGTGGTCATGGGCGTGGCCGGGCTGTTGGGCGTGGCCATCTCTCGCGCCACCCGGCACTGACCCCGCCCCCCGCCCGGCCCCGCCCCTCCCCCACCGCCGCACGCACGCGGGGACAACGCGGGGACAACGCCGGGACGTGGCGGTGACGTCACGGGGGGGGGGGGGCGCGAACGTGGGAGTGACGTCATCAGAGGGACACCACGGCGGCGCGGTGACGTCGCGGTGACGCCGCGGTGACGTCGCGGTGACGTCACGGCCGCTGCCGACCCCCCCCCCCTCCCCCGGTGCCTTGGGGACACCCGTGTCCCCCCCCCCTCCCCCACCCCCCCACTGTCCCCTCCCCCCGCTGTAAATAAACCTCGTTGGGCTCCGTGTGACGTCACTGATGGGGGAGGGGCGGGGCAGCGCCCATCCCCCACCGGGGGTGGGGGGGGGCGGGGACGTTGGGGGGGGGTAGGGGAGGGGACGCTGCGAGTGACCATCCCCTCGGTGACCGTGGCCACCCCAGGTGACCACCCCCATGACTCGTGGTGGCCGTGACCTCACAGGTGACCGTGGCCATCCCCACCCCACGGATGACCATCCCCACGGTGGCCAGGACCCCACAGCTGATGGTCCCCGTGGTGGCCAGGCCACCACCCCCCTGGTTGACCACCCCCACAGTGGCCACGAGCATCCCCACAGTGGCCACCACCTCCCAGCTGACCACTGCCCTGCTGCCCACGCCTCATGGTGGCCTCGCCGTCCCTGTCCCCATGTCCTCATGTCCCCTCTGTCCCTGTCTCCTCCCCCTTGTTCCCGTGACCTCCCCCCGTCCCTTGTCCCTGTCCCCTCCCCCATCCCTGTCCCCTCCCCCCGTTCCTGCCCCCCTGTCCCCATGACCTCCCCCCCGTCCCCTGTCCCTGTCCTTGTCCCCTCTCCCTGTTCCCTCTCCGTGTCCCTGTCCCCCGTCCCTGTCCCCTATCCCCCTGTCCCCGTGCCCTCCCCTTGTCCCCCTGTCCCTCTGTCCCTCCCTGTCCCCTGTCCCCGTCCCTGTCCCCTCCCCCTATCCCTGTCCCTATCCCCTGTTCCTTGTCCCCTGTTTGTCCCTGTCCCCCTGTCCCCCTGTCCCCTCTCCTTGTCCCTGTCCCCTCTCCCCCTCTGTCCCTTGTCCCCCTGTCCCTCTGTCCCCCCGTCCCTGTCCCCCTGTCCCCTCTCCCCTGTCTGTCCCTGTCCCCCTGTCCCTCCCTGACCCCTCCCCCTGTCCCCGTCCCCCTGTCCCCTGTCCTGTCTGTCGCTTGTCCCCCTATCCCCTGTCCCCGTCCCTCTGTCCCCCTTCCCCTCTCCCCCTGTCCCTATCCCCTGTCCCTTGTCCCCTGTTTGTCCCTGTCCCCCTGTCCCTCCCTGTCCCCTCCCCCGTCCCCGTCCCTGTCCGCCTGTCCCTTGTCCCCTCTCCCCTGTTTGTCCCTTGTCCCCTGTCTGTCCCTCTGTCCCTCTCCCCCCTCCCCCTATCCCTGTCCCCCTGTCCCCTCTCCTTGTCCCTGTCCCCTCTCCCCCTCTGTCCCTTGTCCCCCTATCCCTCTGTCCCCCCGTCCCTGTCCCCCTGTCCCCTCTCCCCTGTCTGTCCCTGTCCCCCTGTCCCTCCCTGACCCCTCCCCCTGTCCCCGTCCCCCTGTCCTGTCCTGTCTGTCCCTTGTCCCCCTGTCCCCTGTCCCCGTCCCTCTGTCCCCCTTCCCCTGTCCCCTTGTCCCCCTGTCCCCTGTCGTGTCCCCCTGTCCCGAGCCCCCCCAGGCCAGTTCGGAGCCGGGTGCCGTAGCCAAGGATCCGGGGTTTATTCGCTGCGGTTAAACAAGAGCCCGAGCCCGGGTTGGGGGGCGGGGGGGGGGTGGGGGGGCCCTGGGGACCCCGAGGGGACCCCGCGGGGCCCGGCTGGGGACCCCCCCCGCCCGGGGATATATTCATATTTATATATTCATATTTATAATCGCAGTGGTCCTCGCCCCCCCCCCCCAACCCCAACCCCCTCCCCACCAAAAAAAAAAAAAACGCCCCCACCCCCACCCCGGGGCGCTGCCCCTCCCCCCACCCCCCCCCACCCCCTCCGCCGGATTTGGGGTGAATTCGGGCGTTTCTGGCAATGGGGGGAGGGGGGGTCGGGGGGGGGGTCGGGGGGGGTGGTCCCCGGGCGGGGGGGGGGCCCCCCCAGGGCCCCCCTTGATCTCAGTCGTCGATGCAGATCACCTCCCCCCCCCCGCGGCTCCTTCTTCTCCAGCCCTTCGGCCTCGCGCTCCCGCTTCACCAGCACCGGGGGCCCGTTGGCGGCTGGGGGGGCACGGGGGGGGGGGTCGGGGGAGGGCACGGAGACCCCCGGGGACACCCCAGGGACCCCTCCCCCCCCCCCTCCCGCCTCACCAGCACCGCGGGGCACGGAGACCCCTCCCCCGGAGAGGTGACACCCACGGGGACACCCCAAGGATGTCCCCACCCAGGGACCCCTCAATGACCCCCCCAGGGACCCCTCAATGACCCCCCACCCACGGACCAGAGCCCCCCCTTCCCCCCACCATGTGCCCATTTTGGGACCCCCCCCCCTTTGTCCCCAGGTTTTGGGACTGCCCCTAAATGCCCCCATTTCAGGGACCCCCCCCATGTCCCCAGGTTTGGGGAACGCCCCAATGTCCCCAGGTTTTTGGGCCCCCCCAATGTCCCCAGGTTTTTGGGCCCCCCAATGTCCCCCATTTTTGGGCTCCCCCCACAACGTCCCCATTTTAGGGACACCCCCAATGTCCCCAGGTTTTTGGGCCCCCCAATGTCCCCAGATTTTGGGACCCCCCCAATGTCCCCAGGTTTTTGGGCCCCCCCATGTCCCCAGGTTTCGGGGACCTCCCCCCAGTGTCCCCAGGTTTTTGCCCCCCCCCATGTCCCCAGGTTTTTGGGCCCCCCAGTGTCCCCAGGTTTCGGGGACCCCCCCATGTCCCCATTTCAGGGACCCCCCCCAATGTCCCCAGATTTTGGGGCCCCCCAATGTCCCCTATTTTTGCCCCCCCCCCCGTGTCCCCGTCTCTGGGGACCCTCACCGGAGATGAAGGAGCCCGGTGGCATCTGGCTGTAGTTGGCTCCCCCGGGGGGGGGGAGGGCTCCGGCCGGGGGGGTCCCGAAGGTGCCCCCGTAGCTCGGGGGGGTGGCGTAGGGCCCCGGCGGGAAGGTCTGGGGACAAGGGGACACCGCTGTCACCTCCTGCTGCCACCAGAACCCCCCCCAAGCTGAGGGGTGTCCCCAAGGTGCAGGGGTGTCCCCAGGGTGGGGGGGTTGTCCCTGAGCTGAGGGGTGTCCCCAGGGTGAGGGGTGTCCCCAAGGTGGGGGGGGGGGGTTGTCCCCAAGGTGCAGGGGATGTCCCCGAGCTGAGGGGGGTCCCCAAGGTGCAGGGGTGTCCCCAAGGTGGGGGGGATGTCCCCGAGCTGGGGGGTGTCCCCAAGGTGGGGGGGATGTCCCCGAGCTGAGGGGGGTCCCCAAGGTGCAGGGGTGTCCCCAAGGTGGGGGGGATGTCCCCGAGCTGGGGATTGTCCCCAAGGTTCAGGGGTGTCCCCAGGGTGGGGGGGATGTCCCCAAGGTTCAGGGGTGTCCCCAGGGTGAGGGGTGTCCCCAAGGTGGCTGTGGGTGGAAGGTCCCTGAGTAGCAGGGGGACGTCCCCAAGGGATGTCCCCAGGGCAGGCGGTCGGTCCCCAAAGTGGTGGGGATGTCCCCAGGACACACTGGCCACGTCCCCAGGACAGGGTGGCCATGCCCTGGGGCAGAGTGGCCATGCCCCAGGACAGAGTGGCCATGCCCCAGGACAGAGTGGTCATGCCCCAGGACAGAGCGGGGATGTCCCCAGGACACAGTGGCCATGCCCCAGGGCAGGGTGGCCATGTCCCCAGGACAGGGTGGACATACCCCAGGACACAGTGGCCATGCCCCAGGGCAGGGTGGACATACCCCAGGACAGAGTGGCCACATCCCAGGACAGACTGGCCATGTCCCCAGGACAGAGTGGCCACATCCCAGGACAGACTGGCCATGTCCCCAGGACAGAGTGACCATGCCCTGGGGCAGAGTGGTCACAACCCAGAACAGTGACCACATCCCAGAACAGAGTGGCCACATCTCAGGACAGAGTAGCCATGCCCCAGGACAGAGTAGCCACATCCCAGGACAGAGTGGCCGCGTCCCCAGGACAGAGTGGCCACATCTCAGGACAGAGTGGCCACATCCCAGAACAGAGCAGCCACATCCCAGAACAGAGTAGCCACACCCCAGAACACAGTAGCCACACCCCAGGACAGAGCGGCCACGTGCCCGGGGCGTGTTCGGGTGGGGGGAGGGGGCGACTTACGGGCGGGGGGTGGCTCTCGGTGCCCTTGCTGGCCAGGCGGCTGAGGATGCTGCGCTCGGACATCTGGAGGCGGGCGGCGATGGGGGGGATGCGGGACAGGGTGGCCGGCAGGCGCGTCACGTCCGCCTTCATGTCACTCAGCAGCTCCTCCAGCTGGTTCAGCACTGCCAGCGGGGCCGGGGGGGGGACAGAGAGAGAAAAACAGGGGCGGGGGGGGCCCGTCAGCGCCGGGGGGCCGTCCCGCACCTACTCACAGGTTACTCATAGGTTACTCACAGGTTACTCACGGGTTACTCATGGGTTACTCATGGGTTACTCATGGGTTACTCCCGGGTTACTAATGGAACACGGGGAGGGGGGGTGGGTGGGAGATACTCACGTGAGGATGGGGAGTGGGGAGGGGGAGAGGGAGGAGCCTGGGAGGTACTCAGGGGATACTCAGAGCCTACTCGGGGGCTGCTCCTGCGCGGGGGGAGTGGTGCATGCTTGGGGGGGGGGGAGGGGGGCTTGGAGTAGGGTGGGAGTACTCAGGGGGTGCTCCGGAGTTACTCTGGGGGTACTCGTGGCTTGCTCTGGGGGTACTCTGGAGTTACTCTGGGTTTACTCCTGACTTACTCAGGGTATGCCGCACTTACTCTGGAGGTACTCCAGGGTTACTCTGAGTATCTCCTGGGGTACTCCGGAGATACTCTGGGGTTACTTTGAGTATCTCCTCAGGTAGTCCAGGGATACTCCAGGGTTACTTTGAGCATCTCCTTGGGTACTCCAGAGATACTCCGGGGTTACTTTGAGTATCTCCTTGGGTACTCCGGAGATACTCTGGGGTTACTTTGAGTATCTCCTGGGGTACTCCAGAGATACTCCGGGGTTACTTTGGGCATCTCCTCGGATACTCGGGAGATACTCCAGGGTTACTTCGAGTACCTCCTCGGGTACTCCAGAGATACTCCGGGGTTACTTTGAGCATCTCCTTGGGTACTCCGGAGATACTCCAGGGTTACTTTGAGTATCTCCTGGGGTACTCCGGAGATACTCCGGGGTTACTTTGAGTATCTCCTGGGGTACTCTGGAGACACTCCGGGGTTACTTTGAGCATCTCCTCGGGTACTCCAGAGATCCTCTGGGCCTGCTCCTCAGATACTCCGGGTTTACTCCTCAGCCACACTAAAGACCTGGGACGCACCAGGGATCCTCCACAGCCACACCAGAGCTACTCGGGGCAGCCTCATCCCCTACTCCGTGGTTACTCCTGCCACGGGCGCCACGGCCCAGCGCTACTCCTCGCTTCCTCCGGGGATACCCCTGGCATTAAACACACCGGGGATACTCCGGGCTCACACCGGGGGCGCTCCGGCGCATGCAGACACCGGCGCTACTCCAGCCTTACTCCCGGCATGCACTGCGGCCACTCCGCCCGCGGGGATACTCGGGGGATACTCCGCAAAAACACCCCCGGGGTGGGGAGGGGAGGGGAGGGGAGGGAAGGAGGGGAATCGAGGCATGAACTACTCCAGAGATACACACAGGACGGCACTAGGGACATACTCCAGGTTTACACCACAGATACTCAGCAGCGACACCTCAGCGCCAAGCCACAGCCCCGGGAGCCCCTCAATCCGCGCCCGGCCTTACTCCGGCTTTACTCCGGCCTTACTCCGGCTTTACTCCGGCTTTACTCCGACTTTACTCACACCCCAAAAAACACCCGCGGGCAGCTCGCGGCCCCTCCCCGGCGTGCCCCAGGCCCCCAGAAAGCACACGCAGAGCAAGGATACACCGGGAGGCGGCGGTTGGGAGCAGAACCCCTCTTTAATGGTTGCTGGACGCGTACAGAGGTGCGAGGCGCTACACGGGGCGTCCGCGCCGGGCGCGCCGGCCCCCCCGCCTCTTACCCTTGTGCAGGACGGCGTTCGCGGGCTTGTTGCCCGCCAGCGACTCCTTGGACAAGTGCTGGTGGCTCTCGGCCAGGCACTCGACCTCGGCGAAGCGCGTGTTGAGGGCCATGGCGGGGTGGCTGGGGTCCTGCGTCATGTTCAGGTAGGCGGCGCGGCGCAGCTGCTCCTCGATCACCAGCGCCTGCTCCAGCAGCTGCGGGGCGGCGGGGAAGGGGTTAAACGGGGGGGCGGGAGAGGGGGGAGGGGGTCAGGCAACAGCTGGAGGGGGTCAGGGGTCCACGCAGTACAACCCTGACTTCATCGGCATCTGGAGGGCCCAGGTGTTGGGGGGGGCCAGGGGCCCTGATCTCATCAACATCTGGAGGGTCCAGGTGTTGGAGGGGGGCCAGGGGCCCTGATCTCAACATCTGGAGGACCCAGGTGTTCATATGTCCAATTCTGATGTTGCCCAACATCTGGAGGGCCCAGGTGTTGAGGGATCCAAGCCTGATCTCATCAACATCTGGAGGACCGAGGAGTTGGGGGTCCGACCCCGATCTCATCAACATCTGGAGGACCCAGGTGTTCACATGTCCAATTCTGATGTTGCCCAACATCTGGAGGGCCCAGGTGTTGGGGGGTCCAACCCTGACCTCATCAACATCTGGAGGGTCCAGGTGTCTGAGCACCCAACCCTGATGTCACCCAACACCTGGAGCACCCACCCAGCTGTGTCCGAGCACCCTCGGCCTCCTTCCCGCCCTTGTCAGCCCCTCGTGCAAGGCCAGCCCTTGTGTGACCCTCACCGTCACCCCCGTGCCACCCTCACCATCACCTCTGTGCCACCCTCACCGTCACCTCTGTGCCAGCCTCAGTGTCACCCCTGTGCCACCCTGTCACCCCCGTGCCACCCTCACTGTCACGCCCGTGCCACCCTCACCATCACCTCTGTGCCACCCTCACCGTCACCTCTGTGCCAGCCTCAGTGTCACCCCTGTGCCACCCTCAGTGTCACCCTCCTGCCACCCTCGCCATCACCTCTGTGCCACCCTCACTGTCACCCCTGTGCCACCCTCACTGTCACCCCCGTGCCACCCTCAGTGTCACCCTCAGTGCCACCCTCACTGTCACCTCTGTGCCACTCTCACCGTCACCTCTGTGTCACCCTCACCATCACCCCCGTGCCACCCTCAGTGCCACCCTCCTGCCATCCTCAGCATCACCCCCATGCCACCCTCACCATCACCCCCATGCCACCCTCACCGTCACCCCCGTGCCACCCACACCGTCACCCCCGTGCCACTCTGTCACATCTCTGCCACCCCCGTGCCACTGTCACTGTCACCCCCATGCCACCCTGCCACCTGCGCGTCACCTTCACCCCTGTGCCACCCACACTGTCACCTCTGTGCCACTCACACTGTCACCTCTGTGCCACCCCCGTGTCACCCTCACCCCCATGCCACCCACACTGTCACCCCCCGTGCCCCCCCGTGCCACCCTCACTGCCACCCCCATGACACCCTCACTGTCACCCCCCGTGCCACCCCCGTGCCACCCTCACTGTCACCCCTGTGCCACCCTCACCGTCACCCCCGTGCCACCCCCGTGCCACCCTCACTGTCACCCCCGTGCCACCCCCGTGCCACCCCCGTGCCACCGCGGGCGCTGACCTTGAAGCGGCGTGCGAGGAACTTGTTCTTCATCTCCAGGAAGTTCCCTTTGGAGGCTTCGCCCTTGAAGGGTTCGTTGATGACCCCGAAGGCGCCGTCGTTCTGGATGTCGGTCCAGCGCGCGTAGCCGTGGCTGCACGCTAAGGACTGGCACCGTGTACCCGTGGCACCCTGGCACTGTGTACCTGTGGCACTGTCACTGTGTACCTGTGGCACCCTGGCACCCTGGCACCGTCACCCTGTCACTGCATCACCGCATCACCCCGTCCCCAACATCCCTCACACACAGCACACGTAGCCGTGGCTGCACGCTAAGGACTGGCACCGTGTACCTGCAGCCCCGTGGCACCCTGGCACCGTGTCACTGTGTACCCGTGGCACCCTGTCACCATGTCACTGTCACCGTGTACATGTGGCATCCTGTCACCCTGGCACCGTGTCACTGTCACCGTCTACATGTGGCACCCTGGTACCATGGCACTGTGTCACTGTGTCACCCTGTACTCGTGGCACCCTGGCACCCTGTCACCATGCCGCTGTGTCACTGCGTCACTGTCACCGTGTACCCGTGGCACTCTGGCACCATGTCACTGGCACCGTGTACCCGTGGCACCCTGGCACTGTGTCACTGTCACCATGTATCCGTGGCACCCTGGCACCATGGCACTGTGTCACTGTCACCATGCCACCATCACTGTCAGCCTGTCATCATCACTGCCACCATGCCACCATCACTGCCACCATGCCACCATCACTGTCCCCGTGTCACCATCACTGTCCCCATGTCACCATCACTGTCACCGTGCCACCATCGCTGTCACCATGTCACCATCACTGTCACTGTGTCACCATCACTGTCACCGTGCCACCATCACTGCCACCTTGCCACCATGCCACCATCGCTGTGACCTTGTCACCATCACTGTCACCGTGCCGCCATCGCTGTCACCGTGCCACCATCACTGTCACCGTGCCACCATCGCTGTCACCGTGCCACCCAAGCCCCGATGTCCCCATTGCCACCCAGTGCACAGAGCCACCAAGGACTGTCCCCGTGTCACCGCCACAACGTCCCCCGCCTCACCATCGCCACGTCACTGCCACCACACCACTGTGCCCACGGCGCCCTCGCGGTGCCACCCTGTCCCCAGCGTCCCCCCCGTCCCCTCCCGGGTCACTCCCGCTCGGCGCACGGAGCCACGGCAGCGCGCTGGGGACCGTCACCGTCACGGTGTCACCGCGTCACCACCGCCACCCTCAGCCCGGCCTTCAGGCCACGGCGTCACCACGTCGCCGGCACCACCTCCTCCCCCTGGGGAGAGTCCCCAGTGTCACCGTCACCACCGTCACCACCGTCACCGTCACCACCGTCACCACCGCACACGTCACCCACCCTTGCGTCACCCTCACCGTGGGGTCACCCCCTCAGACCTGGGGACACCTCAAATTCCCACGGGGACACCCCAAATTCCTGTGAGGATACCCCAATTTCCTGCAGGGACACCCAGAATTCCTGCGGGGACACTCAGAATTCCTATGGGGACACCCCAATTCCCACGGGGACACCCCAAAATCCTGCGGGGACACCCCAAATTCCTGCAGGGACACCCCAATTCTCACGGGGACACTCCAATTTCCTGCAGGGACACCCAGAATTCCTGCAGGGACACCCCAATTCCCACGGGGACACCCAATTTCCTGCAGGGACACCCAGAATTCCTGCAGGGACACCCCAAATTCCCACGGGGACACCCCAATTTCCTGCGGGGACACCCAGAATTCCTGCAAGGACACCCCAAATTCCCACGGGGACACCCCAAATTCCTGCAGGGACACCCCAAATTCCTGCGGGGGACACCCCGAACCCCCGAAGGATACAGGACGATGCTGGCCAGCAGCACCGCGCTGGCACCGGGGTGTCACCCTCACCGTGCTGTCACCCTCACCGCGCTGTCACCCCTCACTGTGGTGTCACCCTCACCGTGCTGTCACCCTCACCTCAGCCCCTGGGGACGCCCCAATTCCCACAGGGACACCCCAATTCCCACAGGGACAACCCCGAACCCCCGAAGGATACAGGACGATGCCGGCCAGCAGCACCGCGCTGGCACCGGGGTGTCACCCTCACCTCAGCCCCGGGGACACCCCCAATTCCCGCAGGGACACCCCGAACCCCCGAAGGATACAGGACGATGCCGGCCAGCAGCCAGTAGTCGTGGCGCCGGTGCCAGATCTCGTTGGAGCTTCCCCCGAGGAGATGGCGGCGCGCTCCTCGTTCTGCCACAGCGTGTGCAGCTCTGGGGGGGGGATGGCAGCGCCTCAGCCGGACCCTCCCGGGGCCGCGTGTCCCCTCTGCGTCCCCCGGTGTCCCCCTCCTCACCCCGGTGTCCCCCTCCTCACCCCGGTGTCCCCCTCCTCACCCCGGTGTCCCCCCCTCACCCGTGAAGCCGCCGTCGGCGATGTTGAACATGAACCGCGGCTTCTCGGCTTTGTCGTCCCGCCGGCCGTTGGGCCGGGGGTCCGGCCTGGGCTCCTTCTCGGCCTTCACCTCCTCTGTGGGGGGAGGGGGACACGTTTGGGGAGGGGTCAAGGACACGTTTGACCCCCCTCAGCCCCCCTTGGACCCTCCCCCAAACCACACTGATAAGCAGGAAGATTTCCCAGGCATCGGTCAATGAGATAAGGGTTAAGCCCCCGCCCTCTCTGGATTAGGCCACGCCCCCTGAGGAGAGGACACTCATGGGTGGGGGGGGGTCAGTGACACGTTTGACCCCCCCTTGGACCCCCCAAAATTCTCCCACACCCCCCAATAAGCGGGAAGATTTCCAGCTATTGAATGGCAATGAGATAAGGGGTGGGTTAAGCCCCGCCCCGTTAAGCCCCGCCCCCGTTAAGCCCCGCCCCCCGTTAAGCCCCGCCCCCCGCACCTCTTTTGGGGTCGGGGTCCCCCGGGCGCTCCTTGGGCTCCTCCTCGGGGGGTTTCTCGTCCCCTTTCTCCACCCCCGGGCCCTTCTCGGCCTCGAGCGCCTGCGGGGCGGGAGTGGGGATTGGGTTTGGGGTTCTGGTTTGGGGTTTCTGGGTTTGGGATTTCTGGGTCTGGGGTTTGGGGTTCCTGGTTTGGGGTTTCTGGGTTTGGGGTTTCTGGGATTTGGGGTTCCTGGTTTGGGGTTTCAGGGGTTTGGGGTTCCTGGTTTGGGGTTCCTGGTTTGGGGTTTCTGGTTTGGGGTTTCTGGCTTTGGGGTTCTCAGGGGTTTGGGGTTCCTGGTTTGGGATTTTCTGGTTTGGGGTTCCTGGGTTTGGGGTTCTCAGGGGTTTGGGGTTCCTGGTTTGGGGTTTCTGGGTTTGGGGTTCTCAGGGGTTTGGGGTTCCTGGTTTGGGGTTTCTGGGTTTGGGGTTCTCAGGGGTTTGGGGTTCCTGGTTTGGGGTTCCTGGTTTGGGGTTCTCAGGGGTTTGGGGTTCCTGGTTTGGGGTTTCTGGGTTTGGGGTTTCTGGCTTTGGGGGTTCTCAGGGGTTTGGGGTTCCTGGTTTGGGGTTTCTGGGTTTGGGGTTTCTGGTTTGGGGTTCCTGGGTTTGGGGTTCTCAGGGGTTTGGGGTTCCTGGTTTGGGGTTTCTGGGTTTGGGGTTCTCAGGGGTTTGGGGTTCCTGGTTTGGGGTTTCTGGGTTTGGGGTTTCTGGTTTGGGGTTCCTGGGTTTGGGGTTCTCAGGGGTTTGGGGTTCCTGGTTTGGGGTTTCTGGGTTTGGGGTTTCTGGGTTTGGGGTTTCTGCGTTTGGGGTTTGGGGTTTCTGGGTTTGGGGCTTCTGGAGTTTGGGGTTCCTGGGTTTGGGGTTTGGGGTTCCCAGGTTTGGGGTTTCAGGGGTTTGGGGTTTCTGGGTTTGGGGGTTCCTGGGGTTTGGGGTTCCTGGGGTTTGGGGTTTCTGGGTTTGGGGTTTCTGATTTGGGGTTTCAGGGGTTTGGGGTTTCTGGGATTGGGGGTTTCTGGGGTTTGGGGTTTCAGGGGTTTGGGGTTTCTGGGATTGGGGGTTCCTGGGGTTTGGGGTTCCTGGTTTGGGGTTTCAGGGGTTTGGGGTTCCTGGGGTTTGGAGTTCCTGGTTTGGGGTTTCTGGGGTTTGGGGTTTCAGGGGTTTGGGGTTTCTGGGATTGGGGGTTCCTGGGGTTTGGGGTTCCTGGTTTGGGGTTTCAGGGGTTTGGGGTTCCTGGGTTTGGGGTTCCCGGGGTTTGGGGTTCCTGGGTTTGGGGTTTTCAGGGGTTTGGGGTTCCTGGGGTTTGAGGTTCCTGGGGTTTGGGGTTTGGGGTTTTCAGGGGTTTGGGGTTCCTGGGGTTTCTGGGGTTTGGGGGTTTTCAGGGGTTTGGGGTTTCTGGGGTTTGGGGTTTCAGGGGTTTGGGGTTTCTGGGATTGGGGGTTCCTGGGGTTTGGGGTTCCTGGTTTGGGGTTTCAGGGGTTTGGGGTTCCTGGGGTTTGGAGTTCCTGGTTTGGGGTTTCTGGGGTTTGGGGTTTCAGGGGTTTGGGGTTTCTGGGATTGGGGGTTCCTGGGGTTTGGGGTTCCTGGTTTGGGGTTTCAGGGGTTTGGGGTTCCTGGGTTTGGGGTTTTCAGGGGTTTGGGGTTCCTGGGGTTTGAGGTTCCTGGGGTTTGGGGTTTGGGGTTTTCAGGGGTTTGGGGTTCCTGGGGTTTCTGGGGTTTGGGGGTTTTCAGGGGTTTGGGGTTCCTGGGTTTGGGTTTTCTGGGGTTTGGGGTTTCAGGGGTTTGGGGTTCCTGGTTTGGGGTTCCTGGTGTTTGGGGTTTCTGGTTTGGGGGTTCCTGGTTTGGGGTTTCCTGGTTTGGGGGTTTCTGGGGTTTGGGGTTTCGGGGGTTTGGGGTTCCTGGGGTTTGAGGTTTCTGGGATTTGGGCTTTCCAGGAATTTGGAGTTTCTGAGATTTGGGGTTTCCCAGGATCTGGGGGGGGTCTCACCTGGCCGCTCCTCACGGGCTGGGACCCCTTCAGCCTCGGGGTCCCTGTGGCCGGGCCCCTCCTCATCGTCCCCCTTGCGCGGCCCCTCGGCCTCGCTGCCATCGCCCGGGGACGGCGGCGCCTCGGGGACAGGAGGCTGCGGGAGAGGCTGGGGCGTCACCGCCGTGTCCCCGAGGGGACGTGGGGACAGCAGAGGGGACGGGGACAGGATTGGGAGGACAGCTTTGGGGTCAGGGACAGGGCTGGGGACAGGAACAGGGCTGGGGACAGAAAGGACACAAATGGGGACAGGGCTGGGGACAGGGACAGGGCTGGGGACATGATGGGGACAGGGCTGGGGACAGGGTTGGGGACAGGGCTGGGGACAGAATGGACACAAATGGGGACAGCGCTGGGGACAGGAACAGGGTTGGGGAGAGGGTTGGGGACAGGGACAGGGTTGGGGACAGAAAAGACACAAATGGGGACAGGGCTGGGGACAGGGACAGTGTTGGGGACAGGGACAAGGCTGGTGACAAAAAGGACACAAATGGGGACAGGGTTGGGGACAGGGACAGGGCTGGGGACATGATGGGGACAGGGCTGGGGACAGAAAGGACACAAATGGGGACAGGGCTGGGGACAGGAACAGGGTTGGGAACAAAAAGGACACAAATGGGGACAGGGCTGGGGAGAGGAACACGGTTGGGGACAGAAAAGACAAAAATGGGGACAGGGTTGGGGACAGGGTTGGGGACAGGGACAGGGTTGGGGACAGAAAAGACACAAATGGGGACAGAAAAGACACAAATGGGGACAGGGCTGGGGACAGGGCTGGGGACAGAAAAGACACAAATGGGGACAGGGCTGGGGACAGGGACAGTGTTGGGGACAGGGACAGGGCTAGTGACAAAAAGGACACAAATGGGGACAGTGTTGGGGACAGGGACAGGGCTTGGGACAGAAAGGACACAAATGGGGACAGGGCTGGGGACAGAAACAGGGTTGGGGACAAAAAGGACACAAATGGGGACAGAGCTGGGGACAGGGCTGGGGACAGAAAAGACACAAATGGGGACAGGGCTGGGGACAGGGACAGTGTTGGGGACAGGGACAGGGCTGGGGACAGAAAGGACACAAATGGGGACAGGGCTGGGGACAGAAAGGACACAAATGGGGACAGCGCTGGGAACAGGGACAGTGCTGGGGACAAAAAGGACACAAATGGGGACAGTGTTGGGGACAGGGCTGGGGACAGAAAAGACACAAATGGGGACAGGGCTGGGGGTAGAATGGACACAAATGGGGACAGGGCTGGGGACAGGGACAGTGCTGGGGACAGGGCTGGGGACAGAAAAGACACAAATGGGGACAGGGCTGGGGGCAGAATGGACACAAATGGGGACAGCGTTGGGGACGGGCTTGGGGACAGCCCCGTCACTCACATCTGTCTCCATCTTCTCGGGCCCTTTGGGCTCCTTCTCGTCCCTGGTGTCACCGTCGTCCCTGTCCGGGGGTGGCCCTGGCCCGTCCCCGCGCTCGCTGGGCGCCGGCGTGGCTGGGGACAGGGGACATCAGGCCATCGGTCCCCATCCTGTCCCTATCCTGTCCCCATTGTCCCCTGGCTGTCCCTCCCCTCTCCTGTCCCCTGTTCCCACCCCGGCTCCTGAATCCTCCCCAGTCCCTTGTCCCTCTGTCCCCATCTTGTCCCCCATCTCCCCATCCTGACCCCTTTCCCCATTCCCCTCCCTTGTCCCGTCCCCGTGTCCCCTCCTCCATCCCACCCCTCTGTCCCCATCCTGTGCCCTGTCCCTCTTCCCATCCCGTGTCCCCCCCTCCACCCCAATCCCCATCCTGTCCTCATCCCCATCCCCTGTCCCCGTCCCCATCCCCTGTCCCTCTGCCCCCATCCTGTCCCCTCTCCCTCTTCCCATTCCATGTCCCCGTGTCCCCCCCTCCACCCCAATCCCCATCCAGTCCCCATTCCCTGTCCATGTCCCCATTCCCTGTCCCCATTCCCAGTCCCCAGTCCCTGTCCCTTGTCCCCATTCCCAGTCCCCATTCCCTGTCCCCAGTCCCTGTCCATGTCCCCAGTCCGTGTCCCCATTCCCTGCCCCCTGTCCCCATTCCCTGTCCCCGTCCTGACCCCTTTCCCCATTCCCCTCGTCCCCACCCCATCCCCATGTCCTGTCCCCATGTCCCCATCTCCATCCCACCCTTCTGTCCCCATCCTGTCCCTGTCCCCATCCCCTGTCCCTGTCCCCATCCCCTGTCCCTCTTCCCATTCCATGTCCCCATGTCCCCCCCTCCACCCCAACCCCCATCCTGTCCCCGTTCTGTCCTCATCCCCATCCCCTGTCCCCATCCTGTCACCACCCTGTCCCCTGTCCCCGTCCCCATCCCCTGTCCCCATCCTGTCCCCATCCTGTCCCTGTCCCCATCCCCTGTCCTTCTGTCCCCATCCCGTCCCCTGTCCCCATCCCCTGTCCCCATTCCCCCCCTCTCATCCCCCACTGCTCCACCCCAATCCCCACCCTGTCCCCCTGGTGTCCCCACAGTGTCCCCACGGTGTCCCCCTATCTCCACCCCGTCCCCCTGGTGTCCCCCCAGAGTGTCCCCCTGGTGTCCCCCCACAGTGTCCCCACGGTGTCCACCCACGGTGTCCCCCTATCCCCACCCCCGTCCCCCTGGTGTCCCCCCACAGTGTCCCCCCGGTGTCCCCCTGGTGTCCCCCCACGGTGTCCCCACGGTGTCCCCACGGTGTCCCCAGCCGTGTCCGGTACCGGGCGTGGGGGGGCCGGGGCTGGGGGGGCCGCTCTGCTCGGGGCTGGGGGGGCCGGTCTTGGCGGGGGAGGAGGCGCGGGACGAGCGCTTGGAGTCGGCGCTGGGCTCCGGGGCCAGCTCGGGCAGGGACCAGCGCCCGTTGATGTGCTCGAACTCCTGCACCTGGGCAAGGGGTAAAGGGGGTCAGGGGCACCCCAAAAATCCCCAAAAGGGACCCCAGAAAACTCCCTGGGGAGCCCCCAAAAAAATCCACCGAGGTGACCCCAAAATCCCTAAAAGGGACCCCAGAAAACTCCCTGGGGAGCCCCCAAAAAAATCCACCGAGGCGACCCCAAAAGGGACCCCAGAAAACTCCCTGGGGAGCCCCCAAAAAAATCCACCGAGGCGACCCCAAAATCCCCAAAAGGGACCCCAGAAAACTCCCTGGGGAGCCCCCAAAAAATCCACCGAGGTGACCCCAAAATCCCCAAAAGAGGCCCCAGAAAGCTCCCTGGGGAGCCCCCAAAAAAATCCACCAAGGTGACCCCAAAAGAGACCCCAGAAACTTCCCTGGAGAGCCCCCAAAAAAATCCACCGAGGTGACCCCAAAAGAGACACCAGAAACTTCCCTGAGGAGCCCCCAAAAAAATCCACCGAGGCGACCCCAAAATCCCCAAAAGGGACCCCAGAAAACTCCCTGGGGAGCCCCCAAAAAAATCCACCGAGGTGACCCCAAAAACCCCAAAAGGGACCCCAGAAACTTCCCTGGGGTGCCCCCAAAAAATCCACCGAGGTGACCCCAAAATCCCCAAAAGAGGTCCCAGAAAGCTCCCTGGGGAGCCCCCAAAAAATCCACCGAGGCGACCCCAAAATCCCCAAAAGGGACCCCAGAAAACTCCCTGGGGAGCCCCCAAAAAAATCCACCGAGGCGACCCCAAAAGGGACCCCAGAAAACTCCCTGGGGAGCCCCCAAAAAAATCCACCGAGGTGACCCCAAAATCCCCAAAAGAGGCCCCAGAAAGCTCCCTGGGGAGCCCCCAAAAAAATCCACCGAGGTGACCCCAAAAACCCCAAAAGGGACCCCAGAAACCTCCCTGAGGAGCCCCCAAAAAATCCACCAAGGTGACCCCAAAAGAGACCCCAGAAACTTCCCTGAGGAGCCCCCAAAAAAATCCACCAAGGTGACCCCAAAAGAGACACCAGAAACTTCCCTGAGGAGCCCCCAAAAAAAATCCACCGAGGTGACCCCAAAATCCCCAAAAGAGACCCCAGAAAGCTCCCTGGGGAGCCCCCAAAAAATCCACCAAGGTGACCCCAAAACGGACCCCAGAAACCTCCCTGAGGAGCCCCCAAAAAAATCCACCGAGGTGACCCCAAAATCCCCAAAAGAGACCCCAGAAAGCTCCCTGGGGAGCCCCCAAAAAATCCACCGAGGTGACCCCAAAAGGGACCCCAGAAACCTCCCTGGGGTGCCCCCAAAAAAATCCACCAAGGTGACCCCAAAAGGGACCCTAGAAACTTCCCTGAGGAGCCCCCAAAAAAATCCACCAAGGAGACCCCAAAAGGGACCCCCGAAACCTCCCTGGGGTGCCCCCAAAAAAATCCACCGAGGTGACCCCAAAAGGGACCCCAGAAACCTCCCTGGGGTGCCCCCAAAAAATCCACCGAGGTGACCCCAAAATCCCCAAAAGGGACCCCAGAACCTTCCCTGGAGAGCCCCCCAAAATCCCCAAAAGGGACCCCAGAAACCTCCCTGGGGAGCCCCCAAAAAATCCACCAAAGTGACCCCAAACGAGACCCCAGAAACCTCCCTGAGGAGCCCCCAAAAAAATCAACGAAAAATCCAAGGTAACCCCAAAAGGGACCCCCGAAACCTCCCTGGGGAGCCCCAAAAAAATCCACAAAAAATCCACCCAGGTGACCCCAAAAGGGACCCCAGAAACCTCCCTGGGGTGCCCCCAAAAAATCCACCGAGGTGACCCCAAAATCCCCAAAAGAGACCCCAGAACCTTCCCTGGGGAGCCCCAAAATCCCCAAAAGGGACCCCAGAAACCTCCCTGGGGTGCCCCCAAAAAATCCACCGAGGTGACCCCAAAATCCCCAAAAGAGACCCCAGAACCTTCCCTGGGGAGCCCCCAAAATCCCCAAAAGGGACCCCAGAAACCTCCCTGGGGAGCCCCCAAAAAATCCACCAAAGTGACCCCAAAAGAGACCCCAGAAACCTCTCTGGGGAGCCCCCCAAAAAAATCCACCAAGGAGACCCCAAAACCCCCAAAAGGGACCCCAAAAACCCCCAAAAGGGACCCCAAACCCCCCCAGGACCCCGCTCGGGCAGGGCCCAGCGCCCGCTGATGTGCTCCAGCTCCTGCACCCGGGCCATGGAGGGGACAGGGGACCCCAAAAACCTCCCTGAGGACCCCAAAACCCCAGTGGTGGTGGGGGTCCCACATGCTCAGGGTGTCCCCAGGTGTCCGAGGGTGTTCCCAGGAGCCCGGGGGTGTCCCCAGGTGTCCAGGGCTGTCCCCAAGATGTCCCCAGGATGTCCCCAGGATGTCCCTGGGTGTCCCCAGGTGTCCAGGGCTGTCCCCAAGATGTCCCCAGGATGTCCCCAGGATGTCCCTGGGTGTCCCCAGGTGTCCAGGGCTGTCCCCAAGATGTCCCCAGGATGTCCCCAGGATGTCCCTGGGTGTCCCCAGGTGTCCGGGGCTGTCCCCAGGATGTCCCCAGGTGCCCACAGCTGTCCCCAGGTGCCCCAGGATGTCCCTGGGTGTCCCCAGGGCTGTCCCCAGGATGTCCCCAGGTGCCCACAGCTGTCCCCAGGTGTCCCTGGGTGTCCCCATGTGTCCCCTGGGTGTCCCCAGGTGCCCAGGGCTATCCCCAGGTGTCCCTGGGTCTCCCCAGATGCCCAGGTATGGGGGTGTCCCCAGGCGTTCAGGATGTCCCCAGGTGCCCACAGCTGTCCCCAGCACATCCCCAAGTGTTCAGGATGTCCCCAGGTGTTCAGGATGTCCCCAGGATGTCCCTGGGTGTCCCCAGATGTCCCTAGGTGTCCCCCAATGCCCAGGTAGGGGGGGATCCCCAGGTGCCCAGGGCTGTCCCCAGGTGTCCCTGGGTGTCCCCAGGATGTCCCCAGGTGCCCGGGGCTGTCCCCAGATGTCCCCAGGATGTCCCCAGGTGCCCAGGGATGTCCCCAGGTGTCCCTGGGTGTCTCCAGGATGTCCCCAGGTGCCCGGGGCTGTCCCCAGATGTCCCCAGGATGTCCCCAGGTGCCCAGGGATGTCCCCAGGTATCCCCAGGATGTCCCCAGGATGTCCCTGGGTATCCCCAGGTGCCCAGGGCTGTCCCAAGAATGTCCCCAGGTGCCCGGGGCTGTCCCAAGGATGTCCCCAGGATGTCCTCAGGATGTCCCCAGGTGCCCAGGGATGTCCCCAGGTGTCCCTGGGTGTCCCCAGGTGCCCGGGGCTGTCCCCAGATGTCCCCAGGGATGTCCCCAGGTGTCCCTGGGTGTCCCCAGGTGCCCGGGGCTGTCCCCAGATGTCCCCAGGATGTCCCCAGGTGCCCAGGGATGTCCCCTGGTATCCCCAGGATGTCCCTGGGTATCCCCAGGTGGCCGGGGCTGTCCCAAGGATGTCCCCAGGATGTCCCCAGGTGCCCAGGGATGTCCCCAGGTATCCCCAGGATGTCCCCAGGATGTCCCTGGGTATCCCCAGGTGCCCAGGGCTGTCCCAAGAATGTCCCCAGGATGTCCCCAGGATGTCCCCAGCTATCCCAGGATGTCCCAGGTGTGCCCAGGTGTGCCGGTACCTTTTTCTTGACGAGGGACATGACGCCGATGCGGGTCAGCACCTGCTGCCGGGACAGCCCCTCGCGGGGGACGCCGTCCGCGAACGTCTCGGAGCCGTCGGCGCCCGGCTCGCACAGGTGGCGCATGAACAGGGACACGTAGGCCCTGGGGACAGCGCCAGGGCCACCGCCCGCTGCCACCGCCTGCTGCCACCGCCAGGGCCACCACCCGCTGCCACCGCCCGCTGCCACCGCCAGGGCCACCACCCACTGCCACCGCCAGGGCCACCACCCGCTGCCACCGCCCGCTGCCACCGCCAGGGCCACCACCCACTGCCACCGCCAGGGCCACCACCCGCTGCCACCGCCAGGGCCACCGCCCGCTGCCACCGCCCGCTGCCACTGCCAGGGCCACCACCCGCTGCCACCGCCCGCTGCCACCACCAGGGCCATCACCCGCTGCCACCGCCAGGGCCACTGCCCGCTGCCACCACCTGCTGCCACCGCCAGGGCCACCACCCGCTGCCACCGCCCACTGCCACCGCCAGGGCCACCACCCACTGCCACTGCCAGGGCCACCACCCACTGCCACTGCCAGGGCCACCGCCCGCTGCCACTGCCACCGCCCGCTGCCACTGCCAGGGCCACCACCCACTGCCACCGCCAGGGCCATCACCCGCTGCCACCACCCACTGCCACCGCCTGCTGCCACCGCCAGGGCCACCACCCACTGCCACCGCCAGGGCCACCGCCTGCTGCCACCGCCAGGGCCACCGCCTGCTGCCACCGCCCACTGCCACCACCCGCTGCCACTGCCAGGGCCACCACCCACTGCCACCGCCAGGGCCATCACCCGCTGCCACCACCCACTGCCACCGCCTGCTGCCACTGCCAGGGCCACCACCCACTGCCACCACCAGGGCCACCGCCAGGGCCACCACCCGCTGCCACCGCCAGGGCCACCGCCTGCTGCCACCGCCAGGGCCACCACCCGCTGCCACCACCCGCTGCCACCGCCAGGGCCACCACCTGCTGCCACCGCCTGCTGCCACCACCCGCTGCCACCGCCAGGGCCACCACCCGCTGCCACCACCCGCTGCCACCGCCAGGGCCACCACCCGCTGCCACCGCCTGCTGCCACCACCCGCTGCCACCGCCAGGGCCACCACCCACTGCCACCACCCGCTGCCACCGCCTGCTGCCACCGCCAGGGCCACCACCCACTGCCACCGCCAGGGCCACCACCCGCTGCCACCGCCTGCTGCCACTGCCAGGGCCACCGCCCACTGCCACCGCCTGCTGCCACTGCCCGCTGCCACCACCCGCTGCCACCGCCTGCTGCCACTGCCCGCTGCCACCACCAGGGCCACCGCCAGGGCCACCGCCTGCTGCCACCACCCCGCTGCCACCGCCAGGGCCACCGCCTGCTGCCACCGCCCGCTGCCACCACCAGGGCCACCGCCAGGGCCACCGCCAGGGCCACCTCCCGCTGCCACCGCCCGCTGCCACCGCCAGGGCCACCGCCCGCTGCCACCGCCCGCTGCCACCGCCCGCTGCCACCGCCCGCTGCCACCACCCCAGCGGCCCCGTCCCCACAGGGACTGTCCCCAGTGTCCCCTGTCCCCACTGAACCTGTCCCCAGGGTCCCCTGTCCCCATAGACCTCATCCCCAGTGTCCCCTGAACCCAGGGTCCCCTGTCCCCATAGATCTCACCCCAGTGTCCCTTGTCCCCACAGAACCTGTCCCCAGGGTCCCCTGTCCCCATAGATCTCACCCCAGTGTCCCCTGTCCCCATAGAACCTGTCCCCATAGATCGCATCCCCAGTGTCCCTTGTCCCCATGGGTCCTGTCCCCAGTGTCCCCTGTCCCCATAGATCTCATCCCCAGGGTCCCCTGTCCCCACAGCCCCCGATGTCCCCACTGTCCCCAACCCTGGGTCTCTGCACTATCCTCCGGTGTCCCCATTGTCCCCATCGCTGTCCTTGTCCCCATCGCTGTCCTTGTCCCCAGTGTCCCCATCTCCAAGGACTTCGTCCCCGAGGTCCCCACTGTTCCCATCTCCAGGTGTCCCCGATGTCCCCAAGTGTCCCCAAAAGTCCCTGGTGTCCCCGATGTCCCCAATGTCCCCAAATGTCCCTGGTGTCCCTGAGGTCCCCAATGTCCCCAGTGTCCCGGGTGTCTCCAAGTGTACCCAGATGTCCCCAAATGTCCCTGGTGTCCAATATGTCCCCAAATGTTCCCCAAAAATCCCTGGTGTCCCCAATGTCCCCAAATGTCCCTGGTGTCCTCAAGTGTCCCTGGTGTCCCCGATGTCCCCGATGTCCGCAAGTGTCCCCAAATGTCCCTGGTGTCCCCAAGTGTCCCCAATGTCCCTGGTGTCCCCGATGTCCGCAAACGTCCCCGATGTCCCCAAACGTCCCTGGTGTCCCCAATGTCCCCAGATGTCCCTGGTGTCCCCAAATGTCCCCGGTGTCCTCAAGTGTCCTTGATGTCCCTGGTGTCCCCAATGTCCCCGATGTCCGCAAGCGTCTCCAATGCCCCCAAATGTCCCCGGTGTCCCCAAGTGTCCCCGGTGTCCTCAAGTGTCCCTGGTGTCCCCGATGTCCCCAAATGTCCCTGGTGTCCCCAAGTGTCCCTGGTGTCCCCAAGTGTCCCTGGTGTCCCCGATGTCCACAAGTGTCCCCAATGTCCCCAAATGTCCCTGGTGTCCCCAAATGTCCCCAATGTCCCTGGTGTCCCCAATGTCCCCAGATGTCCCTGGCATCTCCAAGTGTCCCCAGATGTCCCCAGATGTGCCTGATATCCCCAAATGTCCCTGGTGTCCCCAATGTCCCCGATGTCCTCAAGTGTCCCTGATGTCCCTGGATGTCCCCAATGTCTGCAAGCGTCCCTGATGTCCCCAAATGTCCCTGGTGTCCCCAAGTGTCCCCAATGTCCCTGGTGTCCCCGATGTCCGCAAACGTCCCCGATGTCCCCAAATGTCCCTGGTGTCCCCAATGTCCCCAGATGTCCCTGGTGTCCCCAAATGTCCCCGGTGTCCTCAAGTGTCCTTGATGTCCCTGGTGTCCCCAATGTCCCCGATGTCCGCAAGCGTCTCCAATGCCCCCAAATGTCCCTGGTGTCCCCAAGTGTCCCCGGTGTCCCCAAGTGTCCCTGGTGTCCTCAAGTGTCCCTGGTGTCCCCGATGTCCACAAGCGTCCCCAATGTCCCCAAATGTCCCTGGTGTCCCCAAATGTCCCCAATGTCCCTGGTGTCCCCAATGTCCCCAGATGTCCCTGGCATCTCCAAGTGTCCCCAGATGTCCCCAGATGTGCCTGATATCCCCAAATGTCCCTGGTGTCCTCAATGTCCCCGATGTCCTCAAGTGTCCCTGATGTCCCTGGATGTCCCCAATGTCCCCGATGTCTGCAAGCGTCCCTGATGTCCCCAAATGTCCCTGGTGTCCCCAGGTGTCCCCAAATGTCCCTGGTGTCCCCAAGTGTCCCTGGTGTCCACAATGTCCCCAATGTCCCTGGTGTCCCCAATGTCCCCGATGTCCGCAAGCGTCTCCAATGCCCCCAAATGTCCCTGGTGTCCCCAAGTGTCCCTGGTGTCCTCAAGTGTCCCTGGTGTCCTCAAGTGTCCTTGATGTCCCTGGTGTCCCCAATGTCCCCGATGTCCGCAAGCGTCCCCAATGCCCCCAAATGTCCCTGGTGTCCCCAATGTCCCCTAATGTCCCCAAATGTCCCCGACGTCCCCGCACCATCAGCCCGTCCCCTCGTCACGGCGCCCGTTGGGGCTGTGCCGGTCACGGCGGGGACCTGCCACCGCTCTGGCGTCCCCTGAGCCAGACCCGGCCCCCCGAGGGGACACGGGGACGTCCCCGGGGGTGGCTCTGTGTCGGGCTGAGGGGGACACGGCCTCGTCCGCTCCCCAGGAACTCCGACAGCGACGGCGCTCGGCTGAGTAAGGGCTCATCACGTGGCACGGGGACAGCGGGGACAGCAGGGGGACACGGGGACAAACAGGGACATGGGGACACCACGAGGATGCGAGGGGACGCGTGGGGACACGTGGGGGCATGTGGCTACCTTGCTCTCTGGCCACCACCTGTCCCTGGTGCCACCATCTGTGCCTGACATCAGCTGTCCCTGGTGCCACCGTGTGGTGTCAACCTCTGTCCTCAATGTCACTGCCTGTCCCCAGTGCCACCACCTGTCCCTGATGCCACTGCCTGTCCCCAGTGTCACCACCTGTCCCTGATGTCACCCCTCAACCCCAGTGCCACCACCTGTCCCCAGTGCCACCACCTGTCCCTGATGTCACCCCTCATCCCCAGTGCCACCACCTGTCCCCAGTGCCACCACCTGTCCCTGATGTCACTCCTCATCCCCAGTGCCACCACCTGTCCCCAGTGCCACTACCTGCCCCTGATGTCACCCCTCATCCCCAGTGCCACCACCTGTCCCTGATGTCACTACCTGTCCCCAGTGCCACCACCTGTCCCTGATGTCACCCCTCAACCCCAGTGCCACCACCTGTCCCTGATGTCACTGCCTGTCCCCAGTGTCACCACCTGTCCCTGATGTCACCCCTCAACCCCAGTGCCACCACCTGTCCCCAGTGCCACCACCTGTCCCTGATGTCACTGCCTGTCCCCAGTGCCACCACCTGTCCCTGATGTCACCCCTCAACCCCAGTGCCACCACCTGTCCCTGATGTCACTACCTGTCCCCAGTGCCACCACCTGTCCCTGATGTCACCCCTCAACCCCAGTGCCACCACCTGTCCCTGATGTCACTGCCTGTCCCCAGTGCCACCACCTGTCCCTGATGTCACCCCTCAACCCCAGTGCCACCACCTGTCCCTGATGTCACTGCTTGTCCCCAGTGCCACCACCTGTTCCCAGTGCCACCACCTGTCCCTGATGTCACCCCTCATCCCCAGTGCCACCACCTGTCCCTGATGCCACCTGTCCTCGGTGCCACCACCTGTCCCTGCTGCCACTGCCTGTCCCTGCTGCCACTGCCTGTCCCTGATGCCACCGCCTGTCCCCAACACCACCGCCCCTCCCCGGTGCCACCGCCCCTCCCTGGTGCCACCACCTGTCCCCAACACCACCGCCCCTCCCCGGTGCCACCGCCTGTCCCCAGTGCCACCACCCATCTCCAATGCCACCGCTTGTCCCTGACATCACCTGTCCCCGATGCCACCGCCAGTCCTCGATGCCACCGCCTGTCCCCAGTGCCACCGTCCCTCCCCAGTGTCTCCGATGTCCCTGGTGTCCCCAAGTGTCCCCAGTGTCCCTGGTGTCTCCAGGTGTCCCCAATGTCCCTGGTGTCTTCGATGTCCCCGGTGTCCCTGGTGTCCCCAATGTCCCCAGTGTCCCCGGTGTCCCTGGTGTCCCCAAGTGTCTCTGATGTCCCCAGTGTCCCCAGTGTCCCTGGTGTCTTCGATGTCCCCAATGTCCCAATGTCTCCAGTGTCCCCAATGTCCCCAGTGTCCCCAGTGTCCCCGGTGTCCCCAGTGTCCCTGATGTCTCTGATGTCCCCAGTGCCCCCAATGTCCCTGCTGTCCCAGTGTCTCTGATGTCCCCAAGTGTCCCCAGTGTCTCTGATGTCCCCAATGTCCCCAGTATCCCCAGTGTCCCCGATGTCTCCAGTGTCCCCAATGTCCTCAGTGTCCCCGATGCCCCCAATGTCCCCAGTGTCCCCAGTGCCCCTGATGTCCCCGATATCCCTGCTGTCCCAGTGTCTCTGATGTCCCCAAGTGTCCCACTGTCTCTGATGTCCCCAATGTCCCCAGTATCCCCAATGTCCTCAGTGTCCCCGATGTCCCCAGTGTCCCCAGTGCCCCTGATGTCCCCGATGTCCCCGATGTCCCTGCTGTCCCAGTGTCTCTGATGTCCCCAAGTGTCCCCAGTGTCCCCAGTGCCCCTGCTATCCCTGCTGTCCCCAGTGTCTCTGATGTCCCCAAGTGTCCCCAGTGTCCCCAGTGCCCCTGATGTCCCCGGTGTCCCCAATGTCCCCAGTATCCCCAGTGTCCCCGATGTCCCCAGTGTCCCCAATGTCCCCAAGTGTCCCCAGTGTCCCTGATGTCCCCGCTGTCTCCACTGTCCCCAATGTCCCCAGTGTCCCCGCTGTCCCCAGTGTCCCCGATGCCCCCGATGTCCTCAGTGTCCCCAATGTCCCCAGTGTCCCCGCTGTCCCCAGTGTCCCCGATGCCCCCGATGTCCCCGCTGTCCCCCCGCTGTCCCCGCTGTCACCTACTTGAACTCCTTCTCGGTTTTGCCGCGCAGGTCCCGCACGAGCCACTGGGAGGTGAAGGCGTCCTGGGGGGGCATCCCCCAGCGCATCACCGCGTTCAGGAACGCCTTGCGCTGCCGCGTGTTGAACCCCAGCACCTGCGGGGGACCCCGGGGACATCAGGGGACATCGGGGGACATCGGGGGACACAGGTGTCCCCCCCCAGCAGGGGGACAGGGGGCTCCAGCTGACCCCTGACCCCTCTGATTTGGGGGACCCAGGTGCTGAGGGGTCACACTCAGCTGTCCGAGCACCCCCTGACCCCTCCTGGAGGTGACACAGGTGGCCTTTGGGTGTCCCCAAGCCCCCTGAGGTGTCCCTGAGCCCCCGGGGGTGTCCCCAAGCCCCCTGAGGTGTCCCCAAGCCCCCAGGGGTGTCCCCAAGCCCCCTGGGGAGGTCCCCAAACCCCCTGGGGGTGTCCCCAAGCCCCCTGGGAATATCCTCAAGCCCCTGAGGTGTCCCCAAGCCCCCTGGGGAGGTCCCCAAGCCCCCTGAGGTGTCTCTAAACCCCCTGAGGTGTCCCCAAACCCCCTGGGGATATCCCCAAGCCCCTGGGGTGTCCCCAAACCCCCTGGGAAGGTCCCCAAGCCCCTGAGGTGTCCCCAAGCCCCAAGGGGATGTCCCCAAGCCCCTGGGGTGTCCCCAAACCCCCTGGGAAGGTCCCCAAGCCCCTGAGGTGTCCCCAAGCCCCAAGGGGATGTCCCCAAGCCCCTGGGGTGTCCCCAAACCCCCTGGGAAGGTCCCCAAGCCCCTGAGGTGTCGCCAAGCCCCCAAGGTGTCCCCAAGCCCCTGAGGTGTCCCCAAACCCCCTGGGAAGGTCCCCAAGCCCCCTGGGGGTGTCCCTAAGCCCCTGAGGATGTCCCCAAGCCCTCTGAGGTGTCCCTAAACCCCCTGAGGATGTCCCCAAGCCCCCTGGGAATGTCCCCAAGCCCCTGAGGTGTCCCCAAGCCCCCTGGGGGTGTCCCCAAGCCCCCTGAGGATGTCCCCAAGCCCCCTGGGGGTGTCCCCAAGCCCCCTGAGGTGTCCCCAAGCCCCCTGGGGGTGTCCCCAAGCCCCCTGAGGTGTCCCCAAGCCCGCGGTGTCCCCTCACCTCGATGTTGCCGCCCACCCGGGCCAGCAGTGGGGGGAGGGGTTTGTCCTTCTCGTTCCGCAGCTGCCGCTTGGACTGACGCCGGCCTGGGGGAGGGGAGGGGTCAGGACCCCCCCACGGCAACCTGACCCCCCCCTTGGGGTGCCCCAAACCCCCTTGGGACACCCTGACCCCCCCTTGGGACACCCTGACCCCCCCTTGGGACACCCTGACCCCCCCTTGGGACACCCTGACCCACCTTGGGGTGCCCCAAACCCCCTTGGGACACCCTGACCCCCCCCCTTGGGACACCCTGACCCCCTCTTGGGACACCCTGACCCACCTTGGGACACCCTGACCCCCCCTTGGGGTGCCCTGACCCCCTTGGGACACCCTGACCCCTCCTTGGGACACCCTGACCCACCTTGGGGTGCCCCAAACCCCCTTGGGACACCCTGACCCCCCTTGGGACACCCTGACCCACCTTGGGGTGCCCCAAACCCCCTTGGGACACCCTGACCCCCCCCTTGGGACACCCTGACCCCCTCTTGGGACACCCTGACCCACCTTGGGACACCCTGACCCCCCCTTGGGGTGCCCTGACCCCCTTGGGACACCCTGACCCCTCCTTGGGACACCCTGACCCACCTTGGGGTGCCCCAAACCCCCTTGGGACACCCTGACCCCCCTTGGGACACCCTGACCCCTCCTTGGGACACCCTGACCCACCTTGGGACACCCTGACCCCCCCTTGGGACACCCTGACCCACCTTGGGGTGCCCCAAACCCCCTTGGGACACCCTGACCCACTTTGGGACACTCTGACCCCTCCTTGGGACACCCTGACCCACCTTGGGGTGCCCCAAACCCCCTTGGGACACCCTGACCCCCCTTGGGACACCCTGACCCCCCTTTAGGGCCACCCTGACCCCCCCTTGGGACACCCTGACCCCCCCCTTGGGACACCCTGAGCCCTCCCCTGCACCCTGACCCCATCTTGGGACACCCTGAAACTCCCCCAGGGGACACTGAGGGGACACTGAGGGGACACTGAGGGGACACAGGGGGGACACTGAGGGGACACTAAAGGAACACTGAAGGGACACTGAGGGGGCACTGAGGGGGCACTGAGGGGACACTGAGGGGACACAGAGGGGACACAGAGGACACAGAGGGGACACAGGGGGCACTGAGGGGACACTGAGGGACACAGGGACACTGAGGGGACACTGAGGGGACACAGGGGACACAGAGGACACAGAGGACACTGAGGGGACACTGAAGGGACACTGAGGGGACACAGAGGGGACACAGAGGGGACACAGAGGACACAGAGGGGACACAGGGGACACTGAGGGGACACTGAGGGGACACTGAGGGGACACAGGGGACACTGAGGGGACACTGAGGGACACAGGGACACTGAGGGGACACTGAGGGGACACAGGGGACACAGAGGACACAGAGGACACTGAGGGGACACTGAAGGGACACTGAGGGGACACAGAGGGGACACAGAGGACACAGAGGGGACACAGGGGACACTGAGGGGACACAGGGGGGACACAGAGGACACACAGGGGACACTGAGGGGACACGGGGGACACTGAGGGGACACTGAGGGGACACAGGGACACTGAGGGGACACAGGGGACACAGGGACACTGAGGGGACACTGAGGACACAGAGGGGACACAGGGGACACAGAAGGGACACTGAGGGGACACTGAGGGGACACTGAGGGGACACTGAGGGGACACAGGGACACAGAGGACACTGAGGGGACACAGCGGGCACTGAGGGGACACAGCGGGCACTCACCCTCCGGCCGCTCGTCGAAGTCCTCGTCCTCCTCCTCGGAGCCCACCGAGTACTCGGACTGGTTGTCTGGGGGACACGGTCAGCGTTGGGGACACTGCACCCCCAGTGCCTCCCAGTCTGGCCCAGTGCATCCCAGTACCTCCCAGTCTGTCCCAGTGCGTCCCAGTGCATCCCAGTGCATCCCCAGTGCACCCCCAGTGCCTCCCAGTCTGGCCCAGTGCATCCCAGTACCTCCCAGTCTGGCCCAGTGCATCCCCAGTGCACCCCCAGTGCCTCCCAGTCTGTCCCAGTGCACCCCCAGTGCCTCCCAGTGCCGCCCAGTGCCCTCCCAGTGTCTCCCAGTACCTCCCAGTCTGTCACAGTGCATCCCAGTGCCCTCCCAGTGCCTCCCAGTCTGTCCCAGTGCCTCCCAGTGCCTCCCCAGTGCCCTCCCAGTACCTCCCAGTCTGTCCCAGTGCCTCCCAGTGCACCCCCAGTGCCTCCCAGTCCCATCCCAGTGCATCCCAGTGGCTCCCAGTGCCCACCTTGGTCCTCCTGGGTGGCAGCATTGTGGTTGCCCCACTTCTGGATGTGCTCGCCCTTGCCCAGATTTCCTCCCAGCACCATCCCAGTCCCTCCCAGTCTGTCCCAGTACCATCCCAGTGCCTGCCAGTCCCATCCCAGTGCCCACCTTGGTCCTCCTGGGCAGCAGCATTGTGGTTGCCCTGCTTTGGGACGTGCTGGCCCTTGCCCGGGTTCTGCACCAGCTCCTCCCAGCACCATCCCAGCACCATCCCAGTGCCTCCCAGTCCCTCCCAGTCCCTCCCAGTCCCATCCCAGTGCCCACCTTGGTCCTCCTGGGTAGCAGCGTTGTGGTTGCCCTGCTTTGGGACGCACTGGCCCTTGCCCGGGTTCTGCACCAGCTCCTCCCAGCACCATCCCAGTGCCTCCCAGTGTGTCCCAGTCCCATCCCAGTGCCTCCCAGTACTTTTCTAATGACTTCCTACACCTCCCAGTACCTCCCAGTCCCTCCCAGTCCCATCCCAGTGCCCACCTTGGTCCTCCTGGGCGGCAGCATTGTGGTTGCCCTGCTTTGGGATGTGCTGGCCCTTGCCCGGGTTCTGCACCAGCTCCTCCCAGCACCATCCCAGCACCATCCCAGTGCCTCCCAGTGCCTCCCAGTCCCATCCCAGTCCCATCCCAGTGCCCACCTTGGTCCTCCTGGGCGGCAGCGTTGTGGTTGCCCTGCTTGCGGACGCGCTTGTCCTTGCCCAGGTTCTGCACCAGCTCCTCCCAGCACTATCCCAGTGCCTCCCACTGGTTCCCAGTCCCTCCCAGTGTGTCCCAGTCCCATCCCAGTGCCCACCTTGGTCCTCCTGGGCGGCGTCGTTGGGGTTGCCCTGCTTGTGGACGCGCTTGCCCTTGCCCGGGTTCTGCACCAGCTCCTCCCAGCACTATCCCAGTGCCTCCCAGTGTGTCCCAGTCCCTCCCAGTGTGTCCCAGTCCCATCCCAGTGCCCACCTTGGTCCTCCTGGGCGGCATCGTTGTAGTTGACCTGCTTGCGGACGCGCTTGCCCTTGCCCAGGTTGCGGGCCAGGTCCTCCTGCTGCTGCTCGTAGTGGTGCCGCAGCAGCTTCTCCCAGTAGTCGGGGTCCACGTTCTCCTCCTGCTTGATGATCTCCCGCTCGATCTCCTCGATCTGCCGCACACACAGGGGTCACCCAGGGCCACCCGAGGGACCCTGCCGGCCTCAGGGGTCACAGCGTGCCCAGCGTCTCCATCATCATCATCGTCATCATCGTCATCATCACCATCATCATCATCCCACTGTGTCCATCTCCATGTTCCTGTCATCCTCATCTTCAACCTCTCCATCATCATCGTCATCATCATCCTCATCTCCATCTCCATCATCCCACTGTGTCCATCTCCATGTTCCTGTCATCCTCAACCTCTCCATCATCATCATCATCATCCTCCTCCTCATCTCCATCTCCATCATCCCACTGTCTCCATGTTCCTGTCATCCTCATCTTCAACCTCTCCATCATCATCATCATCATCATCATCATCACCATCATCATCCCACTGTGTCCATCTCCATGTTCCTGTCATCCTCATCTTCAACCTCTCCATCATCATCGTCATCATCATCCTCATCTCCATCTCCATCATCCCACTGTGTCCATCTCCATGTTCCTGTCATCCTCAACCTCTCCATCATCATCATCATCATCCTCCTCATCTCCATCATCCCACTGTCTCTATGTTCCTGTCATCCTCTTCTTCAACCTCTCCATCATCATCATCATCGTCATCATCATCCCACTGTGTCCATCTCCATGTTCCTGTCATCCTCAACCTCTCCATCATCATCATCATCATCATCCTCATCTCCATCTCCATCATCCCACTGTGTCCATCTCCATGTTCCTGTCATCCTCATCTTCAACATCTCCATCATCATCCTCGTCATCATCATCATCATCATCCTCATCTCCATCTCTATCATCCCACTGTCTCCATGTTCCTGTCATCCTCATCTTCAACCTCTCCATCATCATCGTCATCATCATCCTCATCTCCATCATCATCTCCATCTCCATGGTCCCATCATCTCCATCTCCACTGTGCCCATCATCCCCATCATCCTCATCTTCATCATCTGCATCATCACCATCATCATCTCCACGGTCCCATCATCCCCATCTTCATCATCTCCATCATCATCACCACCATCTCCACCATCCCCATCATCCTCATAATCTCCATCTCCACTGTGCCCATCATCCCCAGCATTCTCATCTTCATCATCTCCATCATCATCACCACCACCTCCATCGCCCCATCATCCTCATCCTCACCATCTCCATCATCCCATCACCTTCATCTCCACCACTCCCATCATCTCCATCATCCTCATCCTCATCATCTCCATCTTCATCATCGTCATCCTCTCCATAGTCCCATCACCCCATCATCCTCATCATCTCCATCATCCTCTCCATCTCCATGGTCCCATCATCCCCATCTTCATCATCTCTCCATCATCATCTCCATCACCATCTCCACCATCCCATCATCTCCATCTTCATCATCTCCATCATCCCATCACCTTCATCTCCACTGTTCCCATCATTCCCATCATTCTCATCTTCATCATCTGCATCATCATCTCCATTGTTCCCCTCACCCCCATCATTCTCATCATCTCCATCATCTCCATCCTCATCCTCATCCTCATCATCATCATCATCATCATCATCATCATCGTCTCCATGGTCCCATCATGCCTATCATCCTCATCTTCATCATCTCTCCATCACCATCATCATCACCATCTCCATCACCATCACCCCATCATCTCCATCTTCATCATCTCCATCATCCCATCACCTTCCTCTCCATGGTCCCATCATCCCCATCTTCATCATCTCTCCATCACCCCATCATCTCCATCTCCACTGTGCCCCTCACCCCATCATCCCCATCTTCATCATCTCCATCTCCATCATCATCATCAACTCCACTGTTCCCATCATCCTCATTATCTCCATCATCATCATCGTCATCCTCTCCATGGTCCCATCATCCCCATCTTCATCATCTGCATCATCATCCTCTCCATCTCCATCACCCCATCACCTTCATCTCCACTGCTCCCATCATCCCCATCATCCCCATCTTCATCATCTCTCCATCATCATCATCTCCATCTCCACCGCTCCCATCATCCCCATCATCTCCATCATCATCATCATCATCGTCATTCTCTCCATGGTCCCATCATCCCCATCATCCTCATCTTCATCATCCCCATCACCCCATCATCCTCATCATCTCCATCATCCTCTCCATCTCCATGGTCCCATCATCCCCACCTTCATCGTCTCTCCATCATCACCATCATCACCATCTCCATCTTCATCATCTCCATCATCCCATCACCTTCCTCTCCATGGTCCCATCATCCCCATCATCTCCATCATCATCATCCTCACCATCTCCATCATCATCATCACCATCTCCATTGTTCCCACCATCCTCATTATCTCCATCATCATCATCATCGTCATCCTCTCCATGGTCCCATCATTCCCATCATCCTCTCCATCTCCATGGTCCCATCATCCCCCTCTTCATCATCTCTCCATCACCCCATCCAT
Organism: Cyanocitta stelleri; assembly: GCA_026167965.1. NCBI lineage: Eukaryota > Metazoa > Chordata > Aves > Passeriformes > Corvidae > Cyanocitta > Cyanocitta stelleri. Next base: position 222,812 of record JANXIP010000179.1, read on the forward strand.
CTCCACTGTGCCCATCACCCCATCATCCCCATCTTCATCATCTCCATCCTCATCATCTCCATCTTCATCATCTCCATCGTCCCATCACCTTCATCTCCATTGTTCCCATCATCCTCATCATCTCCATCACCATCATCATCATCGTCTCCATGGTCCCATCATGCCTATCATCCTCATCTTCATTATCTCTCCATCACCATCATCATCACCATCTCCATCACCCCATCATCTCCATCTTCATCTCCATCATCCCATCACCTTCCTCTCCATGGTCCCATCATCCCCATCATCCTCATCATCTCCATCATCATCATCATCATCTCCATGGTCCCATCATGCCTATCACCCTCATCTTCATCATCTCTCCATCATCCCATCATCTCCATCTCCACTGTGCCCAGCACCCCATCATCCCCATCTCCATCTCCATCATCATTATCATCATCATCATCATCATCGTCATCCTCTCCATCTCCACGGTCCCATCATCCCCATCTTCATCATCTCTCCATCATCATCATCCCCATCATCTCCATCATCATCATCCTCTGCATCTCCACCATCCCATCATCTCCATCTCCATCCTCTCCACGGTCTCCAGCTCCATCATCCCCATCTTCATCGTCTCTCCATCATCATCACCCTCACCATCTCCATCACCTCATCATCTCCATCTTCATCGTCTCTCCATCATCATCATCATCATCCTCACCATCTCCATCACCTCCATCATCATCATCCTCTGCATCTCCACCATCCCATCATCTCCATCTCCATCCTCTCCAGGGTCTGCAGCTCCATCATCCCCATCTTCATCGTCTCTCCATCATCATCATCATCCTCACCATCTCCATCACCCCATCATCTCCATCTTCATCGTCTCTCCATCATCATCATCATCATCCTCACCATCTCCATCACCTCCATCATCATCATCCTCTGCATCTCCACCATCCCATCATCTCCATCTCCATCCTCTCCAGGGTCTGCAGCTCCATCATCCCCATCTTCATCGTCTCTCCATCATCATCATCATCCTCACCATCTCCATCACCCCATCATCTCCATCTTCATCGTCTCTCCATCATCATCATCATCACCCTCACCATCTCCATCACCTCCATCATCATCATCCTCTCCATCTCCACCATCCCATCATCTCCATCTCCATCCTCTCCAGGGTCTCCAGCTCCATCATCCCCATCTTCATCGTCTCTCCATCATCATCATCATCATCCTCACCATCTCCATCACCCCATCATCTCCATCATCATCATCCTCTCCATCTTCATCATCTCTCCATCATCATCATCATCCTCACCATCTCCATCACCTCATCATCCCCATCTTCATCGTCTCTCCATCATCATCACCCTCACCATCTCCATCACCTCATCATCTCCATCTTCATCGTCTCTCCATCATCATCATCATCATCCTCACCATCTCCATCACCTCCATCATCATCATCCTCTCCATCTCCACCATCCCATCATCTCCATCTCCATCCTCTCCAGGATCTCCAGCTCCATCATCCCTGTGTCCCCACCCACCCGGTGTCCCCACCCACCCCGGTGTCCCCACCCACCCCGCTGTCCCCGCCGCACCTTGTCCTCCTCCCTGACGACGTACTGGGCCACCTTGAAGGAGCTCAGGTACTCGTTCATGTTCTGCACGTCGGCGTCGTCGGTGGCGTCCTGGTTGCGGTCCAGCAGCCGCGCGATGGCCTCGTTGTCGTAGTGGATGACGCTGCTGTCCTCCTCCTTGTTGTCCCCTGCGTGGCCACACCGCGTGACGCGCTGGCACGCGGCCGGACGCGCTGGGATGCACTGGGACGCACTGGGATGCGCTGGGACGTGGCCGGACACACTCGGACACGGCCAGACATGCTGGGATGCACTGGGACACACTGGGATGCACTGGGATGCACTGGGATGCACTGGGTGCACTGGGACGCGCTGGGACACGCTGGGACATGGCCGGACACACTCGGACACGGCCGGACATGCTGGGGTGCACTGGGACACACTGGGATGCACTGGGACGTGGCCGGACCCGCTCGGACACGGCCGAACGCGCTGGGATGCACTGGGACACACTGGGATGCACTGGGATGCACTGGGACGCGCTGGGACACGCTGGGACGTGGCTGGACCCTCTCAGACACGGCCGGACACACTGGGATGCACTGGGACATGCTGGGATGCACTGGGACATGGCCGGACCCGCTCGGACACGGCCGGACGCGCTGGGATATGCTGGGACACACTGGGATGCACTGGGATGCACTGGGACGCACTGGGACACACTGGGACGTGGCCGGACCCGCTCAGACATGGCCGGACACACTGGGATGCACTGGGACATGCTGGGATGCACTGGGACATGGCCGGACCCGCTCGGACACGGCCGGACGCGCTGGGATGCACTGGGACATGCTGGGATGCACTGGGACATGGCCGGACCCGCTCGGACACGGCCGGACGCGCTGGGATGCACTGGGACGCACTGGGATGCACTGGGACGTGGCCGGACCCGCTCGGACACGGCCGGACGCGCTGGGATGCACTGGGATGCACTGGGACGCACTGGGACGTGCTGGGACATGGCCGGACCCGCTCGGACACGGCCGGACGCGCTGGGATGCACTGGGACGTGCTGGGACATGGCCGGACCCGCTCGGACACGGCCGGACATGCTGGGATGCACTGGGACACACTGGGATGCACTGGGATGCACTGGGACGCGCTGGGACACGCTGGAACATGGCCAGACACACTCGGACACGGCCAGACATGCTGGGGTGCACTGGGATGCACTGGGATGCACTGGGACGTGGCCGGACCCGCTCGGACACGGCCGAACGCGCTGGGATGCACTGGGACACACTGGGATGCACTGGGATGCACTGGGATGCGCTGGGACGTGGCCGGACCCTCTCAGACACGGCCGGACACACTGGGATGCACCGGGACATGCTGGGATGCACTGGGACATGGCCGGACCCGCTCGGACACGGCCGGACGCGCTGGGATGCACTGGGACGCACTGGGATGCACTGGGATGCACTGGGACATGGCCGGACCCGCTCGGACACGGCCGGACGCGCTGGGATGCACTGGGATGCACTGGGACGCACTGGGACGCACTGGGACATGGCCGGACCCGCTCGGACACGGCCGGACATGCTGGGATGCACTGGGACGCACTGGGATGCACTGGGATGCACTGGGATGCACTGGGACACGGCCGGACACACTCGGACACGGCCGGACACGCTGGGATGCACTGGGACGCACTGGGACGCACTGGGACGCGGCTGGACACACTCGGACACGGCCAGACGCGCTGGGATGCACTGGGACACACTGGGATGCACTGGGATGCACTGGGACGCACTGGGATGCACTGGGATGCACTGGGATGCACTGGGACATGGCTGGACACGCTCAGACACAGCCGGACACGCTGGGATGCACTGGGATGCACTGGGACATGGCCAGACGCGCTCAGACACGGCCGGACACGCTGGGATGCACTGGGATGCACTGGGACATGGCCAGACGCGCTCAGACACGGCCGGATGCGCTGGGATGCGCTGGGACATGCTGGGATGCACTGGGACATGGCCGGACACACTCGGACACGGCCAGACATGCTGGGGATGCACTGGGACACACTGGGATGCACTGGGATGCACTGGGATGCACTGGGACGCGCTGGGACACGCTGGGACATGGCCGGACACACTCGGACACGGCTGGACGCGCTGGGATGCACTGGGATGCACTGGGATGCACTGGGACGCGCTGGGACATGCTGGGACATGGCCGGACACACTCAGACACGGCCGGACGCGCTGGGATGCGCTGGGACATGCTGGGATGCACTGGGACGCGCTGGGATGCACTGGGACATGGCCAGACACGCTCAGACACGGCTGGACGCGCTGGGACGCGCTGGGACATGCTGGGACGCGCTGGGATGCACTGGGACACAGCTGGACGTGCTGGGATGCACTGGGATGCGCTGGGACACACTGGGACACGCTGGGACATGCTGGGACACGGCCCCGCACCAACAGGGACACGCTGGGACACAACCGGACACACTGGGACACAGCCGGACACCAACAGGGACACGCTGGGACATGCTGGGACGCACTGGGACGTGGCCGGACACGCTGGGATGCACTGGGACGTGCTGGGATACACTGGGACACGCTGGGACACGGCCCCGCACCAACAGGGACACACTGGGACACAACCGGACACGCTGGGACGCAACCGGACACGCTGGGACACGGCTGGACATGCTGGGACACGCTGGGACGTGCTGGGACGCGCTGGGACACGCTGGGACGCGCTGGGACATAGTGGGACACGGCCCCGCACCAACAGGGACACGCTGGGACACAACTGGACATGCTGGGACACGGCCGGACACACTGGGACGCACTGGGACGCGCTGGGACACGCTCGGACACAGCCCCACACCAACAGGGACACGCTGGGACACGCTGGGACGTGGCCGGACACGCTGGGATGCACTGGGACGCACTGGGACACGGCCGGGGGACGCACTGGGACACGCTGGGATACGCTGGGACACAGCCCCGCACCAACAGGGACACGTTGGGACACGGCCGGACACGCTGGGACGCACTGGGACGCACTGGGACATGCTGGGACGCACTGGGACACGGCCGGACACACTGGGACGCACTGGGACGCACTGGGACACACTGGGACGCGCTGGGACGCGCTGGGACGCGCTGGGATACGCTGGGACACACTGGGACATGGCCGGACACGCTGGGACGCACTGGGACGCACTGGGACGCACTGGGACACACTGGGACACGCTGGGACACACTGGGACACGCTGGGACGCACTGGGACAAGGCCGGACACACTGGGACGCACTGGGACGCGCTGGGACGCACTGGGACACGGCCCCGCACCAGCACGGCCCCGCACGCTCTGACGCGGCCGGACACGCGCCAACGCGACGTGACACGGCTCTGTCACACTCCAACGTGGCCCAGCACGGCCCAGTCCAGCCCAGTCCAGTCCAGCACAGCCCAGCCCAATAGGGCCCAGTCCAGCCTAGCACGGTCCAGTCCAGCCCAGTCCAGCCCAGTCCAGCCCAGCACAACCCAGTCCAGCCCAATAGGGCCCAGTCCAGCCCAGTACAACCCAACACAACCCAACGCAACCCAGTACAACCCAACGTGACCCCGTCCAGCCCAACGCAGCCCAGTCCAACCCAGCAGAGCCCAGTCCAACCCAGCATGGCCCAGTCCAGCCCAGTCCAGCCCTGCACAGCTCAGTCCAACCCAGCCCAGTCCAGCCCAACACAGTCCAGTCCAGTTCAGCATGGCTCAGTCCAGCCCAGCACAGCCCAGTCCAACCCAGCACAGCCCAGTACAGCCCAACATAGCCCAGTCCAGCCCAATACAGTCCAGTCCAGCCCAGCCCAGCATGGCTCAGTCCAGCCCAGCAGAGCCCAGTCCAGCCCAGTCCAACCCAGCACAGCCCAGTCCAGCACAGTCCAGTCCAGTCCAGCACAGCCCATCATCATCCTCACCATCTCAGTCCAGCCCAGTCCAACCCAGCACAGCCCAGTCCAGTCCAGCCCAGTCCAGCCCAGCACAGCCCAGCCCAGTCCAGCCCAGTCCAGTCCAACATGGCCCAGTCCAACCCAGTCCAGCACAACCCAGCCCAGCCCAGTCCAGTCCAGCCCAGCACGGCCCAGTACAGCCCAGCACAGTCCAGCCCAGCCCAGCATGGCCCAGCCCAGCACGGCCCAGTCCAGCCCAGTCTAACCCAGCACAGCCCAGTCCAGCCCAGTCCAGCATGGCCCAGCCCAGCACAACCCAGTCCAACCCAGTCCAGTCCAGCACAGCCCAGTCCAGCCCAATAGGGCCCAGTCCAGCCCAGCCCAGCCCAGCTCAGTCCAGTCCAGCCTGGCCCAGTCCAGCCCAGCACAGCCCAGCACAGCCCAGCACAGTCCAGCCCAATAGGGCCCAGTCCAGCCCAGCACAGCCCAGCCCAGCCCAGTCCAGTCCAACATGGCCCAGCCCAGCCCAGTCCAGCCCAGCCCAGCCCAGCCCAGCACAGCCCAGTCCAACCCAGTCCAGCCCAGCCCAGCCCAGTCCAGCCCAACAGGGCCTAGTCCAGCACAGCCCAGCCCAGCCCAGCACGGCCCAGTCCAGCCCAATAGGGCCCAGTCCAGCCCAGCCCAGTCCAACCCAGCCCAGCACAGCCCAGCCCAGCCCAGTCCAGACCAGCCCAGCCCAGCCCAGCCCAGCACGGCCCAGTCCAGCCCAATAGGGCCCAGTCCAGCCCAGCCCAGCCCAGCCCAGCCGCTCCCCGCCCCGTGCCCCCAGGGCTGACCCTCGTTCTCGTCCTTGAAGAGCTCCTCGGTGCCGAACTTGAGGATGTCGTCGAGCTCCTGCTTGGACATGGAGCCGGCCTTGGAGCCCAGCCCCGGGCGCACCACCAGGTGCGTCAGCATCATCTTGCGCTTGGCCACCTGCGTGATCCGCTCCTCCACCGAGGCCCGCGTCACGAAGCGGTAAATCATCACCTTGTTGGCCTGGCCGATGCGGTGCGCCCGGCTGAAGGCCTGGGGACAGCGGGGACGGGTCAGGGACATCGTGGGGACAGGTCAGGGACAGGTCAGGGACACAGGGGGACACCCTGACCAATGCAGTGAGCCCGGCTGAAGGCCTGGAGGGGTCGGGGACGGGTCAGGGACATCGTGGGGACACCGTGGGGACAGGTCAGGGACAGGTCAGGGACAGGTCAGGGACAGGTCAGGGACACAGGGGGACACCCTGGCCAATGCAGTGAGCCCGGCTGAAGGCTTGGGGGGACGGGGATGGGTCAGGGACATCGTGGGGACATCCTGGGGACACGTCAGGTGGGGTGGGAACACGTCAGGGACATGTCAGGGACACAGGGGGACACCCTGGCCAATGCAGCGCGCCCGGTTGAAGGCCTGGGGACAGCGGGGACGGGTCAGGGACATCGTGGGGACACCGTGGGGACAGGTCAGGGACAGGTCAGGGACACAGGGGGACACCCTGGCCAATGCAGTGAGCCCGGCTGAAGGCCTGGGGACAGCGGGGACGGGTCAGGGACATCGTGGGGACACCCTGGGGACACGTCAGGTGGGAGGGGGACACCCCAGAGATGGGTGAGGTGGGGTGGGGAACACGTCAGGGACACAGGGGGACACCCTGGCCAATGCAGTGAGCCTGGCTGAAGGCTTGGGGGGACGGGGATGGGTCAGGGACACCGTGGGGACATCCTGGGGACACGTCAGATGGGGTGGGGACAGGTCAGGGACATGTCAGGGACACAGGGGGACACCCTGGCCAATGCAGCGCGCCCGGCTGAAGGCCTGGAGGGGTCAGGGACATGTCAGGGACATCATGGGGACAGGCCAGGGACACGTCAGGTGGGAGGGGGACACCCCAGGGACACGTCAGGTGGGGTGGGAACACGTCAGGGACAGGTCAGGGACACAGGGGGACACCCTGACCAATGCAGTGAGCCCGGCTGAAGGCCTGGGGACAGCGGGGACGGGTCAGGGACATCATGGGGACATCGTGGGGACAGGTCAGGGACAGGTCAGGTGGGGTGGGAACACGTCAGGGACACAGGGGGACACCCTGACCGATGCGGTGCGCCCGGCTGAAGGCCTGGGGACAGCAGGGATGGGTCAGGGACATCATGGGGACATCATGGGGACACCGTGGGGACAGGTCAGGGACAGGTCAGGGACACAGGGGGACACCCTGACCAATGCAGTGAGCCTGGCTGAAGGCCTGGAGGGGTCAGGGACATGTCAGGGACATCATGGGGACAGGCCAGGGACACGTCAGGTGGGGGTGGGAACACGTCAGGGACAGGTCAGGGACACAGGGGGACACCCTGGCCAATGCAGTGAGCCCGGCTGAAGGCCTGGGGACAGCGGGGACGGGTCAGGGACATCGTGGGGACATCTGGGGACACCCTGGGGACACCGCAGGGACTTGGGAGGAGGTGGAGACAGGGAGCTGGGGAGGGTGACCCTGGGGTGGTGACACTGGCCAGGTCCCAGGGCTGAGGGGGTGACACTGGACAAGTGACACTGGCCAGGTGCCAGGGGTCAGGGGGTAACACTGGACAGGTGACACCGGCCAGGTGCCAGGGGCTGGCGACCCTGGGGAGGTGACCCTGGCCAGGTGCCAGGGGTCAGGGTGTGACAGTGGCCAGGTGCCAGGGGCAGGTGTGTGCCATCGGACAGATGACACCGGCCAGGTGCCAGGGGTCAGGGGGTGACACCGGCCAGGTGCCAGGGGTCAGGGGGTGACACTGGCCAGGTGCCCACCTGGATGTCGTTGTGGGGGTTCCAGTCCGAGTCGAAGATGACCACGGTGTCGGCCGTCGCCAGGTTGATGCCGAGGCCCCCGGCCCGCGTCGACAGCAGGAAACAGAACTGCTGCGCCCCCGGCGCTGCCCCCCCGGAGTCAGTGTGGGACCCAAAACCCCCCAAAATCACCCCAAACCCACCTCCACTGCTGCGCCCCCGGCGCTGCCCCCCTGGAGTCAGTGCGGGACCCAAAACCCCCCAAAATCACCCCAAAAACACCCCAAAGCCACCCCAAAACCAGCTGGTGCTGGCAGACACCTGTCCCCGGACACCCTGAATCCCCCCGGGACATCTGGATCCCCCTGTCCCCCATCCCCATCCCTGTCCCCATCCCTGTCCCTGTCCCTGTCCCTGTGCCCTGTCCCTGTCCCTGTGCCCATCCCTGTCCCTGTCCCTGTGCCCATCCCTGTGCCCATCCCTGTGCCCTGTCCCTGTCCCTGTGCCCTGTCCCTGTGCCCATCCCTGTGCCCTGTCCCTGTGCCCTGTCCCTGTGCCCATCCCTGTCCCCCATCCCCATCCCTGTCCCTGTCCCTGTCCCTGTCCCCTGTCCCTGTCCCCTGTCCCTGTCCCCGTGCCCTGTGCCCATCCCTGTCCCCTGTCCCTGTCCCCATCCCTGTCCCTGTCCCCTGTCCCTGTGCCCATCCCTGTCCCCGGTGTCCCTGTGCCCTGTCCCTGTCCCCATCCCTGTCCCTGTCCCTGTCCCTGTGCCCTGTCCCTGTGCCCATCCCTGTCCCCTGTCCCTGTGCCCTGTGCCCATCCCTGTGCCCTGTCCCTGTGCCCTGTTCCCTGTGCCCTGTCCCTGTCCCTGTGCCCTGTCCCTGTGCCCTGTGCCCTGTGCCCATCCCTGTGCCCTGTCCCCTGTCCCTGTGCCCATCCCTGTCCCCGGTGTCCCTGTGCCCATCCCTGTGCCCTGTCCCTGTCCCTGTGCCCTATCCCTGTGCCCATCCCTGTGCCCTGTTCCCTGTGCCCTGTCCCTGTCCCTGTCCCTGTGCCCTGTCCCTGTCCCTGTGCCCATCCCTGTGCCCTGTTCCCTGTGCCCTGTCCCTGTCCCTGTGCCCTGTCCCTGTGCCCTGTGCCCATCCCTGTCCCCATCCCTGTGCCCTGTTCCCTGTGCCCTGTCCCTGTGCCCTGTCCCTGTGCCCTGTGCCCATCCCTGTGCCCATCCCTGTGCCCTGTTCCCTGTGCCCTGTCCCTGTGCCCTGTGCCCATCCCTGTGCCCATCCCTGTGCCCATCCCTGTGCCCTGTTCCCTGTGCCCTGTCCCTGTGCCCTGTCCCTGTCCCTGTGCCCTGTCCCTGTGCCCTGTCCCTGTGCCCTGTGCCCATCCCTGTGCCCATCCCTGTGCCCTGTTCCCTGTGCCCTGTCCCTGTGCCCTGTGCCCATCCCTGTGCCCATCCCTGTGCCCATCCCTGTGCCCTGTTCCCTGTGCCCTGTCCCTGTGCCCTGTCCCTGTCCCTGTGCCCTGTCCCTGTGCCCTGTCCCTGTGCCCTGTGCCCATCCCTGTGCCCATCCCTGTGCCCTGTTCCCTGTGCCCTGTCCCTGTCCCCGTGCCCATCCCTGTGCCCGTCCCTGTGCCCATCCCTGTGCCCATCCCTGTGCCCATCCCTGTGCCCTGTCCCTGTCCCTGTGCCCATCCCTGTGCCCATCCCTGTGCCCATCCCTGTGCCCTGTCCCTACCGTTGAAGCGGTCGATGGCCTCCTGCCGCAGGGCCCCGGTGATGCCGCCATCGATCCTCTCGTACTTGTAGCCCTCGTAGTCCAGGAAATCCTCCAGCAGGTCCAGCATCTTCGTCATCTGCGGCAACTGGTTACACTGGGAGGGACTGGGAGGGACTGGGACTGGCACTGGTTACACTGGGAGGGACTGGGAGCCAGTACTGGGCACATTGGGAGGGACTGGGACTGCCACTGGTTAGACTGGGAGGGACTGGGAGCCTGTACTGGGCACGACTGGGGCTGCCACTGGTTAGACTGGGAAGGACTGGGACTGGCACTGGTTAGACTGGGAGGGACTGGGAAGGACTGGGAGCCCATACTGGGCACACTGGGAGGGACTGGGACTGGCACTGGTTAGACTGGGAGGGACTGGGAGGGACTGGGAGCCAGTACTGGGCACACTGGGAGGGACTGGGACTGCCACTGGTTAGACTGGGAGGGACTGGGAGCCTGTACTGGGCACGACTGGGACTGCCACTGGTTAGACTGGGAGGGACTGGGACTGGCACTGGTTAGACTGGGAGGGACTGGGAAGGACTGGGAGCCCATACTGGGCACACTGGGAGGGACTGGGACTGCCACTGGTTAGACTGGGAGGGACTGGGACTGGTACTGGTTAGACTGGGAGGGACTGGGAGCCTGTACTGGGCACACTGGGAGGGACTAGGACTGGCACTGGTTAGACTGGGAGGGACTGGGAGGGACTAGGAGCCTGTGCTGGGCACACTGGGAGGGACTGGGACTGGCACTGGTTAGACTGGGAGGGACTGGGACTAGCACTGGTTAGACTGGGAGGGACTGGGAAGGACTGGGAGCCTGTACTGGGCACACTGGGAGGGACTGGGAAGGACTGGGAGCCCGTACTGGGCACACTGGGAGGGACTGGCACTGGTTAGACTGGGAGGGACTGGGAGGGACTGGGAGCCCATACTGGGCACACTGGGAGGGACTGGGACTGGCACTGGTTAGACTGGGAGGGACTGGGAGCCTGTACTGGGCACGACTGGGACTGCCACTGGTTAGACTGGGAGGGACTGGGAGCCTGTGCTGGGCACACTGGGAGGGACTGGGACTGGCACTGGTTAGACTGGGAGGGACTGGGACTGGTACTGGTTAGACTGGGAGGGACTGGGAGCCTGTACTGGGCACACTGGGAGGGACTAGGACTGGCACTGGTTAGACTGGGAAGGACTGGGAGCCTGTACTGGGCACACTGGGAGGGACTGGGACTGGCACTGGTTAGACTGGGAGGGACTGGGAGGGACTGGGAGCCCATACTGGGCACACTGGGAGGGACTGGGACTGGCACTGGTTAGACTGGGAGGGACTGGGACTGGTACTGGTTAGACTGGGAGCCCGTACTGGGCACACTGGGAGGGCCTGGCACTGGTTAGACTGGGAGGGACTGGGAGGGACTGGGAGGGACTGGGAGCCCGTACTGGGCACACTGGGAGGGCCTGGCACTGGTTAGACTGGGAGGGACTGGGAGGGACTGGGAGCCCGTACTGGGCACACTGGGAGGGACTGGCACTGGTTAGACTGGGAGGGACTGGGAGGGACTGGGAGCCCGTACTGGGCACACTGGCCGTGGTTCTTGGGGGCCTGGGGGGGTTGGGGTATTACTGGGGTGGTTTTGGGGATATTTGGGGATATTTTGGGATATTTTGGGATATTTTTAGGGTCCCACCAATGACAATGAGCACCCAGTGCTTCTGGGGGTATTTTGGGGGTATTTTGGGGCGTTTTTGGGGGTATTCTGAGGTGATTTTGGGGTTTTTTTGGGGTATTTTGGGGCATTTTTGGGGCGTTTTGGGGGTGTTTTTGGGGTCCCACCTGGGACAAGATGAGCACGCGGTGCTTCTGGGGGTATTTTGGGGTGGTTTGGGGGTATTTTGAGGTGTTTTTGGGTTTTTTGGGGGGTTTTGGGGGTATTTTGGGGCGTTTTTGAGGTCCCACCTGGGAGAAGATGAGCACGCGGTGCTTCTGGGGGTATTTTGGGGCGTTTTTGGGAGTATTTTGGGGGTTTTGGGGCATTTTTGGGGCGTTTTTGAGGTCCCACCTGGCAGAAGATGAGCACGCGGTGCTTTTGGGGGTATTTTGGGGTGGTTTTGGGGGTATTTTGGGGGTTTTGGGGCGTTTTTGGGGCGTTTTTGGGGCGTTTTTGAGGTCCCACCTGGGCCAAGATGAGCACGCGGTGCTTCTGGGGGTATTTTGGGGTGGTTTTGGGGGGTTTTGGGGGCGTTTTTGAGGTCCCACCTGGGAGAAGATGAGCACGCGGTGCTTCTGGGGGTATTTTGGGGTGGTTTTGGGGGGTTTTGGGGCGTTTTTGAGGTCCCACCTGGGAGAAGATGAGCACGCGGTGCTTCTGGGGGTATTTTGGGGTGGTTTTGGGGGGTTTTGGGGGCATTTTTGGGGTCCCACCTGGGAGAAGATGAGCACGCGGTGCTTCTGGGGGTATTTTGGGGTGGTTTTGGGGGGTTTTGGGGGCGTTTTTGAGGTCCCACCTGGGAGAAGATGAGCACGCGGTGGTTCTGCTCCTTCAGCTTCCTCAGCATCTTCTGCAGCAGCAGCAGCTTCCCCGAGGCCTTGATCAGGGCCCCGCCCTCGTAGGCGCCGCTCGGCAGCTTCGGGGACTCCTGGGGACGCCCAGGGGACGGCGCCGTCACCGGCAGGGACCCGCGGGGACCCCGGCGTGTCCCCCCTGCCACCACCTCTGCCACGTCCCTCTGTCCTTCCGTGTCCCTCTGTCCTTCCGTGTCCCTCTGTCCCTTCTGTGTCCCCATGTCCCACCATGTCCCCCCTGTCTGATCATGTCCCCGTGTCTCTCCATCTTCTCCATGTCCCCACGTGCCACCACGTGCTCCACCCCACGTCCCTCTGTCCCTGACGTGTCACTCCAACCCCTCACTGTCCCCATGTCCCCATGTCCCACACCCCTCTGACCCTCCCATGTCCCTTCATGTCCCCTCCCTGTCCCCATGTCCCTCCCTGTCCCCATGTCCCTCCATGTCCCCATGTCCCTCCATGTCCCCATGTCCCCTCCATGTTCTCTCCCTGTCCCCACACCCCCTCCGTGTCCCCATGTCCCTCATCCCTCTGACCCTCCCATGTCCCTCCATGTCCCCATGTCCTTCCCTGTCCCCATGTCCCACATCCCTCTGACCCTATGTCCCTCCATGTCCCCACATCCCCTCCCTGTCCCCATGTCCCTCCATGTCCTCTCCCTGTCCCCACATCCCCTCCATGTCCCCACATCCTCTCCATGTCTCCATGTCCCTCCTTATCCCCATGTCCCTCCCTGTCCCCATGTCCCTCCCTGTCCCCATGTCCCTCCATGTCCTCTCCCTGTCCCCACATCCTCTCCATGTCCCTCCTTATCCCCATGTCCCTCCCTGTCCCCATGTCCCACACCTCTCTGACCCTCCCATGTCCCTCCATGTCTTCTCCATGTCTCCACATCCCCTCCACGTCCCCATGTCCCTCAACTCTCTGACCCTCCCATGCCCCTCCATGTCCCCTCCATGTCCCCATGTCCCTCCCTGTCCCCATGTCCCACACCTCTCTGACCATCCCATGTCCCTCCCTGTCCTCTCCCTGTCCCCACATCCCCTCCATGTCCCCACATCCTCTCCATGTCTCCATGTCCCTCCTTATCCCCATGTCCCTCATCCCTCTGACCCTCCCATGTCCCTCCACATCCTCTCCATGTCCCCACGTCCCCTCCCTGTCCCCATGTCCCTCCATGTCCTCTCCCTGTCCCCACATCCCCTCCATGTCCCCACATCCTCTCCATGTCTCCATGTCCCTCCTTATCCCCATGTCCCTCATCCCTCTGACCCTCCCATGCCCCTCCACATCCTCTCCATGTCCCCACGTCCCCTCCCTGTCCCCAAGTCCCGCATCCCTCTGACCCTCCTATGTCCCCTCCATGTCCCCATGTCCCCTCCATGTCCCCATGTCCCCTCCATGTCCCCACGTCCCCTCCCTGTCCCCAAGTCCCGCATCCCTCTGACCCTCCTATGTCCCCTCCATGTCCCCATGTCCCCTCCATGTCCCCATGTCCCCTCCATGTCCCCACGTCCCCTCCCTGTCCCCAAGTCCCGCATCCCTCTGACCCTCCTATGTCCCTCCATGTCCCCATGTCCCCTCCATGTCCCCACGTCCCCTCCCTGTCCCCACATCCCTCCCTGTCCCCACCTCCCCCACCCCTCTGACCCTCCCACATCCCCATGTCCCTCCATGTCCTCTCCCTGTCCCCACATCCCCACATCCCCAACCCCTCTAACCCCCCAAACTCCCCCCACACCCCTGAGCCCCGCCGGCGTCCCCGGCGTCGCCGTGTCCCCACCATGGCGGCCACGGGGAACAGGTAGGGGTGGTTGCAGCACTTCTTGAGGTCCATCATGATGTTGAGCAGCGACACCTGGTTCCCCCCTCCCCGCGAGTTCAGCGCCTCGAAGTTGCGCGTCAGGATGTACTTGTAGTACTTCCTGCGGGGACAGCGGTGGCACCGGCGGCTCTGGGGACAGCCGGCGGGGCGGGGACACCCCCGGAGGGGACACGGGCCTACTTCTGCATGGGGCTGAGCTCCACGCGCACGATGAGCTCGGTCTTGGCCGGCATGTTCTTGAAGACGTCGGCCTTGAGGCGCCGCAGCATGTGGGGGCCCAGCAGGTCGTGCAGCTTCTTGATCTGGTCCTCCTTGGAGATGTCGGCGAACTCCTCCAGGAAGCCCTCCAGGTTGCTGGGGGATGGCGGGGACACGGTGAGCTTGGGGACACGGGGATGTGGTGGGGTGTGGAGGGGACGTGGTGGGGACATGGAGGGGCTGGAGGGACGTGGAGGGGCTGGAGGGACATGGAGGGACATGGAGGGGACATGGAGGTACATGGGGACATGGAGGGTATGGGGACATGGTGGGACATGGAGGGACGTGGAGGGGACATGGAGGGACAGGGAGGGACATGGGGGGACAGGGAGGGACATGGGGGGACATGGAGGGTATGGGGACATGGTGGGACATGGAGGGGCTGGAGGGACGTGGAGGGGACATGGGGGGACATGGAGGGGCTGGAGGGACATGGGGGGACATGGATGGGACATGGAGGGGACACAGGAAGCCCTCCAGGTTGCTGGGGGATGGCGGGGACATGGTGAGCTTGGGGACACGGGGATGTGGTGGGGTGTGGAGGGGACGTGGTGGGGACATGGAGGGGCTGGAGGGACATGGAGGGATGTGGAGGGACATGGGGGGACATGGAGGGGCTGGAGGGACATGGGGGGACATGGACGGGACATGGAGGGGACATGGAGGGACATGGAAGGGCTGGAGGGACATGGAGGGACATGGGGACATGGAGGGTATGGGGACATGGTGGGACATGGAGGGGCTGGAGGGACGTGGAGGGGACATGGGGGGACATGGAGGGGACACAGGAAGCCCTCCAGGTTGCTGGGGGATGGCGGGGACACGGTGAGCTTGGGGACACGGGGATGTGGTGGGGTGTGGAGGGGACGTGGTGGGGACATGGAGGGGCTGGAGGGACATGGAGGGATGTGGAGGGACATGGGGGGACATGGAGGGGCTGGAGGGACATGGGGGGACATGGACGGGACATGGAGGGGACATGGAGGGACATGGAAGGGCTGGAGGGACATGGAGGGACATGGGGACATGGAGGGTATGGGGACATGGAGGGGCTGGAGGGATGTGGAGGGGACATGGAGGGACATGGAGGGGACACAGGAAGCCCTCCAGGTTGCTGGGGGATGGCGGGGACACGGTGAGCTTGGGGACACGGGGATGTGGTGGGGTGTGGAGGGGACACAGGGACAGGAGAGGACAGGAGGGGACAGAGGGGACAGAGGGGACACAGGGGACAGAGGGGACAGAGGGGACACACAGGGGACACACAGGGGACACAGGAGATGACACAGGAGATGACACAGGGGACACAGGGGACACACAGGGGACACAGGAGATGACACGGGACACGGGACACAGGGGACACACAGGGGACACACAGGGGACACAGGAGATGACACAGGGGACACAGGGGACACAGGGGACACACAGGGGACACAGGAGATGACACGGGACACGGGACACAGGGGACACACAGGGGACACACAGGGGACACAGGAGATGACACAGGGGACACAGGGGACACAGGGGACACACAGGGGACACAGGAGATGACACAGGGGACACAGGGGACACAGGGGACACACAGGGGACACACAGGGGACACAGGAGATGACACAGGGGACACAGGGGACACAGGGGACACACAGGGGACACAGGAGATGACACAGGGGACACAGGGGACACAGGGGACACACAGGGGACACAGGGGACACAGGAGATGACACAGGGGACACAGGGGACAGAGGGGACACAGGAGATGACACAGGAGATGACACAGGGGACACAGGGGCTGCACTTGAAGCGCTCAGGTGTGAGGAAGTTGAGCAGGAGGGGACACAAGGGACAGGAGGTGACACAGGGGACACACAGAGGTGACACAGAGGTGACACACAGAGATGACAGAGGTGGCATGAGACAGAGGTGACACAGGTGACAGAGATGACACAGGGGACACACAGAGGTGACAGAGGTGACACACAGGTGACAGAGATGACACAGGTGACACACAGGGGACACACACAGGGGACACACAGGTGACACAGGTGACACACAGATGACACACAGGTGACAGAGATGACACAGGTGACACACAGGTGACACAGATGACACAGGTGACACAGGGGACACACACAGAGGTGACAGAGGTGACAGAGGTGACACACAGGGGACACACAGGTGACACAGGGGACACACAGGGGACACACAGGTGACACGGGGATGCACACAGAGGTGACATAGATGACAGAGGTGACACACAGGTGACACACGGGTCACACACGGGTCACACACAGGTGACATAGATGACACAGGTGACACACAGGTGACACACAGATGACACACGGGTCACACACAGGTCACACACAGGTGACACACAGGTGACACACAGGTGACATAGATGACCCAGGTGACACACAGGTGACACAGGGGACACATGGGTCACACACGGGTCACACACAGGTGACACACAGGTGACACACAGGTGACATAGATGACCCAGGTGACACACAGGTGACACAGGGGACACACAGGTCACACACAGGTGACACAGGTGACACGGGGACGCACTTGAAGCGCTCGGGCGTGAGGAAGTTGAGCAGGTGGAACAGCTCCTCCAGGTTGTTCTGCAGCGGCGTCCCCGTCAGCAGCAGCTTGTGCTCGATCTTGTACCCGTTCAGCACCCGGAAAAACTGCGGGGAGCAGCCCGTGGGACCCCCGAGCCCGACAGGGACCCCCTGAGCCCGACAGGGACCCCCCAAGCCAGCCCATGGACCCCCTGAGCCAGCCCGTGGGCCCGAGCCCGACAGGGACCCCCTGAGCCACCCCAGGGACCCCCCGAGCCACCCCAGGCACCCCCTGGGCCAGCCCATGGGCCCGAGCCTGACAGGGACCCCCGTGAGCCACCCCAGGGACCCCAAACCTGACAGGGACCCAAAACCCGACAGGGAGCCCCCCCGAGCCACCCCAGGGACCCCCAAACACCCCAGGGACCCCCTGAGCCAGCCCATGGGCCCCAAGCCTGCCAGGGACCCCTCCCTGAGCCACCCCAGGGACCCCCAAATGCACCAGGGACCCCCTGAGCCACCCCAGGGACCCCAAACCCAACAGGGACCCCAAACCTGCCAGGGACCCCTCCCTGAGCCACCCCAGGGACCCCAAACCCGACAAGGACCCCCCCTGAGCCACCCCAGGGACCCCCAAATGCACCAGGAACCCCCTGATCCTCCCCTCAGACCCCAAGCCCACCAGGGACCCCCGATCCTGCCCCCAGACCCTAAATCCACCGGAGACACCCCTGATCCCCCCAAAACGAGGGAGAGACCGCCCTGATCCTCCCCCATGAACCCCCAAATCCATCCCCAGGGCACCCTCGCACCCCCCCCCCCACCTCCCCAGGTTTTGGGGTGCTCCCTACGCCCATGCCCGGGTTTTGGGGTGCCCCCCTGACCTCGAGCTGGTTGTTTTTGAGGCCCTGGGCCTCGCCCATAATCCTGAGGTACCGGGGTGCCCCTCACCCCCCCTCGCCAGCTTTTGGGGTGCCTCCCACCCCCACTCCCCGCGTTTTTGGGGTGCCCCTCGGGGTTTTGGGGCGCCCCCTGACCTTGGACTGGTTGTTCTTGAGGCGGTGGGCCTCGTCCACCACGAGGCAGGCCCAGCGGATGGAGCCCAGCGCGGCCTGGTCGATGGTGATGAGCTCGTAGGACGTGAGCAGCACGTGGAACTTCACCTGCGCCTCGCGCTGCCGCCAGCGCCGGCCGCGGTCAGCGGGGAGCGGCCGGAGCCCCAAAACCCGACACAGACTCACCCAGAACCCCAAAACACAGCACAGACCCCAAAACCCGACACAGACTCACCCAGAACCCCAAAATACAGCACAGACCCCGGCCAGAGCCCCAAAACCCGACACAGACTCACCCAGAACCCCAAAATACAGCACAGCCCCGGCCAGAACCCCAAAACCCGACACAGACTCACCCAGAACCCCAAAACACAGCACAGCCCCGGCCAGAGCCCCAAAATACAGCACAGAGCCCCAAAACCTGACACAGACTCACCCAGAACCCCAAAACACAGCACAGACCCCAAAACCCAACACAGACTCACCCAGAACCCCAAAACACAGCACAGACCCCAAAACCCAACACAGACTCACCCAGAGCCCCAAAACACAGCACAGACCCCAAAACCCGACACAGACTCACCCAGAACCCCAAAACACAGCACAGACCCCAAAACCCGACACAGACTCACCCAGAACCCCAAAATACAGCACAGCCCCGGCCAGAGCCCCAAAATACAGCACAGACCCCAAAACCCGACACAGACTCACCCAGAACCCCAAAACACAGCACAGACCCCAAAACCCGACACAGACTCACCCAGAACCCCAAAACACAGCACAGACCCCAAAACACAACACAGCCCCTGGCCAGAGCCCCAAAACACAGCACAGACCCCAAAACCCGACACAGACTCACCCAGAACCCCAAAATACAGCACAGCCCCCGGCCAGAGCCCCAAAACCCGACACAGACTCACCCAGAACCCCAAAACACAGCACAGCCCCGGCCAGAGCCCCAAAATACAGCACAGAGCCCCAAAACCCGACACAGACTCACCCAGAACCCCAAAATACAGCACAGACCCCAAAACCCGACACAGACTCACCCAGAACCCCAAAACACAGCACAGAGCCCCAAAACCCAACACAGACTCACCCAGAACCCCAAAACACAGCACAGACCCCAAAACACAACACAGCCCCTGGCCAGAGCCCCAAAACACAGCACAGACCCCAAAACCCGACACAGACTCACCCAGAACCCCAAAACACAGCACAGACCCCAAAACCCAACACAGACTCACCCAGAACCCCAAAACCCAGCACAGCCCCCGGCCAGAGCCCCAAAATACAGCACAGAGCCCCAAAACCCGACACAGACTCACCCAGAACCCCAAAATACAGCACAGACCCCAAAACCCAGCACAGCCCCCGGCCAGAGCCCCAAAATACAGCACAGACCCCAAAACACAGCACAGACCCCGGCCAGAGCCCCAAAATACAGCACAGACCCCAAAACCCGACACAGACTCACCCAGAACCCCAAAATACAGCACAGACCCCAAAACCCAGCACAGACTCACCTAGAACCCCAAAACCCAACAGACTCACCCAGAACCCCAAAACACAGCACAGCCCCGGCCAGAGTTCCAAAATACAGCACAGAGCCCCAAAACCCGACACAGACCCCAAAACCCAGCACAGCCCCGGCCAGAGCCCCAAAACACAGCACAGCCCCCAAAACACAGCACAGACCCCAAAACCCAGCACAGCCCCCAGCCAGAGAGCCCCAAAACCCGGCAAACCCCAAAACCCAGCCGGAGCCCCCGGCCAGAGAGACCCAAAACCCAGCACAGCCCCAAAACCTGGCAGAGGCCCAGGCCAGAACCCCAAAACACGGCACAGCCCCAAAACCTGGCACAGCCCCAAAACCTGGCACAGCCCCTGGCCGGAGCCCCAAAACCCAGCAGAGCCCCAAAACCCGGCAGAGCCTCACCCAGAACCCCAAAACCCAGCAGAGCCCCAAAACCCAGCACCCCAAAACCCCCCAGAACCCCACCTGGCACCCCAAAGGGACCCCCAGGTGTCCTGGTCCCACCCCGCTGTCCCTGACCCCCAGGTGTCCTGGTGCCACCCCATTGTCCCCAAAGATCCCCTGGTGTCCCGGTCCCACCCCGCTGTCCCTGACCCCCAGGTGTCCGGGTGCCACCCCATTGTCCCCAAAGATCCCCAGGTGTCCCGGTGCCACCCTGCTGTCCCCCTGACCCCCAGGTGTCCTGGTGCCACCCCGCTGTCTCCAAAGATCCCCAGGTGTCCTGGTGCCACCCCGCTGTCCCCCTGACCCCCAGGTGTCCTGGTGCCACCCCGCTGTCCCTGTCCCCCAGGTGTCCTGGTGCCACCCCGCTGTCTCCAAAGATCCCCAGGTGTCCCGGTGCCACCCCGCTGTCCCCCTGACCCCCAGGTGTCCTGGTGCCACCCCAGTGTCCCCCTGTCCCCCAGGTGTCTGGGTGCCACCCCGCTGTCCCTGTCCCCCAGGTGTCCGGGTGCCACCCTGCTGTCCCCCTGTCCCCCAGGTGTCCTGGTACCACCCCGTTGTCCCCAAAGATCCCCAGGTGTCCTGGTGCCACCCCGCTGTCCCCCTGACCCCCAGGTGTCCTGGTGCCACCCCAAAGAGCCCCAGGTGTCCTGGTGCCACCCCACTGTCCCCGTCCCCCCGGTGTCCTGGTGCCACCCCGCTGTCCCTCTGTCCCCCAGGTGTCCTGGTGCCACCCCACTGTCCCCCAGGTGTCCTGGTGCCACCCCGCTGTCCCCCTGTCCCCCAGGTGTCCCCTGCCCCGCCCACCTTCATCTTGAAGGCCTTCTTGCCGCCCTTCATGGCGTTGTCGTCGAAGGAGAACTCGTTCTCGCGGATGATGGCGCGGCTGTCCTTGTCCCCGGTGTAGGTGACCACGTAGAAGGCCGGGGCCCACATCTGGAACTCGCGCTCCCAGTTGATGATGGTGGAGAGCGGGGCGCTGACGAGGAACGGGCCCTTGGTGTGGCCCTGGGGGACAGCGCGTCACAGGGGGACACGGGGACGGGCCTGGGGTGGCCCTGGGGTGGCCCTGGGGGACAGGGGGACGGCCCTGGGGTGGCCCTGGGGGCACACAAGGATGGGCCTAGGGGACAGCACGTCACAGGGGGACACGGGGACAGGCCTGGGGTGGCCCTGGGGGACACGGGGACGGGCCTGGGGTGGCCCTGGGGTGGCCCTGGGGGACGGGGGACGGCCCTGGGGTGGCCCTGGGGGCACACAGGGATGGGCCTAGGGGACAGCGCGTCACAGGGGGACACGGGGACAGGCCTGGGGTGGCCCTGGGGGACAGGGGGACGGGCCTGGGGTGGCCCTGGGGTGGCCCTGGAGGACACGGGGACGGGCCTGGGGTGACCTTAGGGGACATGGGGACGGGCCTGGGGTGGCCCTGGGGTGGCCCTGAGGGACACAGGGATGGGCACTGGGGTGGCCCTGGGGCACACAGGGATGGGCCTAGGGGACAGCACGTCACAGGGGGACATGGGGACGGGCCCTGGGGTGGCCCTGGGGTGGCCCTGGGGGACATGGGGATGGGCCTGGGGTGGCCCTGGGGTGGCCCTGGGGGACAGGGGGACGGGCCTGGGGTGGCCCTGGGGTACACGGGGACGGGCCTGGGGTGGCCCTGGGGAACACGGGGATGGCCCTGGGGGAAAGCGCGTCACAGGGAGACACGGGCATGGGCCCTGGGGGACACGGGGATGGGCCTGGGGTGGCCCTGGGGGACATGGGGACGGGCCTGGGGTGGCCCTGGGGTGGCCCTGGGGGACACGGGGATGGGCCTGGGGTGGCCCTGAGGGACACAGGGATGGGTCCTGGGGTGGCCCTGGGGCACACAGGGATGGGCCTAGGGGACAGCGCATCACAGGGGGACACGGGGATGGGCCTGGGGTGGCCCTGGGGGACACGGGGATGGCCCTGGGGGACAGCGCATCACAGGAGGACACGGGGACGGGCCGGGCCTGGGGTGGCCCGGAGGGACACGGGGACGGGCCTGGGGTGGCCCTGGGGTGGCCCTGGGGGACAGGGGGACGGGCCTGGGGTGGCCCTGGGGTGGCCCTGGAGGACACGGGGACGGGCCTGGGGTGACCTTAGGGGACATGGGGACGGGCCTGGGGTGGCCCTGGGGTGGCCCTGAGGGACACAGGGATGGGCACTGGGGTGGCCCTGGGGCACACAGGGATGGGCCTAGGGGACAGCACATCACAGGGGGACACGGGGACAGGCCTGGGGTGGCCCTGGGGTGGCCCTGGGGGACACGGGGACGGGCCTGGGGTGACCTTAGGGAACACGGGGACGGGCCTGGGGTGGCCCTGGGGTGGCCCTGGGGCACACGGGGATGGGCCTGGGGTGGCCCTGGGGTGGCCCTGGGGCACACGGGGATGGGCCTGGGGTGGCCCTGGGGTGGCCCTGGGGGACAGGGGGACAGACCTGGGGTGGCACTGGGGTACACGGGGACGGGCCTGGGCTGGCCCTGGGGCACACGGGGATGGCCCTGGGGGAAAGCGCGTCAGGGGGACACGGGCATGGGCCCTGGGGGACACGGGGATGGGCCTGGGGTGGCCCTGGGGGACATGGGGACGGGCCTGGGGTGGCCCTGGGGTGGCCCTGGGGGACACGGGGATGGGCCTCGGGTGGCCCTGAGGGACACAGGGATGGGTCCTGGGGTGGCCCTGGGGCACACAGGGATGGGCCTAGGGGACAGCGCATCACAGGGGGACACGGGGATGGGCCTGGGGTGGCCCTGGGGGACACGGGGATGGCCCTGGGGGACAGCGCATCACAGGGGGACACGGGGACGGGCCGGGCCTGGGGTGGCCCGGAGGGACACGGGGACGGGCCTGGGGTGGCCCTGGGGGACACGGTGTCACACAGTGTCACACAGGAATGGACCCTTGGGGACACGGTGTCACACGGTGTCACCCGGGGATGGACTCTCAGAGTGGCCCTGGGGGACAGTGTGGGGCTGGACCTCGGGGAGTGTGGGGACAGGGGACAGGGGGGTGACACCAGGACCCAGGTGGGTGACACCAATAAAGCTGGTGGGTGACACCAGGGCCCAGCAGGTGACCCCAGGGCCATGTGGGTGACCACAGTGACCAGATGGGTGACCCCAGTGACCAGATGGGTGACCCTAGTGACCAGATGGGTGACTGCAGGTCCATAGGGGTGACCCCAGTGACCAGATGGGTGACCCCAGGCCCCATGTGGGTGACCCCAGTGACCAGGCTGATGACCAAAGGACCGTGTGGATGACCTCAGGCCCATGTGGGTGACACCAGTGACCAGATGGGTGACCCCAGGGCCATGTGGGTGACCCCAGTGACCAGACAGGTGACTGCAGCCCCACGTGGGTGACCCCAGGGCCATGTGGGTGACCCCAGTGACCGGATGGGTGACCCTAGTGACCAGATGGGTGACTGCAGGTCCATGGGGGGTGACCCCAGCCCCATGTGGGTGACCACAGTGGCCAGATGGGTGACCCCAGCTCCATGTGGGTGACCCCAGTGACCACATGGGTGACCCTAGTGACCAGATGGGTGACCCTAGTGACCAGATAGGTGACTGCAGGTCCCTGGGGGGTGACCCCAGCCCCATGTGGGTGACCCCAGTGACCACATGGGTGCCCCCAGCCCCATGTGGGTGACCCCAGTGACCAGACACGTGCCCCCAGCCCCACGTGGGTGCCCCCAGCCCCATGTGGGTGACCCCAGTGACCAGATGGGTGACCCCAGGCCCCATGTGGGTGACCCCAGTGACCAGGCTGATGACCAAAGGACCACGTGGATGACCTCAGGCCCATGTGGGTGACCCCAATGACCAGACAGGTGCCCCCAGCCTCACGTGGGTGACCCCAGGCCCCCACGTGGGTGACCCCAGTGACCAGGCCGATGACCGAAAGACCACGTGGGTGCCCCCCAGCCCCACGTGGGTGCCCCGGGGCCTCACCTCCTTGTAGAGCGAGTAGAGGAAGACGATGGTCTGGATGGTTTTGCCCAGCCCCATCTCGTCGGCCAGGATGGTGTCGGTGCTCTGTGCCCACGAGAAGCGCAGC
The DNA here is from genome assembly GCA_026167965.1 of Cyanocitta stelleri. Lineage (NCBI taxonomy): Eukaryota > Metazoa > Chordata > Aves > Passeriformes > Corvidae > Cyanocitta > Cyanocitta stelleri. The sequence continues at coordinate 247,283 of JANXIP010000179.1, forward strand.
CAGTTGAGCCCCTCCAGCTGGTACAGGTGCAGCGTGCCGCCCGTGGCCGTGATGAAGCGCGGCTGCGTCTCGTATTTCACCGTGGGCTGCGGGGACAGCGCCGTCAGGGGGGGACACGGCACCCCAAAAACCCCCCAGGGACCCCCAGGGGGATGGGAAGGACGGGGAGGTGTCGGGGGGCTCGGGGGGATGGGGATTTGGGGGGCACTCAGGTGTTCAAGGGGCAGCCAGGTGGGGGGGGTTGCCAATTTTGAGGGGTGACCACGGCACCCCAAAAACCCCCAGGGGGATGGGAAGGACAGGCAGGTGTTGGGGGCTCGGGGGGATGAGGATTTGGGGGGCACTCAGGTGTTCAAAGGGCAGCCAGGTGGGGGGGGTTGCCAATTTTGAGGGGTGACCACGGCACCCCAAAAACCCCCAGGGGGATGGGAAGGACAGGCAGGTGTTGGGGGGCTCGGGGGGATGAGGATTTGGGGGGCACTCAGGTGTTCAAGGGGCAGCCAGGTGGGGGGGGTTGCCAATTTTGAGGGGTGACCAGGGCACCCCAAAAACACCCAGGGACCCCCGAGGGGATGGGAAGGACGTGGAGGTGTTGGGGGGATGGGGATTTGGGGGGTGACTCAGGTGTTCAAGGGGCAGCCAGGTGGGGGGGATCCCAATTTTGAGGGGTGACTCAGGTGTTCAGGGCACCCCAAAATCCCCCAGGGACCCCCAGGGGGGATGGGAAGGACAGGGAGGTGGTGGGGGGCTCGGAGGGATGAGGATTTGAGGGGCACTCAGGTGTTCAAGGGGCAGCCAGGTGGGGGGGGGTTGCCAATTTTGAGGGGTGACCACGGCACCCCAAAAACCCCCAGGGGGATGGGAAGGACAGGAGGACAGGGAGGTGTCGGGGGGCTCGGGGGGATGAGGATTTGGGGGGCACTCAGATGTTCAAGGGGCAGCCTTGAATTTTGAGGAGTGGCTCAGGTGTTCAGGGCACCCCAAAACCCCTCAGGGACCCCCAGGGGGGATGGGAAGGACGTGAAGGTGTCGGGGGGCTCAGGTGGGTTGGGGGGAAGCAGGTTTGGGGGGCACTCAGGTGTTCAGGGAGCACCCATGTTGGGGGGATCCCAATTTTGAGGGGTGACCATGGCACCCCAAAAACACCCAGGGACCCCCGAGGAGATGGGAAGGACGGGGAGGTGTTGGGGGGATGGGGATTTGGGGGGTGACTCAGGTGTTCAAGGGGCAGCCAGGTGGGGGGGATCCCAATTTTGAGGGGTGACTCAGGTGTTCAGGGCACCCCAAAATCCCCCAGAGACCCCCTGAGAAGGTTGGGAAGGACGGGGAGGTGTCGGGGGGCTTGGGGGGATGAGGATTTGGGGGGTGACTCAGGTGTTCAAGGGGCAGCCAGGTGGGGGGAGTTCCCAATTTTGAGGGGTGACCACGGCACCCCAAAAACCCCCAGGGGGATGGGAAGGACAGGCAGGTGTTGGGGGGCTCGGGGGGATGAGGATTTGGGGGGCACTCAGGTGTTCAAGGGGCAGCCAGGTGGGGGGAGTTCCCAATTTTGAGGGGTGACCACGGCACCCCAAAAACCCCCAGGGGGATGGGAAGGACAGGCAGGTGTTGGGGGGCTCGGGGGGATGAGGATTTGGGGGGCACTCAGGTGTTCAAAGGGCAGCCAGGTGGGGGGGGTTGCCAATTTTGAGGGGTGACCAGGGCACCCCAAAAACACCCAGGGACCCCCGAGGGGATGGGAAGGACGTGGAGGTGTTGGGGGGATGAGGATTTGGGGGGTGACTCAGGTGTTCAAGGGGCAGCCAGGTGGGGGGGATCCCAATTTTGAGGGGTGACTCAGGTGTTCAGGGGGCACCCCAAAATCCCCGGGGACCCCCTGAGGGGGTGAAGGATGTGGAGCTGTTTGGGGACTCAGGTTTGGGGGTGGCCCAGGCATCTGGGGGTGTCCCCAAAGGTCCATGGAGGGTTTGGGGTCCCCAGGGGTTTGGGGTGCCCAGGGTTTGGGGTGCTCAGGGTTTGGGGGTCCCCAGGGATTTGGCGTCCCAGGGGTTTGGGGTGCCCAGGGGCTTGGGGTGCCCAGGGATTTGGGGTCGCCAGGGTTTGGGGTGCCCAGGGTTTGGGGTCCCAGGGGTTTGGGGGTCCCCAGGGGTTTGGGGTGCCCAGGGTTTGGGGTGCCCAGGGGTTTGGAGTGCCAGGGGTTTGGGGTGCCCAGGGTTTGGGGTGCCCACGGTTTGGGGTGCCTGGGGTTGGGAGTGCCAGGGGTTTGGGGTCCCCAGGTGTTTGGCGTCCCAGGGGTTTGGGGTGCCCAGGGTTTGGGGTCCCAGGGGTTTGGAGTCGCCAGGGTTTGGGGTCCCAGGGGTTTGGGGTGCTCAAGGTTTGGGGGTCGCCAGGGGTTTGGCGTCCCAGGGGTTTGGCGTCACCAGGGTTTGGCGTCCCAGGGGTTTGGGTTGCTCAAGGTTTGGGGTCCCCAGGGTTTGGGGTGCCCAGGGGTTTGGAGTGCCCAGGGGTTTGGAGTGCCCAGGGTTTGGGGTCCCCAGGGTTTGGGGTCACTCACATCGTTGGTGGGGGAGTCGGGGGGTCCCTCCCCCGGCGTCTCCTTTTTCTTCTTCTTGTAACGCCGGGGCTGGGCCGGGTCCTCCCCCATGAACACCTCCCTGGGGACACCGAGGGGACACCGAGGGGACACCGAGGGGACATGGGGGGGATATGGGGGGGACACCGAGGGGACATGGGGGGGGACACCGAGGGGGACATGGGGGGGACACCGAGGGGACATGGGGGGGACACAGCAAAGACACGGGATGGTGACACGGGGACAGGGAACGGGGACAAGGGACACACAGACGTGAGGATGTGGGGACAGACAGGGGTGACAGGGACACCGGGATGGGGACACAGGGACAGGAAACGGGGACAAGGGACACACAGACATGGGGATAACATAGGGAAGGACAGGGGTGACACGGACACCGGGATGGGGACACAGGGACAGGGAATGGGGACAAGGGACACACACGGGGATGACACGGGGACACGTGGCAGTGTGAGAACACGGTGGGACACGGTGTCTCCCCCCGTGTCCCCAACTGTCACCAGTGTCGCCAGTAGGCTGTGCCCGTGTCCCCCAGTGTCCCTGTGTCCCCCAGTGTCCCCAATGTCCCCATCCCTGGCCAGTGATTCCAGTAGGCACGACCCCAAATCCCTGTGCCCTCGCCATGTCCCTGATGTCCCTGTGTCCCCAATGTCCCCGGTGACCCCAATGTCCCCAGTGTCCCCAGTGTCCCCCAGTGTCCCCCAGTGTCCCCAGTGTCCCCAGTGTCCCTCACCGGTGTTTCCAGCATGCATGTCCCCCATGTCCCCCATGTCCCTCATGTCCCTCACCAGTGTTTCCAGTATGCGTGTCCCCCGTGTCCCCACTGTCCCCAGCATTCCCAGTGTCCCCCATGTCCCCATGTCCCCAGTGTCCCCAGTGTCCCTCACCAGTGTTTCCAGTATGCATGTCCCCCATGTCCCCACTGTCCCCAGCATTCCCAGTGTCCCCCATGTCCCCCATGTCCCCAGTGTCCCCAGTGTCCCTCACCAGCGTTTCCAGTATGCATGTCCCCCGTGTCCCCAGTGTCCCCAGTGTCCCTCACCAGCGTTTCCAGTATGCATGTCCCCCGTGTCCCCATGTCCCCAGTGTCCCCAGTGTCCCTCACCGGTGTTTCCAGTATGCATGTCCCCCATGTCCCCAGTGTCCCCAGTGTCCCTCACCAGTGTTTCCAGCATGCATGTCCCCAGTGTCCCCAGTGTCCCCATGTCCCCAGTGTCCCCAGTGTCCCTCACCGGTGTTTCCAGTATGCATGTCCCCCGTGTCCCCATGTCCCCAGTGTCCCCAGTGTCCCTCACCGGTGTTTCCAGTATGCATGTCCCCCGTGTCCCCATGTCCCCAGTGTCCCCAGTGTCCCTCACCAGTGTTTCCAGTATGCATGTCCCCAGTGTCCCCAGTGTCCCCAGTGTCCCTCACCAGTGTTTCCAGTATGCATGTCCCCCGTGTCCCCAGTGTCCCCAGTGTCCCTCACCAGCGTTTCCAGTATGCATGTCCCCCGTGTCCCCATGTCCCCAGTGTCCCCAGTGTCCCTCACCAGTGTTTCCAGTATGCATGTCCCCCATATCCCCCATGTCCCCAGTGTCCCCATGTCCCCAGTGTCCCCAGTGTCCCTCACCAGTGTTTCCAGTATGCATGTCCCCAGTGTCCCCAGTGTCCCCAGTGTCCCCAGTGTCCCTCACCAGTGTTTCCAGTATGCATGTCCCCAGTGTCCCCAGTGTCCCCAGTGTCCCTCACCGGTGTTTCCAGTATGCCAGCTTGTGCAGGTCATAGTCGGGGATGGGCATCTCGTCCTCCTCCCAGGTGGCCTGGTCGTAGGGCAGGTCCCGCCACTTCACCAGGTAGTGGTACTGCCCCTTCCGGTCCACGCTGCGCGGCACCGCGTCACGGCGGGCAGGGGACACAGGGACACCCAGGGACACCCAGGGACACCCACAGGCACCGCGTCACGGCGGGCAGGGGACACAGGGACACCCAGGGACACCCAGGGACACCCACAGGCACCCAGGGACACCCAGGGGCACCCAGGGGCACCCACGGGCACCGCGTCACGGCGGGCAGGGGACACAGGGACACCCAGGGACACCCAGGGACACCCACAGGCACCCAGGGACACCCAGGGGCACCCAGGGACACCCAGGGGCACCGCGTCACGGCGGGCAGGGGACACAGGGACACCCAGGGACACCCAGGGACACCCACAGGCACCCAGGGACACCCAGGGGCACCCAGGGACACCCACGGGCACCGCGTCACGGCGGGCAGGGGACACAGGGACACCCAGGGGACACCCAGGGACACCCAGGGGACACCCAGGGGACACCCAGGGACACCCAGGGACACCCACGGGCACCGCGTCACGGCGGGCAGGGGACAGAGGGGACACCCAGAGACACCCAGGGGACAGATGGGACACCCAGGGACACCCAGGGACGCCCACGGGCACCATGTCACACCAGGCAGGGGACAGCGGGGATGGCAGGGGTCACCCAGGGGCACCCAGGGGACACCCACGGGCACCGTGTCACGCTGGGCAGGGGACGGAGGGGACACCCAGGGACACCCAGGGGACACCCAGGGGACACCCAGGGGCACCGCGTCATGCCAGGCAGAGGACAGAGGGGACACCCAGGGACACCCAGGGCACCCAGGGGCACCCCGTCACGGTGGGCAGGGGACACAGGGGACACCCAGGGACACCCACAGGCACTGCGTCACGGCGGGCAGGGAACACAGGGACACCCAGGGACACCCACAGGCACCGCGTCACAGCGGGCAGGGGACACAGGGGACACCCAGAGACACCCAGGGGCACCCAGGGGACACCCGGGGACACCCAGGGACAGCAGGGGACACCCAGGGGCACCGTGTCACGCCGGGCAGGGGACAGCGGGGATGGCAGGGGACACCCAGGGACACCCAGAGAAACACAGGGGACACCCAGGGGACACCCAAGGACACCGTGTCACGCTGGGCAGGGGACAGCGGGGACAGCCAGGGACAGAGGGGACACCCAAGGACACCCAGGGACAGCAGGGGACACCCAGGGACACCACATCACGCCGGGCACAGGACAGAAGGGACAGTGGGGGACAACGGGCACCCAGGGGCAGTTGGGGACAATGGGGGGCACCAGGGGGACACAGAGGCACCCTGGGGACAACGGGCACCACAGGGGACACAGAGGACAAGAGGCACCCTGGGGACAATGGGCACGCAGGGGGACACAGAGGACAAGAGGCACCTTGGGGACAACGGGCACCTTGGGGACACTGGGCACCCAGGGGGACACAGAGGACAAGAGGCACCTTGGGGACACTGGGCACCACAGGGGACACAGAGGACAAGAGGCACCCTGGGGACAACGGGCACCACGGGGACACCGGGCACCCAGGGGGACACAGAGGACAAGAGGCACCCTGGGGACACTGGGCACCACAGGGGACACAGAGGACAAGAGGCACCCTGGGGACACTGGGCACCACGGGGACAATGGGCACGCAGGGGGACACAGAGGACAAGAGGCACCCTGGGGACACTGGGCACCCTGGGGACACCGGGCACCCAGGGGGACACAGAGGACAAGAGGCACCCTGGGGACAACGGGCACCACGGGGACAATGGGCACGCAGGGGGACACAGAGGACAAGAGGCACCCTGGGGACACTGGGCACCACGGGGACACCGGGCACCCAGGGGGACACAGAGGACAAGAGGCACCCTGGGGACACTGGGCACCACAGGGGACACAGAGGACAAGAGGCACCCTGGGGACACTGGGCACCACGGGGACAATGGGCACGCAGGGGGACACAGAGGACAAGAGGCACCCTGGGGACAACGGGCACCACGGGGACACTGGGCACCCAGGGGGACACAGAGGACAAGAGGCACCCTGGGGACAACGGGCACCTTGGGGACACTGGGCACCACAGGGGGACACAGAGGACAAGAGGCACCCTGGGGACAACGGGACCAGCGGTGACACTGGGCACCCAGGGACATGTGTGGCACCGTGGGTGACAGCAGGCACCCATGGGTGACACCGAGCAGCCCTGGGGACACAGGGACAGCCAGGAGCAGCGAGGGGCCCGGCGGGGGCTGTCACTGCCAGCAGGGTGTGGGAGGGACACAAGTGCCACCAGGGGTGCCAGCAGGGACAGCGGGGACACGCCAGGGCAGGGGTCGTGTGGGGACACGGAGGGGACACGGGGTCACCTGGGGACAGGGAGGGGACATGGGGTCACCTGGGGACACAGGGTCACACAGGACATGGGGTCACCCAGGGACACGGAGGGGACACGGGGTCACGTGGGGACAGGGAGGGGACATGGGGTCACCTGGGGACAGGGTGACACACACAGGACATGGGGTCACCTGGGGACAGGGAGGGGACATGGGGTCACCTGGGGACAGGGAGGGGACATGGGGTCACCTGGGGACACAGGGTCACACAGGACATGGGGTCACCCAGGGACACGGGGTCACCTGGGGACAGGGAGGGGACATGGGGTCACCCGGGGACAGGGTCACACAGGACATGGGGTCACCTGGGGACACGGAGGGGACACGGGGTCACCTGGGGACAGGGGTCACACACACAGGACACGGGGTCACCTGGGGACAGGGGTCACACACACAGGACATGGGGTCACCCAGGGACACGGAGGGGACGCGGGGTCACCTGGGGACATGGAGGGGACATGGGGTCACCTGGGGACAGGGTGACACACACAGGACATGGGGTCACCTAGGGACACGGGGTCACCTGGGGACAGGGAGGGGACACAGGGTCACCTGGGGACAGGGTGACACACACAGGACACGGGGTCACCCAGGGACAGGGAGGGGACACGGGGTCACCTGGGGACAGGGAGGGGACATGGGGTCACCCGGGGACAGGGGTCACACAGGACATGGGGTCACCTGGGGACACGGAGGGGACACGGGGTCACCTGGGGACAGGGGTCACACACACAGGACATGGGGTCACCTAGGGACACGGGGTCACCTGGGGACAGGGAAGGGACATGGGGTCACCTGGGGACACGGAGGGGACATGGGGTCACCCAGGGACATGCAGGGGACACGGGGTCACCTGGGGACAGGGAGGGGACACGGGGTCACCTGGGGACAGGGTCACACAGAGGGGACATGGGGTCACCTGGGGACACGGGGTCACCTGGGGACAGGGTCACACAGAGGGGACACGGGGTCACCCAGGGAAAGCGGCTGCTGGCAGGGCCCTTACAGGACCAAGGGGTGCCCAGAGTGTCCCCATGGGTGCCACCAGTGTCCCCAAGTCCCCCCTTGGTCACTTCCCCCCATCCACCCCACTGCTCCCTGTCCCCTGGGGATTTGGGGGTGCTCTGGGGGCGTCCCAGGAACCGGAGGGGCTCCCCTTGGGTGCCCAGATGTCCTTAAAGGATCCACAGGTGCCCCAAGTGCCCCCTCAGGTGCCCAGGGTGTCCCCACAGGTGCCCCAAGTGTCCCCACAGGTGCCCACGGTGTCCCACAGGTGCCCAGAGGGTCCCCACAGGTGCCCAGAGTGTCCCCATAGGTGCCCTGAGTGTCCCCACAGGTGCCCAGGGGTGTCCCCACAGGTGCCCACGGTGTCCCACAGGTGCCCAGAGTGTCCCCACAGGTGCCCAGGGGTGTCCCCACAGGTGCCCACGGTGTCCCACAGGTGCCCAGAGTGTCCCCACAGGTGCCCAGGGGTGTCCCCATAGGTGCCCAGGGTGTCCCCACAGGTGCCCACAGTGTCCCCACAAGTGCCCCAAGTGTCCCCACAGGTGCCCCGAGTGTCCCCATAGGTGCCCAGGGGTGTCCCCACAGGTGCCAGGGGTGTCCCCACAGGTGGCCCGAGTGTCCCCATAGGTGCCCAGGGTGCCCCCACAGGTGCCCTGAGTGTCCCCACAGGTGCCAGGGGTGCCCCCATAGGTGCCCAGGGGTGTCCCCACAGGTGCCAGGGGTGTCCCCACAGGTGCCCAGAGTGTCCCCACAGGTGCCCAGAGGGTCCCCATAGGTGCCCAGAGTGTCCCCACAGGTGCCAGGGGTGTCCCCATAGGTGCCCAGGGGTGTCCCCACAGGTGCCAGGGGTGTCCCCACAGGTGCCCAGGGTGTCCCCACAGGTGCCAGGGGTGTCCCCACAGGTGCCCCGAGTGTCCCCATAGGTGCCCAGGGGTGTCCCCACAGGTGCCCAGAGTGTCCCCACAGGTGCCAGGGGTGCCCCCACAGGTGCCAGGGGTGTCCCCACAAGTGCCCCAAGTGTCCCCACAGGTGCCCAGAGTGTCCCCACAGGTGCCCAGAGGGTCCCCATAGGTGCCCAGGGGTGTCCCCACAGGTGCCAGGGGTGTCCCCACAGGTGCCCAGGGTGTCCCCACAGGTGCCCAGGGTGTCCCCAAACTGCTCCCACACCACTCCCCTCCCCCACCCTGCTGCCCCCCCATGCCCCGGGGATTTGGGGGTGCCCCGGGGGGTCCCGGGGGGTGCCCACCTGTGGTTGATGATGCGGTGCACCGTCATCCACTCGGGTTTGATGCCGTAGCGGTAGAAGCGCTCCTCCATCCCCCCGAAAAGGGGGTCCCCCCCCGCCCCCCGCTTCTCGCTCTTGGGGTCGTCGTCCCCGGAGCCGTAATCGAGGGGAGGGGGCTCGTCCATGTCGTTCTTCCGCTGGTAGTTCCGGTACATCACCAGGTGGAAGATCTCCAGCTGCGCCCCAAAAGCACAGGGGGGCACCCCGAAATTAGAGGGGAACATCCCAAAGTTAGAGGGAATCACCCCGAAATTAGAGGGGAGCATCCCAAAGTTAGAGGGAATCACCCCGAAATTAGAGGGGAGCATCCCAAAGTTAGAGGGAATCACCCCGAAATTAGAGGGGAGCATCCCAAAGTTAGAGGGGAACGTCCCGAAGTTAAAAAGGGCATCCCAAATTTAAAGGGGGTATCCCAAAGTTAAAGGGGGCACCCCAAAACTAGAGGGGGGCATCCCAAAGTTAGCAGGGAGAACCCCAAAATTAGAGAGAATTACCCCAGAATTAGAGGGAATCACCCCAAAATTAAAGTGGAACATCCCAAAGTTAGAAAGGGCATCCCAAAGTTAGAGGGGGCATCCCAAAACTAGAGAGGGGCAACCCAAAGTTAGCACAGAGAACCCCAAAATTAGAGGGAATTATCCCAAAATTAGAGGGAATCACCCCAAAATTAGGGGGAATTACCTCTAAATTAGAGGGGAACGTCCCAAATTTAGAAAGGGAATCCCAAAGTTAAAGGGGGCACCCAAAAGTTAGCACAGAGAACCCCAAAATTAGAGGGAATCACCCCAAAATTAGGGGGAATTACCTCAAAATTAGAGGGAATCGCCCCAAAGTTAGAGGGGAACATCCCAAAATTAGAGGGAATCGCCCCAAAGTTAGAGGGGAACATCCCAAAATTAGAGGGAATTGCCCCAAAGTTAGAAGGGAACATCCCAAAGTTAGAAAGGGCATCCCGAAGTTAAAGGGGGCATCCCAAAACTAGAGGGGGGCACCCTAAAGTTAGCACAGAGAACCCCAAAATTAGAGGGAATCACCCCAAAATTAGAGGGGAAACTCCCAAAGTTAAAAAAGGGCATCCCAAAGTTAAAGGGGGCACCCCAAAGTTAGCAGGGAGAACCCCAAAATTAGAGGGAATCACCCCAAAATTAGAGGGGATTACCACAAAATTAGAGGGAATCACCCCAAAGTTAGAGGGGAACATCTCGAAGTTAGAAAGGGCATCCCAAAGTTAAAGGGGGCATCCCAAAAGTTAGCATGGAGAACCCCAAAATTAGAGGGGAACGTCCCAAAGTTAAAGGGAGCATCCCAAAGTTAGAGGGAATCACCCCAAAATTAGAGAGAATTACCCCAAAATTAGAGGGAATCACCCCAAAATTAGAGGGAATTGCCCCAAAGTTAGAGAGGAATGTCTCGAAGTTAGAAAGGGCATCCCAAAGTTAAAGGGGGGCACCGAAAAGTTAGCACAGAGAACCCCAAAATTAGAGGGGAACGTCCCAAAGTGAAAGGGAGAACCCCAAAATTAGAGGGAATCACCCCAAAATTAGAGGGGATCACCCCAAAATTAGAGGGAATCACCCCAAAATTAGAGGGGAGCATCCCAAAGTTAGAAAGGGCATCCCAAAGTTAAAGGGGGCATCCCAAAAGTTAGGATGGAGAACCCCAAAATTAGAGGGAATCACCCCAAAATTAGAGGGGAACGTCCCAAAGTTAAAGGGAGCATCCCAAAATTAGAGGGAATCACCCCAAAATTAGAGGGAATCACCCCAAAGTTAAAAAGGGCATCCCAAAGTTAAAGGGGGCATCCCAAAACTAGAGGGGAGCATCCCAAAATTAGAGGGAATTACCCCAAAATTAGAGGGGAACTCCCAAAGTTAGAGGGAATCACCCCAAAATTAGGGGGAATCCCCCCAAAATTAGAGGGGAACATCCCAAAGTTAGAAAGGGCATCCCAAAGTTAAAGGGGGCACCCCAAAACTAGAGGGGGGCACCCTAAAGTTAGCACAGAGAACCCCAAAATTAGAGGGAATCACCCCAAAATTAGAGGGGGCATCCAAGAGTTTAGAGGGGAACACCCCAAAATTAGAGGGGAAAATCCCAAAGTTAAAAAAGGGCATCCCAAAGTTAAAGGGAGCACCCCAAAGTTAGCAGGGAGAACCCCAAAATTAGAGGGAATCACCCCAAAATTAGAGGGGATCACCCCAAAATTAGAGGGAATCACCCCAAAATTAGAGGGGAGCATCCCAAAGTTAGAAAGGGCATCCCAAAGTTAAAGGGGGCATCCCAAAAGTTAGGATGGAGAACCCCAAAATTAGAGGGAATCACCCCAAAATTAGAGGGGAACGTCCCAAAGTTAAAGGGAGCATCCCAAAGTTAGAGGGAATCACCCCAGAATTAGAGGGGAACATTCCAAAATTAGGGGGGGCATCCCAGAGTTTAAAAGGGCATCCCAAAGTTAAAGGGGGCATCCCAAAACTAGAGAGGGGCACCCCAAAGTTAGCAGGGAGAACCCCAAAATTAGAGGGAATCACCCCAAAATTAGAGGGGAACGTCCCAAATTTAGAAAAGGCATCCCAAAGTTAAAGGGGGAATCCCAAAGTTAAAGGGGGCACCCAAAAGTTAGCACAGAGAACCCCAAAATTAGAGGGAATCACCCCAAAGTTAAAGGGGGCATCCCAAAACTAGAGGGGGGCACCCCAGAGTTAGCACAGAGAACCCCAAAATTAGAAGGAATCACCCCAAAATTAAAGGGGGCATCCCAAAGTAGGACAGCCCCACCCATGCTGAGCCCCCCCCATATTTTGGGGTATCCCCCCGATATTTTGGGGTCCCCCACAGGTTTTTGGGGTCCCTCCCCGTGTTTTGGGGTGTTCCCCCATACTTTGGGGTATCCCCTCGATATTTTGGGGTATCCCCCCGATATTTTGGGGTCCCCCCCCGTGTTTTGGGGCCATACCTGCAGCTCCTTGATCCAGGAGCAGTGCCAGTAGGACAGCCCCACCCATGCTGAGCCCCCCATATTTTGGGGTATCCCCTCGATATTTTGGGGTATCCCCCCGATATTTTGGGGTCCCCCCCCCGTGTTTTGGGGCCATACCTGCAGCTCCTTGATCCAGGAGCAGTGCCAGTAGGACAGCCCCACCCATGCTGAGCCCCCCCATATTTTGGGGTGTTCCCCCCCATATTTTGGGGTGTTCCCCCGATATTTTGGGGTCCCCCCCAGGTTTTTGGGGTCCCCCCCTGCGTTTTGGGGCCGTACCTGCAGCTCCTTGATCCAGGAGCAGTGCCAGTAGGACAGCCCCACACATGCTGAGCCCCCCCTGTGTTTAGGGGTATCCCCCTGATACTTTGGGGTATCCCCCCGGTATTTTGGGGTATCCCTGCAATATATTGGGGTCCCCCGCAGGTTTTTGGGGTCCCCCCCCCGTGTTTTGGGGCCGTACCTGCAGCTCCTTGATCCAGGAGCAGTGCCAGTAGGACAGCCCCACACATGCTGAGCCCCCCATATTTTGGGGTATCCCCCTGATACTTTGGGGTATCCCCCCGGTATTTTGGGGTATCCCCCCCGTATTTTGGGGTATCCCCCAGGTTTTTGGGGTCCCCCCCCGTGTTTTGGGGCCGTACCTGCAGCTCCTTGATCCAGGAGCAGTACCAGTAGGACAGCCCCACCCATGCTGAGCCCCCCCATATTTTGGGGTATCCCCCCGATATTTTGGGGTCCCCCCCAAGGTTTTTGGGGTATCCCCCCCGCGTTTTGGGGCCGTACCTGCAGCTCCTTGATCCAGCAGCAGTGCCAGTAGGACAGCCCCACCCATGCTGAGCCCCCCCATATTTTGGGGTATCCCCCCGGTATTTTGGGGTATCCCCCCGATATTTTGGGGTCCCCCCCAAGGTTTTTGGGGTCCCCCCCTGCGTTTTGGGGCCGTACCTGCAGCTCCTTGATCCAGGAGCAGTGCCAGTAGGACAGCCCCACCCATGCTGAGCCCCCCCATATTTTGGGGTATCCCCCCGATATTTTGGGGTCCCCCCCAGGTTTTTGGGGTCCCCCCCTGCGTTTTGGGGCCATACCTGCAGCTCCTTGATGCAGGAGCAGTGCCAGTAGGACAGCCCCACACATGCTGAGCCCCCCCTGTGTTTTGGGGTATCCCCCTGATACTTTGGGGTATCCCCCCGGTATTTTGGGATATCCCCCCGATATTTTGGGGTCCCCCCCAAGGTTTTTGGGGTCCCCCCCCGTGTTTTGGGGCCGTACCTGCAGCTCCTTGATCCAGGAGCAGTGCCAGTAGGACAGCCCCACCCACTTGACGAAGAACTCGCGCTCGGAGCGGCCCTGCAGGGCCTGGGGGGGTCCCTCCTGCGCTTGGGGGGCCCCTGGGGGGGCCACGGGCGGGGGCGGCTCCCCCCAGCGCCAGTAGAGGATCTTCTGCACCCGCCCCTTCAGCACCGGGCACTGCGGGGGGACATCGGCCACGTTGGGGACATCGGGGACACCGAGGGCATCCCCGGGGGTGGGGCTGTGCCCCAAGGGGGGCCCTGTGCTGTGACCCCCATCCCCCCCCCCCAGCATCCCCATGGTGTCCCCATATCCTCCCCATGTGCCAGTGACACCCCCTGATCCCACGGCGTCCCCGTGTCCGGTGTCACCCCGTGTCCCTGCAGTGTCCCTACAGTGTCCCCGTGTCCTGCCATGACCCCACAGCACCCCCATGTCCCCATGTCCCTCTGTGTCCCCATATCCCAGTATCCCCCCATGCCCCCATGTCCCTGTGTCCCCCACATTCCCCCTGACCCCATATCCCTGTGTCCCTCTGTGTCCCCCACATCTCCCCTGTCCCCATGTCCCTGTGTCCCTCTGTGTCCCCCATATTCCCCTGTCCCCATGTCCCTGTGTCCCTCTGTGCCCCCCACATCCCCCCCGTCCCCATGTCCCTGTGTCCCCCACATCCCCCCTGTCCCCATGTCCCTGTGTCCCTCTGTGTCCCCCACATCCCCCCTGTCCCCATGTCCCTGTGTCCGTGTCCCCCACATCCCCCCTGTCCCCATATCCCTGTGTCCCTCTGTGTCCCCCATATTCCCCTGTCCCCATATCCCTGTGTCCCTCTGTGTCCCCCATATTCCCCTGTCCCCATGTCCCTGTGTCCCTCTGTGTCCCCCACATCCCCCCTGTCCCCACGTCCCTGTGTCCCCCATATTCCCCTGTCCCCATATCCCTGTGTCCCTCTGTCCCCCACATCCCCCCTGTCCCCACGTCCCTGTGCCCCCCATATTCCCCTGTCCCCATATCCCTGTGTCCCTCTGTGTCCCCCATATTCCCCTGTCCCCATATCCCTGTGTCCCTCTGTCCCCCACATCCCCCCTGTCCCCTCGTCCCTGTGCCCCCCATGCCCCCACGTCCCTCCATATCCCCGAGTCTCCGTGTCCCCCATATCCTGTCACGTCCCCCTGTCCCCTCATATCCCCATGTCCCTGTGGTGTCCCCGTTCTCCCATGTCCCCACACGTGCCCATGGTGTCCCCATGCCCACACATCCCCCATGCCCCATGTCCCCCCATGGCCCCCTATCCCTCCATATCCCCATGTCCCCTGCATCCCCATGTCCCCCATGTCCCCTGATGTCCCCCCACACTCCTCCATGCCCCATGTCCCCAGTGTCTCCAGGTCCCCCACGCCCCCATGGCCCATATTCCCAGCGTCCCCATGCCCCCATGCCCCATATCCCCATGCCCCCATATCCCCATATCCCCGTGTCCCCATGCCCTCATGTCCCCATATCCCCATATCCCCAGCTTCCCCATATCCCCATGTCCCCATATCCCCACGCCATATCCCCATGCCCCCATGTCCCCATGTCCCTACGCCCCCATGCCCCATATCCCCATGTCCCCACGCCCCCATGTCCCCATATCCCCATGTCCCCATATCCCCATGTCCCCATGTCCCCATGTCCCCATATCCCCATGCCCCCATGTCCCCATATTCCCATGCCCCCATGTCCCCATATCCCCATGTCCCCATATCCCCATATCCCCATGCCCCCATATCCCCATGCCCCATGTCCCCATATCCCATGTCCCCATATCCCCAGCTTCCCCATATCCCCATATCCCCATATCCCCATGTCCCCGTGCCCCCATATCCCCGTGCCCCCATGCCCCCATATCCCCGTGTCCCCATGCCCCATATCCCCCCATACCCCTCCATGTCCCCATGTTCCCCTATGTCTGTGTCCCCCATATCCCCACAGTGTCCCTATGCCCCCAGTGCCCCCACATCCCCCATACCCTCACTGTCCCCATGTCCCCCACACCCCCGCTGTCCCCTCTATCCCCGCTGTCCCCATGTCCCCCACACCCCCACTGTCCCCCACACCCCCACTGTCCCTGCTGTCCCCATGTCCCCCACACCCCCACTGTCCCCCACACCCCCACTGTCCCCATGTCCCCCACAGCCCCACTGTCCCCACACCCCCGCTGTCCCCTCTATCCCTGCTGTCCCACTGTCCCCCACACCCCCGCTGTCCCCATGTCCCCGCTGTCCCACTGTCCCCCACACCCCCGCTGTCCCCCACACCCCCGCTGTCCCCATGTCCCCCACACCCCCACTGTCCCCCACACCCCCACTGTCCCCATGTCCCCCACAGCCCCACTGTCCCCACACCCCCGCTGTCCCCATGTCCCCCACACCCCCGCTGTCCCCTCTATCCCCGCTGTCCCCATGTCCCCCACACCCCCACTGTCCCCTCTATCCCCGCTGTCCCCATGTCCCCCACACCCCCACTGTCCCCATGTCCCCGCTGTCCCCATGTCCCCCACACCCCCACTGTCCCCATGTCCCCGCTGTCCCCATGTCCCCCACACCCCCGCTGTCCCCTCTATCCCCGCTGTCCCCATGTCCCCATGTCACCCCCGCTGTCCCCCACACCCCGCTGTCCCCATGTCCCCCACACCCCCACTGTCCCCCACACCCCCGCTGTCCCCCACACCCCCGCTGTCCCCATGTCCCCCACACCCCCGCTGTCCCCATGTCCCCCACATCCCCACTGTCCCCACACCCCCGCTGTCCCCCACACCCCCGCTGTCCCCATGTCCCCCACACCCCCACTGTCCCCATGTCCCCCACACCCCCGCTGTCCCCTCTATCCCTGCTGTCCCACTGTCCCCCACACCCCCACTGTCCCCATGTCCCCCACACCCCCGCTGTCCCCCACACCCCCGCTGTCCCCATGTCCCCCACACCCCCGCTGTCCCCATGTCCCCGCTGTCCCCATGTCCCCCACACCCCCGCTGTCCCCCACACCCCCGCTGTCCCCATGTCCCCCACACCCCCGCTGTCCCCCACACCCCCGCTGTCCCCATGTCCCCCACAGCCCCTCTGTCCCCGCTGTCCCCATGTCCCCCCCGTACCGTGCAGCGGGGACAGAGCCACTCTCCGTTGGGGACCTCGGGCAGGGGCGGGTTGAGGCAGTGGATGTGGTAGGAGGACACGCAGGCGTCGCAGCACAGCAGCTCGCCGCCGTCCTTGCACACGCGGCAGTACTCCATGTGGTCATCCTCCTCCTCCTTCTCGCCCTCCTCCTCCTCCTCTTCCTCCTCCTCCTCCTCCTCCTTCGCCTCCCACTGCACCCCCTCCTTCTCCTGGGGACGGATCGGGGTCAGCGACAGCGGGGTGACCCCGGAACGGCCCCACAGGGACACATAAATCCCCAGGGAATGGCCCCAAAATATCCCCAGGGACTGGCCCCAAAATATCCCCACGGAATGGCCACAAAACATCCCCAGGGACACCCAAACCCCCGGGGAATGGCCCCAAAATATCCCCAGGAATACCCAAACCGCAAGGGAATGGCCCCAAAACATCCCCACAGACACCCAAATCCTCAGGGAATGGCCCCAAAACATCCCCACAGACACCCAAATCCTCAGGGAATGGCCCCAAAACAGGCTCCAGGATCCCAAACCTCCTGGGGATACCCAAACCCCCAGGGAATGGCCCCAAAACATCCCCAGGGACACCCAAACCCCCAGGGAATGGCCCCAAAATATCCCCAGGGATACCCAAACCCCCAGGGAATGGCCACAAAACATCCCCAGGGATACCCAAATCCCCAGGGAATGGCCCCAAAATATCCCCAGGAATACCCAAACCGCAAGGGAATGGCCCCAAAACATCCCCACAGACACCCAAATCCTCAGGGAATGGCCCCAAAACAGGCTCCAGGATCCCAAACCTCCTGGGGATACCCAAACCCCCAGGGAATGGCCCCAAAACATCCCCAGGGACACCCAAACCCCCAGGGAATGGCCCCAAAATATCCCCAGGGATACCCAAACCCCCAGGGAATGGCCACAAAACATCCCCAGGGATACCCAAATCCCCAGGGAATGGCCCCAAAATATCCCCAGGAATACCCAAACCGCAAGGGAATGGCCCCAAAACATCCCCACAGACACCCCAATCCTCAGGGAACGGCCCCAAAACAGGCTCCAGGATCCCAAACCTCCTGGGGACACCCAAACCCCCAGGGAATGGCCCCAAAATATCGCCAGGGACACCCAAACCCCCGGGGAATGGCCCCAAAACATCCCCAGGGACACCCAAACCCCCACGGAATGGCCCCAAAATATCCCCAGGGATACCCAAACTGCAAGGGAATGGCCCCAAAACATCCCCAGGGACACCCAAACCCCCTGGGAATGGCCCCAAAATATCCCCAGGGATACCCGAACCCCCAGGGAATGGCCCCAAAACATCCCCAGGGACACCCAAACCCCCTGGGAATGGCCCCAAAATATCCCCAGGGACACCCAAACCCCCAGGGAATGGCCCCAAAACATCCCCAGGGACACCCAAACCCCCTGGGAATGGCCCCAAAATATCCCCAGGGACACCCAAACCCCCTGGGAATGGCCCCAAAATATCCCCAGGGACACCCAAACCCCCAGGGAATGGCCCCAAGGGGCTCCCAGGATGCCCTTAGGGACCCCCAACCCCTTCCCAATCCCCCCAGGACCCCCAGGATGCCCTTAGTGCCCCCCAACCCCCTCCCAATCCCCCCAGGACGCCCCTAGAGCCCCCCAACCCCCTCCCAATCCCCCCAGGATGCCCCTAGAGCCCCCCAACCCCTCCCCAATCCCCCCAGGATGCCCCTAGAGCCCCCCAACCCCTCCCCAATCCCCCCAGGATGCCCCTTGAGCCCCCCAGCCCCCTCCCAATCCCCCCAGAATGCCCCTAGTGCACCCAGGACATTCTTAGTGCCCCCCAACCCCCTCCCAAACCACCCAGGATGTTCTTAGTGCCCCCCAATCCCATACTGATCCCCCCAGGATGCCCCTAGTGCCCCCCAACCCCCTCCCAATCCCCCCAGGATGCCCCTAGAGCCCCCCAGGATGCCCCTAGAGCCCCCCAACCCCCTCCCAATCCCCCCAGGATGCCCCTAGAGCCCCCCAGGATGCCCCTAGAGCCCCCCAACCCCCTCCCAATCCCCCCAGGATGCCCCTAGAGCCCCCCAGGATGTCCCTAGAGCCCCCCAACCCCCTCCCAATCCCCCCAGGATGCCCCTAGAGCCCCCCAACCCCCTCCCAATCCCCCCTAGGACGCCCCTAGAGCCCCCAGGATGCCCCTAGAGCCCCCCAGGATGCCCCTAGAGCCCCCCAACCCCCTCCCAATCCCCCCTAGGACGCCCCTAGAGCCCCCCAGGATGCCCCTAGAGCCCCCCAGGATGCCCCTAGAGCCCCCCAACCCCCTCCCAATCCCCCCAGGATGCCCCTAGAGCCCCCCAGGATGCCCCTAGAGCCCCCCAACCCCCTCCCAATCCCCCCTAGGACGCCCCTAGAGCCCCCCAGGATGCCCCTAGAGCCCCCCAGGATGCCCCTAGAGCCCCCCAACCCCCTCCCAATCCCCCCAGGATGCCCCTAGAGCCCCCCAGGATGCCCCTAGAGCCCCCCAACCCCCTCCCAATCCCCCCTAGGACGCCCCTAGAGCCCCCCAGGACGCCCCTAGAGCCCCCCAGGATGCCCCTAGAGCCCCCCAGCCCCCTCCCAATCCCCCCAGGATGCCCCTAGAGCCCCCCAGGATGTCCCTAGAGCCCCCCAACCCCCTCCCAATCCCCCCAGGATGCCCCTAGAGCCCCCCAGGATGCCCCTAGAGCCCCCCAGGACGCCCCTAGAGCCCCCCAGGATGTCCCTAGAGCCCCCCAACCCCCTCCCAATCCCCCCAGGATGCCCCTAGAGCCCCCCAGGATGGCCCTAGAGCCCCCCAACCCCCTCCCAATCCCCCCTAGGACGCCCCTAGAGCCCCCCAGGATGCCCCTAGAGCCCCCCAGGATGCCCCTAGAGCCCCCCAACCCCCTCCCAATCCCCCCAGGATGCCCCTAGAGCCCCCCAGGATGCCCCTAGAGCCCCCCAGCCCCCTCCCAATCCCCCTCCCGGACCCACGGGCGGCACTCACGCAGTGGGGGCAGCTCCAGCGGCCCTCGGGGGCGCGGTCGAGCTCGGGGTCCAGGCACACCAGGTGGTAGGCGCGGGGGCAGGTGTCGCACAGGATGATCTCCCCGCCCTGCTGGCACACCTCGCAGTAGTCCTGGTGGTCCGTCTCGTAGCCATCGCCCTCCTCCTCCGGGCCCGGCCCTGCGGGGAGCGCGGCACCGCTGCCACCGCTGCCACCGCGCCCGCGGGGGGCTCGGGGGGCACTGGGGACAGGGAGGGGAGGGGGACAGTGGGGAGCTGAGGGGCACTGGGGACACTGGGGACACTGGGAATAGGGGGATGGGGACACTGGGAACAGGGGTGAAGGGATGGGGACATGGGGACACTGGGGACACTGGGAATAGGGGGATGGGGACACTGGGAACTGGGGGGTGAAGGGATGGGGACATGGGGACACTGGGGACACTGGGAATAGGGGGATGGGGCACTGGGGACACTGGGAATAGGGGGATGGGGACACTGGGAATTGGGGGATGGGGCACTGGGGACACTGGGAATAGGGGGATGGGGGCACTGGGGACAGGGGGGTGAAGGGATGGGGACACTGGGAACACTTGGAATAGGGGGATGGGGCACTGGGGACACTGGGAATAGGGGGATGGGGGGACTGGGGACAGAGGGGTGAAGGGACGGAGGCATGGGGACACTGGGAATAGGGGGATGGGGGGACTGGGGACAGGGGGATGAAGGGATGGGGACACTGGGGACACTGGGAACAGGGGGATGGGGCACGGGGGACAGGGAGGGGAGGGGGACAGCGGGGAGCTGAGGGGCACTGGGGACACTGGGGACACTGGGAATAGGGGGATGGGGACACTGGGGACAGGGGGACACAAGGGATGGGGACATTGGGGACACTGGGAACTGGGGATGGGGGCAGTGGGGGCACTGGGGACAGGGGGATGGGGGCACTGGGGACAGGGAGCTGAGGGGATGGGGACACTGGGAATAGGGGGATGGGGACACTGGGGACAGGGGGACACAAGGGATGGGGACATTGGGGACACTGGGAACTGGGGATGGGGGAAGTGGGGGCACTGGGGACAGGGGGATGGGGGCACTGGGGACAGGGAGGTGAGGGGATGGGGACACTGGGAATAGGGGGATGGGGCACTGGGGACAGAGGGCTGAGTGGACGGGGACACTGGGGACACTGGGGACACTGGGGACACTGGGGGCACTGGGGACAGGGCTGAGGGGATGGGGACATGGGGACACTGGGGATGGGGGCACTGGGGGCACTGGGGACACCGAGGAACAGAGATACTGGAGAGCAGGGCATGGGGACAGCAAGGATGTGGTGGCACCAGCACAGCAGGGGACAAGGACATGGGGACATTGAGGACATTAAATACCCAGGAGAGATGGCAGGAACGGGGTGGGGACACAGGGACGGGGCTGGGGATACAGGGATGGGGTGGGGACACAGGGACGGGGTGGGGACACAGGGACGGGGCTGGGGACACAGGGACAAAGTGGGGACACAGGGACAAAGTGGGGACACAGGGACGGGGTGGGACACAGGGACAAAGTGGGGACACAGGGACAAAGTGGGGACACAGGGACGGGGTGAGGATACAGGGACAGGCTGGGGACACAGGGACGGGGTGGGGACACAGGGATGGGGCTGGGGACACAGGGACAAAGTGGGGACACAGGGACGGGGGGGCTGGGGACACAGGGATGGGGGGGACACAGGGACGGGGATGGGGACACAGGGATGGGGGGACACAGGGACAGGGGTGGGACACAGGGACG
Source organism: Cyanocitta stelleri (assembly GCA_026167965.1). Classification (NCBI taxonomy): domain Eukaryota; kingdom Metazoa; phylum Chordata; class Aves; order Passeriformes; family Corvidae; genus Cyanocitta; species Cyanocitta stelleri. The sequence continues at coordinate 268,644 of JANXIP010000179.1, forward strand.
GGGATGGGGACACAGGGACAGGGGTGGGACACAGGGATGGGGATGGGGACACAGGGATGGGGGGGACACAGGGACGGGGATGGGGACACAGGGACGGGGATGGGGACACAGGGATGGGGATGGGGACACAGGGATGGGGGGCTGGGGACACAGGGACGGGCTGGGGATACAGGGATGGGGATGGGGACACAGGGACGGGGATGGGGACACAGGGACGGGGATGGGGACACAGGGATGGGGGGACACAGGGACAGGGGTGGGACACAGGGACGGGGATGGGGACACAGGGACAGGGGTGGGACACAGGGATGGGGATGGGGACACAGGGATGGGGGGGACACAGGGACGGGGATGGGGACACAGGGACGGGGATGGGGACACAGGGATGGGGATGGGGACACAGGGATGGGGGGCTGGGGACACAGGGACGGGCTGGGGATACAGGGATGGGGATGGGGACACAGGGACGGGGATGGGGACACAGGGATGGGGGGGACACAGGGATGGGGGGGACACAGGGACGGGGATGGGGACACAGGGACAAAGTGGGGACACAGGGATGGGGGGGACACAGGGATGGGGGGGACACAGGGACGGGGATGGGGACACAGGGACAGGGGTGGGACACAGGGATGGGGATGGGGACACAGGGACGGGGATGGGGACACAGGGACGGGGCCACACCCCCCAGAGGACACCAGGGGCTGGGGACCCCCTCCCGGCCGCCACCACCACCAAGACAGGGATGGGACCGTGGCCCCCGCTCAGGGGGACACCCGTGGGGGCTCGGGGACCCCGGGTGACACCTTGGGGACACTTGGGGGGTCTCACCGTGCGCGGGCGCCGTCCCCACGGGGCCGCGCTCCCGGCCCGGGCCGGCGCCGGGGGCTGCAAGGAGAGACGGGGAGGGGACACGGGGGACACGGGGACGTCACCCGGCGTCCCCATCGTCGAGGAGGGGTGGCGGTGGTGGCACCCGGGGACACTCGGGGACATTTGGGGACACTCAGGTGGACGCTCACCCTTCTTCTTCTTGCGGCCGGGGCGGCCCCGCTTGAGCTTCTTGAGGCGCGTGGTGGGGTCGGGGCGGGGGGTGGCCCCCAGCACCCCGGGGCTCTCGGCGTCCGACTCCTCCTCTGCCTCACCCGCGTCCTCGCTCTGCGGGGGACAGAGGGGACAGAGGGGACAGAGGGGAGAGAGGGGACAGAGGGGACAGGAGGGATAGAGGGGAGAGAGGGGAGAGAGGGGACAGGAGGGATAGAGCGGAGAGAGGGGAGAGAGAGGGAGAGAGGGGAGAGAGGGGAGAGAGGGGACAGTGGGGAGAGAGGGGACAGAGGGGACAGAGGGGACAGAGGGGACAGGAGGGATAGAGGGGAGAGAGGGGAGAGAGGGGACAGAGGGGAGAGAGGGGACAGAGGGGACAGAGGGGACAGTGGGGACAGAGGGGACAGAGGGGACAGTGGGGATAGAGGGGACATTGGGGACAGAGGGGACAGAGGGGACAGGAGGGATAGAGGGGACAGAGGAGAGAGAGGGGACAGAGAGGACAGGAGGGGACATTGGGGACAGAGGGGACAGAGGAGAGAGAGGGGACAGAGAGGACAGTGGGGACAGAGGGGACAGAGGGGACAGAGGGGACAGTGGGGACAGAGGGGACAGAGGGGACAGAGGGGACAGGAGGGGACAGAGGGGACATTGGGGACACCAGGGATGAGTGTCTCGCCCCCCAGTGCCCACCCTCAGTGCCCCTGTCCCTGGGTGTCCCCATGTCCGGTGTCCCCAGTGCCCCCCACTCTGTCTCCCAGTGCTCCCAGTGCCCCCCCACCCTCTTTCCCAGTGCTCCCAGTGACCCCTGCCCTGTCTCCAAGAGTCCCCAGTGTCCCTCGCCCTGTCTCCCAGTGCCCCCCACCCTGTCTCCCAGTGCTCCCAGTGCCCCCCCGCCCTCTTTCCCAGTGCTCCCAGTGACCCCCACCTTGTCTCCCAGTGTCCCCCGCCCTGTTTCCCAGTGTCCCCAGTGCCCCCTGCCCTGTCTCCCAGTGTTCCCAGTACCCCCTGTCCTGTCTCCCAGTGTCCCCCCCCATTTCCCAGTGCCCCCAGTGCCCCCCACCCTGTCTCCCAGTGTCCCCTGCCCTGTTTCCCAGTGTTCCCAGTGCCCCCCACCCTGTCTCCCAGTGCCCCCCACCCTGTTTCCCAGTGCTCCCAGTGCCCCCTGCCCTGTTTCCCAGTGCCCCCTGCGCTGTTTCCCAGTGCTCCCAGTGCCCCCCACCCTGTCTCCCAGTGCTCCCAGTGCCCCCCACCCTGTTTCCCAGTGCCCCCCACCCTGTCTCCCAGTGTCCCCCACCCTGTTTCCCAGTGCTCCCAGTGCCCCCCACCCTGTTTCCCAGTGCCCCCCACCCTGTCTCCCAGTGCCCCCAGTGCCCCCCACCCTGTCTCCCAGTGCCCCCCACTCTGTCTCCCAGTGCTCCCAGTGCCCCCCGCCCTCTTTCCCAGTGCTCCCAGTGACCCCCACCCTGTCTCCCAGTGTCCCCAGTGCCCCCAGTACCCCCTGTCCTGTCTCCCAGTGTCCCCCCCATTTCCCAGTGCCCCCAGTGCCCCCCACCCTGTCTCCCAGTGTCCCCCTCCCTGTTTCCCAGTGTTCCCAGTGACCCCCACCCTGTCTCCCAGTGCCCCCAGTACCCCCTGTCCTGTCTCCCAGTGCTCCCCACCCTGTCTCCCAGTGCTCCCAGTGCCCCCTGCCCTGTTTCCCAGTGCCCCCCTGCGCTGTTTCCCAGTGCTCCCAGTGCCCCCGCCCTGTTTCCCAGTGCCCCCAGTGCCCCCCACCCTGTCTCCCAGTGCCCCCCACCCTGTCTCCCAGTGCTCCCAGTGCCCCCCACCCTGTCTCCCAGTGTTCCCAGTACCCCCTGTCCTGTTTCCCAGTGCCCCCTGCGCTGTTTCCCAGTGCTCCCAGTGCCCCCTGCCCTGTTTCCCAGTGCACCCTGCGCTGTTTCCCAGTGCTCCCAGTGCCCCCTGCCCTGTTTCCCAGTGCCCCCCACCCTGTCTCCCAGTGCCCCCCACCCTGTTTCCCAGTGCTCCCAGTGCCCCCCCACCCTGTCTCCCAGTGTCCCCCTCCCTGTTTCCCAGTGCTCCCAGTGCCCCCCACCCTGTTTCCCAGTGCCCCCAGTGCCCCCCACCCTGTCTCCCAGTGTCCCCCACCCTGTTTCCCAGTGCTCCCAGTGCCCCCCACCCTGTTTCCCAGTGCCCCCCACCCTGTCTCCCAGTGCCCCCAGTGCCCCCCACCCTGTCTCCCAGTGCCCCCCACCCTGTTTCCCAGTGCTCCCAGTGCCCCCCACCCTGTCTCCCAGTGCCCCCAGTGCCCCCCACCCCTGTCTCCCAGTGCCCCCCACCCTGTTTCCCAGTGCTCCCAGTGCCCCCCACCCTGTTTCCCAGTGCTCCCAGTGCCCACTGGGGGGGACCCACCGAGCTGCTCTTCTTGCGCTTGCCTCCCAGTACTCCCAGTTTGATCTTGAGCGGGGCCATCTTCCTGCCCTTCATCTTCCTCTTCAGCTCGGGCACCCGTGGGCTCTTGCTGCGCTTCTTGTGCCCAGGACCTGGGGGCACCGGGGTCAGGGACCCCCCCAGGAACCCCCCAAAACCACCCCGGGGACACCCAAAAGCACCCTGGGGACACCCAAACCACCCCAGGGACCCCAAAACCACCCTGGGGACACCCAAACCACCTCAGGGACACCCAAACCACCCTGGGGACCCCCAAAACCACCCTGGGGACACCCAAACCCCTCCAGGGACCCCCCAAAACCACCCCGGGGACACCCAAAACCACCCCGGGGGACACCCAAAACCACCCCAGGGACCCCCAAAAGCACGCCAGGGACACCCAAACCACCCCAGGACCCACAAAAACCACCCCAGGGACACCCAAAAGCACCCCAGGGACACCCAACACCACCCCAGGGACACCCAAACTCTCCCAGGGAACCCCCAAACCCCCCCAGAGACCCGCAAAACCACCCCGAGGACACCCAAAACCACCCCGGGGACCCCCAAACTCTCCCAGGGACACCCAAAACCAGCCCAGGGACACCCAAAACCACCCCAGGGACACCCAAACCCCCTGGGGAACCCCCAAACCACCCCAGGGACACCCAAACCCCCCCAGGGACCCCCAAACCCCCTGGGAACCCCCAAAACCCCCCCAGGGAACCCCAAACCCCCCCAGGAACCCCCAAACCCCCTGGGGAACCCCCAAAACCACCCCAGGGACACCCAAACCCCCTGGGGAACCCCAAAACCACCCCAGGGACACCCAAATCACCCCAGGGACACCCAAACCCCCCCAGGGACCCCCAAACCCCCTGGGGAACCCCCAAAACCCCCCCAGGGAACCCCAAAACCCCCCCAGGGACCCCCAAACCACCCCAAAGACCCCCCAAACTCCCCCACGACCCCCTTAGGGACCCCCCCCAATCCCTTCCCAGGGACCCCCAAACTCCCCCATCGACCCCTCCACTCCCCCCAGGGACCCCCCAAAGTCCCTCAGGAACCCCCAATAACCTTTCCCCCCCCCCACCAAAGCCCCCCAACCCACAAGAACCCAAACCCCCCAGGGGTGACCCCACCGAGCCAGGGGGTCCGTCCGTCCGTCCGTCCCCCCCCTCCCCAGACCTCCCATTTGGGGAGGGGTCCCCACCTTTGCCCTCCTTGGTCTTGGCCTTGCGCAGGGGCGGGGGCGGCGCCTCGGGGGCCACGGCGGCCACGGCGGCCGACACCTGCTCGGCCACTGCGGCCGCTGCGGCTGCTGCGGCCGCGGCCACGGCGGCGGCCGAGCCCTTGAAGGGGTTGTTGGCGCTGAACTCCCTCCACTTGGCCCCCAGGATGGTCATCATCTTGGACATGGGGATTTTGGGGTTCTTCTTGGCGATCAGGGGCCTGCAAAGTCAGCGGGGGGAGGTGGGATGGGGATCCAGAGGGGTGGGGAGGGCTTGGGATGCACCCTGGGGGCTTGGGGTCAGCAGGGACAGCAGAGCTCTGGCCCTTCTGGGGTGTCCTGGTGGCCACAGAGCGTCCCTGGATGGCCTCGGGGTCACTCGGGATCCTGGGATGGACCCAGGGTCACTCGGGATTCCAGGATGGCCCCAGGCTCACTCAGGATGGACCCAGGGTCACTCGGGATCCCAGGATGGCCCCAGGGTCACTCAGGATGGAGCCAGGGTCACTCAGGATGGCCCCAGGGTCACTCGGGATCCCAGGATGGCCCCAGGGTCACTCAGGATGGCCCCAGGGTCACTCGGGATCCTGGGATGGACCCAGGGTCACTCGGGATGGCCCCAGGGTCACTCAGGATGGACTCAGGGTCACTCAGGATGCCAGGATGGCCCCAGGGTCACTCAGGATGGCCCTGGGGTCACTCAGGATGCCAGGATGGCCCCAGGGTCACTCAGGATGGACTCAGGGTCACTCAGGATGGCCCTGGGGTCACTCAGGATGCCAGGATGGCCCCAGGGTCACTCAGGATGGACTCAGGGTCACTCGGGATCCCAGGATGGCCCCGAGGTCACTCGGGATGGCCCCGTGGTCACTCAGGATTCCAGGATGGCCCCGAGGTCACTCAGGATGGCCCCAGGGTCACTCAGGATGGCCCCGGGGTCACTCAGGATTCCAGGATGGCCCCAGGGTCACTCAGGATGGCCCCAGGGTCACTTGGGATCCCAGGACGGCCCCAGGGTCACTCAGGGTCCCAGGATGGCCCCAAGGTCACTCGGGATGGCCCCGTGGTCACTCGGGATGGCCCCAGGGTCACTCGGGATCCCAGGATGGCCCCGGGGTCACTCAGGGTCCCAGGATGGCCCCAGGGCCACTCAGGACCCTCTGAGTATCTCTGTGTGTCCCCCCCCAGGTCCCTGAGGTGTCCCCCAGCACCCCAGGGGCACCCCCAGACTCTGGGATGCCCTAAAAAGACCCCCACCCAAATAACCCTGAGGTGTCCCCCAGCACCCAGGGGGACCCTCCAGATGCCCCCCAGCACCCCAAGGTGCCCTAAAAGGACCCTCCCAGCACCCCAAAATGCCCTAAAAGAACCCCCCAAACATCCTGAGGTGCCCCCCAAACACCCAGAAGGACCCTCCAGATGCCCCCCAGCACCCCAAAATGCCCTAAAAGAACCCCCCCCCACATCCTGAGGTGCCCCCCAAACACCCAGAAGGACCCTCCAGATGCCCCCCAGCACCCCAAGGGGCCCTAAAAGGACCTTCCCAGGAGCCTCAGATGCCCTAAAAGGACCCCCCAAATATCCTGAGGTGTCCTCCAGCACCCAGAGGGACCCTCCAGATGCCCCCCAGCACCCCAAAATGCCCTAAAAGAACCCCCCCACACATCCTGAGGTGTCCTCCAGCACCCTGAGGGACCCTCCAGATGCCCCCCAGCACCCCGAGGTGCCCTAAAAGGACCCCCCAAACATCCTGAGGTGTCCTCCAGCACCCCGAGGGACCCTCCAGATGCCCCCCAGCACCCCGAGGTGCCCTACAAGGACCCTCCCAGGAGCCTCAGATGCCCCCCAGCACCCCCCAAACATCCTGAGGTGTCCCTCAAACAGCCAGAGGGACCCTCCAGATGCCCCCCAGCACCCCGAGGGGCCCTAAAAGGACCCCCCAAACATCCTGAGGTGCCCCCCAAACACCCAGAAGGACCCTCCAGATGCCCCCCAGCACCCCAAAATGCCCTAAAAGGACCTTCCCAGGAGCCTCAGATGCCCTAAAAGGACCCCCCAAATATCCTGAGGTGTCCTCCAGCACCCAGAGGGACCCTCCAGATGCCCCCCAGCACCCCAAAATGCCCTAAAAGGACCCTCCCAGGACCCTCAGATGCCCCCCAGCACCCCCCAAACATCCTGAGGTGCCCCCCAAACACCCAGAAGGACCCTTCAGACGCCCCCCGCACCCCAAGGTACCCTAAAAGGACCCCCCAAACATCCTGAGGTGTCCCCCAAACACCCAGAAGGACCCTTCAGATGCCCCCCAGCACCCCAAGGTACCCTAAAAGGACCCCCCCAGGACCCTCAGATGCCCCCCAGCACCCCAAGGTACCCTAAAAGGACCCCCCCAGGACCCTCAGATGCCCCCCAGCACCCCCCAAACATCCTGAGGTGCCTCCCAAACACCCAGGGGGACCCACCAGGACCCCCGAGGTGCCCCCAGCCCCACCTCATGAACTGGCTGAAGGCTTTGTAGTTGGTGAGGGTGTGATAATCCTCCTCGGTGAACACGTGGTCCACATCCTCCAGCCCCCAGGCCCCCAGCAGCTGCGCCGAGGATTTCTGCTCCACCGCCTGCTCGGGGTGGACACCGGGGGACACCGGGGGACACCGCAGACACGGACGGGGACAGGGAGGAGGAGAAGGGAACACGTCACTTTTGGGACCCCTGAAGGTCCCAGAGTGGGTGAAGGGACCCCCACACGGACCAGAGGGGAGATGGGACCCCCCCCCAACCCCATCATGGGCACGCCGAGGGGTTTTGGGACCACCACAGGGACCCTCACGGTGATGGGACCCCACACAGTGACAGAACCCCCCCCCCATGGGGGTCGGGACCCCACAGGACCCCCCCGGTTCCCCGCACAGGGCAGGAGTGGGGGAGCCCCCAGTGCCCCCCACGCCGGGGTGGCCACCCCCAGGCCGTACCTTGACCTTCTGCCCCCCCTCGTCGTCGGCCTTTTTCCGCCTCTTGGTTTTCTTCTCCTTCTTCTCGCGGTGCTTCCGCCGCCGCTTCCGCGCGGCGCCGCCGGAGTCGCTGCCGCCGCTCTCCGACTTCTCCCGGTACTCCTCGCGCGGGTACTCGTCCCGCTCCGACTCCAGCTCATCCTCGCTCACCTGGGGGGGTCCCCAAAACCGGTACCGACCCTGAGACCCCCCCTCAGTCACTCTGAGACCCCCCCTCAGTCACACTGAGACCCCCTGAACCTGACACTGACCCTGAGACCCCCCCTCACCCACCCTGAGACCCCCTGAACCTGACACTGACCCTGAGACCCCCCCTCAGTCACCCCGAGACCCCCTGAACCTGACACTGACCCTGAGACCCCCCCCTCAGTCACACTGAGACCCCCTGAACCACACCGGGACCCCCATCCCGGTACTCGTCCCGCTCCGACTCCAGCTCATCCTCGCTCACCTGGGGGGGTCCCCAAAACCGGTACCGACCCGGAGACCCCCTCTCAGTGACCCTGAGACCCCCCCCTCAGTCACACCGAGACCCCCTGAACCTGACACTGACCCTGAGACCCCCCCCTCAGTCACCCCGAGACCCCCTGAACCTGACACTGACCCTGAGACCCCCCCTCAGTCACCCCGAGACCCCCTGAACCACATCGGGACCCCCATCCCGGTACTCGTCCCGCTCCGACTCCAGCTCATCCTCACTCACCTGGGGGGGTCCCCAAAACCGGTACCGACCCGGAGACCCCCCCTCAGTCACTCTGAGACCCCCCCTCAGTCACACTGAGACCCCCTGAACCACACCGGGGACCCCCATCCTGGTACTCGTCCTGCTCCGACTCCAGCTCATCCTCGCTCACCTGGGGGGCTCCCCAAAACTGGCATCGACTCTGAGACCCCCCCTCAGTCACCCTGAGACCCCCTGAACCTGACACTGACCCTGAGACCCCCCCCTCAGTCACCCTGAGACCCCCTGAACCACATCGGGACCCCCATCCTGGTACTCGTCCCGCTCCGACTCCAGCTGATCCTCGCTCAACTTTTGGGTCCCCAAAAACACCCCAAAACCTGTCAGTGACCCTGAGACCCCTCCTCAGTCACACCGGGACCTCCCGAACCTGACACTGACCCTGAGACCCCCCCTCAGTCACACTGAGACCCCCTGAACCACACCGGGACCCCCATCCTGGTATTCCGCCTGTTCCGACTCCAGCTCATCCTCCCCAAAAACACCCCAAAACCTGTCAGTGACCCTGAGACCCCCCCCTCAGCCACCCTGAGACCCCCTGAACCTGACACTGACCCTGAGACCCCCCCTCAGTCACCCTGAGACCCCCTGAACCACATCGGGACCCCCATCCTGGTACTCGTCCCGCTCCAACTCCAGCTCATCCTCGCTCACCTGGGGGGTCCCCGAAAACACCCCAAAACCTGACACTGACCCTGAGATCCCCCCCTCAGTGACCCTGAGACCCCTCCTCAGTCACCCTGAGACCCCCTGAACCTGACACTGACCCTGAGACCCCCCTCAGTCACCCCAGGACCCCCTCAGTCACCCCAGGACACCCATCGGTCACCCCCAAGAGTCCTTCACCTGTCCCCAGACCCCGTGAGGACCCTGAGAGCGTCACCTGTCCCCAGACCCCGTCAGCTGTCCCCAAGGGCCTGTCCCCCACCCCCAGACCCTGTCACCCATCCCTGACCCTGTCCCTGTCCCCTGTCCCTGTCACCCATCCCTGACCCTGTCCCTGTCACCTGTCCCTGTCACCCGTCCCTGTCACCCGTCCCTGATCCTGTCCCTGACCCTGTCCCTGTCCCCTGTCCCTGTCACCCGTCCCTGACCCTGTCCCTGTCCCTGTCATCCATCCCTGACCCTGTCCCGTCCCTTTCCCCTGTCACCCGTCCCTGTCACCCGTCCCTGTCACCCGTCCCTGTCACCCTTCCCTGTCCCTGACCCTGTCACCCATCCCTGACCCCGTCCCCTGTCCCTGTCCCCGACCCTGTCCCTGACCCTGTCCCTGACCCCGTCCCCTGTCCCTGACCCTGTCCCCTGTCCCTTGTCCCTGACCCTACTGTCACCCGTCCCTGTCCCTTTCCCTGTCCCTTTCACCCATCCCTGTCACCCGTCCCTGTCCCTACTGTCACCCATTCCTGACCCTGTCCCATCCCTGTCCCCTGTCCCTGACCCTGTCACCCATCCCTGACCCCATCCCCTGTCCCCGACCCTGTCCCCAAGGGCCTGTCACCCATCCCTGTCCCTGTCCCCTGTCCCTTTCCCCCGTCCCTGTCCCTGTCCCCTGTCCCCTGTCCCCCATCCCTGTCCCATTCCCCTGTCCCTGTCACCCGTCCCTGTCCCCTGTCCCTGTCCCCTGTCCCCTTCCCCTGTCCCCTGTCCCTGACCCCCATCAGCCGCCCCAGCAGGACTCACCAGTTTTTTCCGTTTCCGGGGTTTTCCGGGTTTGTTTTCTTTCTGTTTCCGGGGGCCCCTTTTCTTCTTCTTCACCCCCAGGGGCCCCCTCGAGGCCCCGCAGCAGCTCCTCGTCACCGTCTGTGGGGACACGGCGGCCTGAGCCACGGGGACAGCGCGGGGACAGGGGATGGGGACAGGGACAGGACGGGGACAGGATGGGGACAGGATGGGGACAGGGACAGGGGACAGGGACAGGATGGGGACAGGGACAGGGGACAGGGACAGGACGGGGACAGGACGGGGACAGGATGGGGACAGGGACAGGGGACAGGGACAGGGACAGGATGGGGACAGGATGGGGACAGGGACAGGATGGGGACAGGGACAGGTGGCTGTGCCACAGCCCTTCCAGAGCCACCAGGATGGTGACACACACAGAGACAGGTGAGGGATGGTGACAGAGACGGGTGACAAGGACAGGTGACCACGCTGAGGTCCCTGGGATGGTGACAGAGACGGGTGACAAGGACAGGTGACCACGCTGAGGTCCCTGGGATGGTGACAGAGACGGGTGACAGGGACAGGTGACCACACTGAGGTCCCTGGGATGGTGACAGACACACAGACAGGTGACAAGGACAGGTGACCATGCTGAGGTCCCTGGGACGGTGACACACACACAGAGATGGGTGCCAGGGACAGGTGACCACGCTGAGGTCCCTGGGATGGTGACAGAGACGGGTGACAGGGACAGGTGACCATGCTGAGATCCCTGGGATGGTGACAGACACACAGACAGGTGACAAGGACAGGTGACCACGCTGAGGTCCCCAGGATGGTGACAGAGATGGGTGACAGGGACAGGTGACCACGCTGAGATCCCTGGGATGGTGACAGAGACGGGTGACAAGGACAGGTGACCACGCTGAGGTCCCTGGGATGGTGACAGAGACGGGTGACAAGGACAGGTGACCACGCTGAGGTCCCTGGGATGGTGACAGAGACGGGTGACAGGGACAGGTGACCACACTGAGGTCCCTGGGATGGTGACAGACACACAGACAGGTGACAAGGACAGGTGACCATGCTGAGGTCCCTGGGACGGTGACACACACACAGAGATGGGTGCCAGGGACAGGTGACCACGCTGAGGTCCCTGGGATGGTGACAGAGACGGGTGACAGGGACAGGTGACCATGCTGAGATCCCTGGGATGGTGACAGACACACAGACAGGTGACAAGGACAGGTGACCACGCTGAGGTCCCCAGGATGGTGACAGAGATGGGTGACAGGGACAGGTGACCACGCTGAGATCCCTGGGATGGTGACAGAGACGGGTGACAAGGACAGGTGACCACGCTGAGGTCCCTGGGACGGTGACACACACACACACAGACAGGTGACAAGGACAGGTGACCACGCTGAGGTCCCCAGGATGGTGACAGAGACGGGTGACAAGGACAGGTGACCACGCTGAGGTCCCTGGGATGGTGACACACACAGGTGACAAGGACAGGTGACCACGCTGAGGTCCCTGGGATGGTGACACACACAGGTGCCAGGGACAGGTGACCACGCTGAGGTCCCTGGGATGGTGACACACACAGGTGACAAGGACAGGTGACCACGCTGAGGTCCCATCGGTGGCCCGAGGGTGACAGGGACATGACCCCCCAGAGCCCCAATGACCTTTTCACCCCTCTTTTCACCCCAAACCGACCGACCCTCGGTTGGATCTACTGCAGCAGGTTTTTTGGGAAAAACCCCAACTTTTTGGGCAAACTGAAGGATACCAAAAGCAGCAGCCACAGCCCAAGGCCTCCCCACCGACGGTACCAGCAACACCCATTGCCCAGCAGGAAAAAAAAGGGGGAAAAAACCACCAGAAATGGGATTTTGGGGTATTTTTACTGGCGCCTGTTTTCTTCCCCTTTTTCTCAATGTTTTCCATTGCGTTTTGGGGTAAAATCACAGGGGTTTGGGGACATCTTGGGTCATTCCGGGGTTGGAAATCCAACATCCCCACAGCGGGGTTTTTTCCATGGATCTGGAGAAAACACCGGAGCCTCCAACCGCTGGTGCAACCCCTGCCGTGATTTCATCCCATTCTCCCATGAGAAGCCCCTTTTTCCTCCTTTTTATTCCCAAAACGAGGGATCAACTGCTCAGCACAGTGACAAAACACCGGTGTCACCGTGACAGTGACCAATGGACGGCAGAGGATTCCCCAACCCCCACATGGGGACACCGTGACAGTGACCAAACACCAGCAGAGGATTCCCCAACCCCCACATGGGGACAGCGGTGTCACCGTCACAGTGACCAAGTGATGGCAGAGGATTCCCCAGCTCTCACTTGGGGACAGCGGTGTCACCGTCACAGTGACCGACTGACGGCAGAGGATTTCCCAGCCCAAGGCCCAGGGGACAGCGGTGTCACCGTGACAGTGACCAAACACCAGCAGAGGATTCCCCAACCCCCACATGGGGACAGCGGTGTCACCGTGACAGTGACCGACTGACGGCAGAGCATTCCCCAGCCCCTCACGTGGTGACACCGGTGTCACCGTGACAGTGACCAAACACCAGCGGAGGATTCCCCAACCCTCACATGGTGTCACTGTGACAGTGACCGAGTGACGGCAGAGGATTTCCCAACCCTCACATGGGGACAGCGGTGTCACCGTCACGGTGACCGACTGACGGCAGAGGATTCCCCCACTGCTCGGGCCCAGGGGACAGCGGTGTCACCGTCACAGTGACCAAGTGATGGCAGAGGATTTCCCAGCTTTCACTTGGGGACACCGTGACAGTGACCAAACACCAGCAGAGGATTCCTCAACCCCTCACATGGGGACAGCGGTGTCACCATCACAGTGACCGACTGACGGCAGAGGATTCCCCAACCCTCACGTGGTGACACCGGTGTCACCGTGACAGTGACCAAACACCAGCGGAGGATTCCCCAACCCTCACATGGTGTCACTGTGACAGTGACCGAGTGACGGCAGAGGATTTCCCAACCCCCACATGGGGACAGCGGTGTCACCGTGACAGTGACCGACTGACGGCAGAACATTCCCCAACCCTCACGTGGTGACACCGGTGTCACCGTGACAGTGACCAACCACCAGCAGAGGGTTTCCCAGCCCAAGGCCCAGGGGACAGCGGTGTCACCGTGACAGTGACCAAACACCAGCAGAGAATTCCCCAACCCCCACATGGGGACAGCGGTGTCACCGTGACAGTGACCAAACACCAGCGGAGGATTCCCCAACCCTCACATGGTGTCACTGTGACAGTGACCGAGTGACGGCAGAGGATTTCCCAACCCTCACATGGGGACAGCGGTGTCACCGTCACGGTGACCGACTGACGGCAGAGGATTCCCCCACTGCTCGGGCCCAGGGGACAGCGGTGTCACCGTCACAGTGACCAAGTGATGGCAGAGGATTTCCCAGCTTTCACTTGGGGACACCGTGACAGTGACCAAACACCAGCAGAGGATTCCCCAACCCTCACACGGTGACACCGTGACAGTGACCAAACACCAGCAGAGGATTCCTCAACCCCCACATGGGGACAGCGGTGTCACCATCACAGTGACCGACTGACGGCAGAGGATTCCCCAACCCCTCACCAGGGAACAGCGGTGTCACCGTGACAGTGACCGAGTGACGGCAGAGGATTTCCCAGCCCAAGGCCCAGGGGACAGCGGTGTCACCGTGACAGTGACCGACTGACGGCAGAGGATTTCCCAGCTTTCACTTGGGGACACCGTGACTGCGACCAAACACCAGCAGAGAATTCCCCAACCCTCACATGGGGTCACCGTGACAGTGACCGAGTGACGGCAGAGGATTTCCCAGCCCAAGGCCCAGGGGACAGCGGTGTCACCGTGACAGTGACCTACCACCAGCGGAGGATTCCCCAACCCTCACATGGGGACAGCGTGACAGTGACCGACTGATGGCAGAGGATTTCCCAGCTCTCACTTGGGGACAGCGGTGTCACCAACCGCCAGCAGAGGATTCCCCAACCCTCACACAGGGACAACGGTGTCACCGTGACAGTGACCAAACAGCAGTATCACCGTGACGGTGACCAACCACCAGCAGACGATTTCCCAACCCTCACATGGGGACCGCGGTGTCACCAACCGCCAGCAGAGGATACCCCAACCCCTCGCACGAGGACACCGTGACAGTGACCAAACACCAGCAGAGCATTCCCCAGCCCTCACATGGGGACAGCGGTGTCACCGTCACAGTGACCGAGTGACGGCAGAGCATTCCCCAGCCCTCACATGGGGACAGCGGTGTCACCGTGACAGTGACCGACTGACGGCAGAGGATTTCCCAGCCCAAGGCCCAGGGGACAGCGGTGTCACCGTGACAGTGACCGACTGACGGCAGAGGATTTCCCAGCTTTCACTTGGGGACACCGTGACAGTGACCAAACACCAGCAGAGGATTCCTCAACCCCTCACATGGGGACAGCGGTGTCACCATCACAGTGACCGACTGACGGCAGAGGATTCCCCAACCCTCACACGGTGACACCGGTGTCACCGTGACAGTGACCAAACACCAGCAGAGCATTCCCCAGCCCTCACATGGGGACAGCGGTGTCACCATCACAGTGACCGACTGACGGCAGAGGATTCCCCAACCCCTCACCAGGGAACAGCGGTGTCACCGTGACAGTGACCGAGTGACGGCAGAGGATTTCCCAGCCCAAGGCCCAGGGGACAGCGGTGTCACCGTGACAGTGACCGACTGACGGCAGAGGATTTCCCAGCTTTCACTTGGGGACACCGTGACTGCGACCAAACACCAGCAGAGAATTCCCCAACCCTCACATGGGGTCACCGTGACAGTGACCGAGTGATGGCAGAGGATTTCCCAGCCCAAGGCCCAGGGGACAGCGGTGTCACCGTGACAGTGACCTACCACCAGCGGAGGATTCCCCAACCCTCACATGGGGACAGCGTGACAGTGACCGACTGATGGCAGAGGATTTCCCAGCTCTCACTTGGGGACAGCGGTGTCACCAACCGCCAGCAGAGGATTCCCCAACCCTCACACAGGGACAACGGTGTCACCGTGACAGTGACCAAACAGCAGTATCACCGTGACGGTGACCAACCACCAGCAGACGATTTCCCAACCCTCACATGGGGACAGCGGTGTCACCGTGACAGTGACCGACTGATGGCAGAGCATTTCCCAGCTTTCACTTGGGGACACCGTGACAGTGACCAAACACCAGCTGAGCATTCCCCACCTCTCAACTCGGGGGACAGCGGTGTCACCGTGACAGTGACCGAGTGACGGCAGAGGATTTCCCAGCCCAAGGCCCAGGGGACAGCGGTGTCACCGTGACAGTGACCAAACACCAGCGGAGGATTCCCCAACCCTCACATGGGGACAGCGTGACAGTGACCGACTGACGGCAGAGGATTTCCCAACCCTCACATGGGGACAGCGGTGTCACCGTGACTGCGACCAAACACCAGCAGAGAATTCCCCAACCCTCACATGGGGTCACCGTGACAGTGACCGAGTGACGGCAGAGGATTTCCCAGCCCAAGGCCCAGGGGACAGCGGTGTCACCGTGACAGTGACCAACCACCAGCAGAGGATTCCCCAACCCTCACACGGTGACACCGTGACAGTGACCAAACACCAGCAGAGCATTCCCCAGCCCTCACATGGGGACAGCGGTGTCACCGTGACAGTGACCGACTGACGGCAGAGGATTCCCCAACCCCTCACCAGGGAACAGCGGTGTCACCGTCACAGTGACCAAACACCAGCAGAGGATTCCCCAACCCTCACATGGGGACAGTGGTGTCACCGTCACAGTGACCGAGTGACGGCAGAGCATTCCCCAACCCTCACTTGGGGACAGCGGTGTCACCAACCGCCAGCAGAGGATTCCCCAACCCCTCGCACGGGGACACCGGTGTCACCGTGACGGTCACCAACCGCCAGCAGAGGATTTCCCAAGCCCTTGGCCGAGGGCCACCGGCATCCCCGTGTGACAGGGGCCACCGCGCATTCCCGCCGCCCGTCCCCGGGGCGGTGACACCGCATCCGTGTCACGACCCCGGCTGTCCCCGCTGCCTTTGGCAGCCGCTCTGGGTGACGCCGGGGCGAAGAGGTGTCACATCTGCCCGGTGCCTCCTGCCAGCCGCTGGCACGGCCCCCGCCCGGCGCGTGCCTGTCCCCCCGCGGGTCCCCCCGCGCCGTC
This sequence comes from Cyanocitta stelleri, assembly GCA_026167965.1. Classification (NCBI taxonomy): domain Eukaryota; kingdom Metazoa; phylum Chordata; class Aves; order Passeriformes; family Corvidae; genus Cyanocitta; species Cyanocitta stelleri. The sequence goes on from JANXIP010000179.1 coordinate 285,018, forward strand.
ACCCGCCCGCACATCCCCGCAAGGGAGGGAGCCCCGGTGTCCCGGAGGAAAATGGGGGGGGGGACACACACCGAGTGCGGGAGGGAGAGAGGGGGGGGGGAATCTCGGTGACAGCGGCTGTGCCAAGCCTGGCGTGGGGACAGGAAGCAGCACCCGGCGCCGCCGGGGTCACATTCCAGCCTAATCCCTTGGCACCGCCGCCTGCCAGCCCCGGGCTGCCGGGCCGGCCGCCGGGACCACCGGCAGCGCCGACCCCGTGCGGGTAAAAACCCCAAAACCTCCCTTTTTTCCGCCTGGTTTTTTTTGGGTGGTTTTTTTTTTTTTTACCATGGCGGCAGCGCCGAGGCCCAGCCCGCCCTGTTCCCCCCCCCCCCCCACACACACACACACTCCCCGCCTCGCTCTCCAAATTCCCCTTTTTCCTGCTTTTTCGCCCCAAACCATCACCTGGGGGTGTTGCCGGGGACACGCGGCCGCTGGCGGGGATGGGGCCGAGCTCCTGCGGGCCCGATCCTGCCATTTTGGGGGTGTTGTGTTTTTTTTTTCCTCCCCCCCTCCCCATCCAAAAACCCCAAATCCAGCCCCCCCCTCGGGCACATCGGACATGCGCGGGGAGCCGGGGCGCGTTGGCAAAGCATCAACCAGAATTTTCCACACACGTGACGCTCCCACTCCCCTCACCTCGAGAAAAAGGAGGAAAAAAAAACCACCCCAAAACCCTAAAAAACACCCCAAAAAAAAAAAAAAAAAAAAATAAACTACCCCACCCGGGGGGAGGGGAGGGGGTTGGGATCAGCTCTCCCCTCCCAAAAATAAAACCTCACCCCCGGGAGGGATGAGGGGAAAACGCTGGGAGGGAGGAAATGGTGGAAATTGCGAAGGAAACGGTGAAAGGAGAGGGGGGGGGGGGGGGGAAAAATGGAAAAAATGTAGCGAAAACCACAATAAAAAAAAAACCAGACAAAAAGCAAAAAAAAAAAAAAAAAAAGAGAGAGAGAGAGAAAAGGGGGAGTGATTCCGGCAAAGGGGAGGAAGGAGTTGGAACAAAGAAAGAGGGAGGAGAGCTCCAAAATAGGGGGAAAAGGGAAAAAAAAAGTGGGGGAAGAGGCAGAGCGGGGGAGTGAAAAAAGCTGGGAAAAATCCCCGATTTGGGGGTTTTTTTTTTTGGGGGGTGTTTTCCCCCCATTTTCCAGGCTTTTGCTCTGCAAGTTGGTGCCGAAAGTGTGGAAAATGTCTCAAGTTCGGGTGAAATTTTGGGGTGGGGTGGTGTTTTAAGGGAAAATTTGGGGGGGTTTGGGTGCTCCCCCTCCCCCCCGCTGGCCGGAGCTGCCGAGGCCTCGCCATTGTTCTCCAGTGGGATGGGTTGGAAATGGCCAAAATCGGGGAAAAAGACAAAAAAAAAACCCCTCAAACCAACAAGTTTCAGCTGTGGAGGAAGGGGAGGAGTTGGTTTCCCGCTGGGAAAATGGGGGAAAAATGTTATTTCACCCCAAATCCGGGGAGAGAGGCCGGGCTGCTGCTGATCCGGGGGGGGGGGGGGAAGGTTAAAAATGGGTAAAAAATGGGTAAAATTCTGCTCTGGGGAGAGGAATGCGAATAAAAATGGGGATTTTGGGGGGGTTAAGGGGAGGGAAAGTTAAAAAATGGGGATTTTGGGGGGGGTTTAAGGGGAGGAAAGTTAAAAAATGGGGATTTTGGGGGTGTTTTGAGAGGGAAAAGGATAAAAAATGGGGGATTTTGGGGGTATTTAGGGAGGGAAAGTTAAAAAATGGGGATTTTTGGGGGGGTTTAAGGGGGGGAAAGTTAAAAAATGGGGATTTTGGGGTGTTTCTGAGAGGGAAAAGGATAAAAAATGGGGATTTTGGGGGGGGTTAAGGGGAGGGAAAGTTAAAAACTGGGGATTTTGGGGGGTGTTTGGGGAGGAAAAGGGACAAAAAATGGGGATTTTGGGGCTGTTCTGAGAGGGAAAAGATAAAAAATGGGAATTTTGGGGGGTTAAGAGGAGGGAAAAGTAAAAAAAATGGGATTTTGGGGGGTGTTTGGGGAGGAAAAGGGATAAAAAATGGGGATTTTTGGAGGGTTAAGGGAGGAAAAGGATAAAAAATGGGGATTTTGGGGTTGTTCTGAGAGGGAAAAGGATTAAAAATGAGGATTTTGGGGTTTAGGGGGGAGGAAAAAGGATAAAAAATGGGATTTTGGGGGGTTAAGAGGAGGGAAAGTTAAAAAATGGGGATTTCGGGGGGTGTTTATGGGGGAAAAAGGATAAAAAATGGGGATTGGGGCTGAGAGGAAAAGGATAAAAAATGGGGGATTTTGGGGGGGTTAAGGGGGGGAAAGTTAAAAAATGGGGATTTTGGGGTTGTTCTGAGAGGGAAAAGGGATAAAAAAATGGGGATTTTGGGGTGTTTGGGGAGGAAAAGGGATAAAAATTGGGGATTTTGGGGTGTTTGGGGAGGAAAAGGGATAAAAATTGGGGATTTTGGGGTGTTTGGGGAGGAAAAGGGATAAAAAATGGGGATTTTGGGGGCTGTTCTGAGAGAGGGAAAAGGGATAAAAAATGGGGATTTTGGGGGGTTAAGGGGGGGGGGAAAGTTAAAAAATGGGGATTTTGGGGTTGTTCTGAGAGGGAAAAGGGATAAAAAATGGGGATTTTGGGGCTTTTCTGTAAAATCAGTGTGCTCGTTTCTGAGTGGTTTTCAGGGGGGGGTTAAAATTCAAATTTGCCCATTTTTAAGGATTTTGGTGAGCTCTGTCCTCCAGATGTTCCAGGTTCTGAGCATTGTGGGGGGAAAAAGTCCCAAATTTATTCATTTTTGAGCAATTTTGGGGGGAAAGCAAGGGTTTGAAATCCAAAGTTATTCGTTTCTAAGCTGCTCCAGAAACACTAATTGTTCTAAAATCTGAATTTGCTCCTTCTCAGCAGCTCCAAAATCCACATTTCCTCATTTCTGAGCAAAAAAAAAAAGAGTCTGAAATACAAATTTACCCATTTCTGGGCATTTCAGGGCCAAAGAAAAGGTTCCAAAACCAGGATTTAACCCATTTCTAAGCATTTTTTTTTGGAAAAGGGGGGGACTAACCCCCAAATTTACTCATTTCTAACCTTTTCCAGGAAAAAAAAGCATCGAAAAATCGGAATTTCTCCATTCCTGAGTGTTTTTCAAAGTCAGTGGCTTCGCTTTTAAAGCTGATTTTTTTCCCCAAACTGACTTCTCTGGCCTTTTCCCCTCGTCAGTTTGAGGCCAAAATAGCAAAAAAATCCAAGAAATTTCATTCAGAAGGGGGAAAAAAATGAAAAAAAAATCTCAATTTTGAACCAAAATGTTCAATTTTAGGGCCTCACCGGATGGAAAAACCACCAATAAAGGAGTTGGAACCCGCGAGGGGAGAAGGGTGGGGATGAAAAATGAGCAATTTGGTGCTAAATCCTCGGGTTTTTCCCTCATTTAAGACCTGCAGGAGTTCTCAGGTGCAGGGATGGAAGCAGGAGAACCGACCCCAAAGCCCACCCGGGGCTGAAATTTTGGGGGGTGAAGGCTGAGCTGAGTCAGCAACAGCCAGAGGTGGAGGTTGGTAAATAAAAGGAACCCCGAAAAAAAGCCAATAAAAGGCGATAAAAGTCAATAAAAGGTGATAAAAGTCAATAAAAGGTGATAAAAGCACAATTAAAATCCCAGGGAAGCGGCTCCAGGGCCCCCAAACGCCTCGGGGGGGGGGGGGGGGGGAACGAATGATTTGGGTCCTGGAAGGGGAGGAAGAACAGCCCCCAAACAGCTCAAGGTGGGGGTGGAACAACTGATTTGGGTCCTGGAAGGGAGAAACAGCCCCCAAACAGCTCAAGGTGTGGTGGAACAGCTGATTTGGGTCTGGAAGGGGAGAAACAGCCCCCAAACGCCTCAAGGTGGGGGGGAACAGCTGATTTGGGTCCTGGAAGGGGAGAAACAGCCCCCAAACAGCTCAAAGTGGGGTGTGGAACAGCTGATTTGGGTCCTGGAAGGGGGAGAAACAGCCCCCAAACAGCTCAAAGTTGGGGGGAACAAATGATTCAGGTCCTGGAAGGGGAGGAAACAGCCCCCAAACAGCTCAAAGTGGGGTGGAACAACTGATTTGGGTCCTGGAAGGGGAGAAACAGCCCCCAAACAGCTCAAGGTGGGGGGAACAAATGATTCAGGTCCCTGGAAGGGGGAGAAACAGCCCCCAAACAGCTCAAGGTGGGGGGGGAACAGGCTGATTTGGGTCCTGGAAGGGGAGAGAAACAGCCCCCAAACAGCTCAAAGTGGGGGTGGAACAGCTGATTCGGGTCCTGGCAGGGGAGAAACAGCCCCCAAACAGCTCAAGGTGGGGTGGAACAGCTGATTTGGGTCCTGGAAGGGGAGAGAACAGCCCCCAAACAGCTCAAAGTGGGGTGTGGGAACAGCTGATTTGGGTCCTGGCAGGGGAGAAACAGCCCCCAAACAGCTCAAAGTGGGGTGGAACAGCTGATTTGGGTCCTGGCAGGGGAGAAACAGCCCCCAAACAGCTCAAAGTGGGGGGGAACAACTGATTTGGGTCCTGGCAGGGGAGAAACAGCCCCCAAACAGCTCAAAGTGGGGTGGAACAGCTGATTTGGGTCCTGGCAGGGGAGAAACAGCCCCCAAACAGCTCAAAGTGGGGTGTGGAACAGCTGATTTGGGGTCCTGGCAGGGGGAAGAAACAGCCCCCAAACAGCTCAAAGTGGGAGGGAACAACTGATTTGGGTCCTGGAAGGGGAGAAACAGCCCCCAAACAGCTCAAGGTGGTGGTGGAACAACTGATTCGGTCCTGGCAGGGGAGAAACAGCCCCCAAACAGCTCAAAGTGGGTGGAACAGCTGATTTGGGTCCTGGCAGGGGAGAAACAGCCCCCAAAACAGCTCAAAGTGGGGGTGGGAACAAACTGATTTGGGTCCCTGGAAGGGGAGAAACCAGCCCCCAAACCAGCTCAAGGTGGGAGGGAACAGCTGATTCGGGTCCTGGAAGGGGAGAAACAGCCCCCAAACAGCTCAAGGTGGGGTGGAACAACTGATTTGGGTCCTGGAAGGGGAGAAACAGCCCCCAAACAGCTCAAAGTGGGGGGAACGACTGATTCAGGTCCTGGAAGGGGAGAAACAGCCCCCAAACAGCTCAAGGTGGGAGGGAAACAGCTGATTTGGGTCCTGGAAGGGGAGAAACAGCCCCCAAACAGCTCAAGGTGGGGTGGAACAGCTGATTTGGGTCCTGGCAGGGGAGAAACAGCCCCCAAACAGCTCAAGGTGGGAGGGGAACAACTGATTTGGGTCCTGGAAGGGGAGAGAAACAGCCCCCCAAACAGCTCAAGGTGGGGGGGAACAACTGATTTGGGTCCTGGAAGGGGAGAAACAGCCCCCAAACAGCTCAAGGTGGGGAGGGGAACAGCTGATTTGGGTCCTGGAAGGGGAGAAACAGCCCCCAAACAGCTCAAGGTGGGGTGGAACAGCTGATTCGGGTCCTGGAAGGGGAGAAACAGCCCCCAAACAGCTCAAAGTGGGGTGGAACAAATGATTCAGGTCCTGGAAGGGGAGAAACAGCCCCCAAACAGCTCAAGGTGGGGTGTAAGAACTGATTCAGGTCCTGGAAGGGGAGAAACAGCCCCCCAAAACAGGTCAAGGTGGGGTGGAACAAATGATTTGGGTCCTGGAAGGGGAGAAACAGCCCCCAAACAGCTCAAAGTGGGGTGGAACGACTGATTTGGGTCCTGGAAGGGGAGAAACAGCCCCCAAAACGCCTCAGTGTGGGGTGGAACAACTGATTTGGGTCCTGGCAGGGGAGAAACAGCCCCCAAACAGCTCAAAGTGGGGTGGTGGAACAACTGATTTGGGTCCTGGCAGGGGAGAAACAGCCCCCAAACAGCTCAAGGTGGGAGGGAACAACTGAGCCGGGTCCTGGCAGGGGAGAAACAGCCCCCAAACAGCTCAAGGTGGGGTGGAACAGCTGATTTGGGTCCTGGCAGGTACCTACAGCCCCCAAACCCCACACCACGGGTTGCAACAACCACCCTGGGTCCTGTCAGGTGCACAGCACCACCCATCGCCCCACATGATGGGGGTCAGTACCCACTTTGGGTCCTGGCAGGGCACCACCAGCCCCCGTCCCCCCTCATGACGGAGTCCAACTCCGGGTCCTGGCAGGCACACAACACCCCACGCACAACGGGGGTGTGACAACCACCTCAGGTCCTGGCAGGGACACAACAGCCCCTGTCATCCTCACTGTGGGGTGCAACACTCACTTTAGGTCCTGGCAGGGACACAACAGCCCCTGTCATCCCCCATGATGGGGTGGCAACACTCACTTTAGGTCCTGGCAGGGACACAACAGACCCTGTCATCCTCACTGTGGGGTGCAGCACCCACTTTGGGGTCTGGCAGGGACACAACAGCCCCATCATCCCAAATGACGGGGTGTAGCACTCACTTTAGGTCCTGGCAGGGACACAACAGCCCCATCATCCCACGGGTGTTTACAAACACCTCCCTCCCCTCACACCCCAGCCCCGGTACCTCAGGAAGCGCTGAGGGGAGCGGGGAAGGGGCTCAGGGGGTCTCTGGTACCTCTGGGAGGAGCTGAGGGGAGCGGGGAAGGGGCTCAGGGGGTCTCTGGTACCTCTGGGAGGAGCTGAGGGGACAGCGGGGCCTGGGGGGAGTTTTGGTACCTGCGGGCAGCCCTGGGAAGCCCTGAGGGAGTGGGGGCAGATCGGGGGGCTTGGGGGTCCCGGTACTTGCGGGAAGCTCTGGGAAGAGCTGAGGGGGACTGGGGAAGGGGCTCAGGGGGTCTCCGGTGCCTCCGGGAGGAGCTGAGGGGACAGTGGGGCTCGGGTACCTCCAGGAGCTGAGGGGACAGTGGGGCTCGGTACCTCCAGGAGCTGAGGGGGACAGTGGGGCTCGGTGCCTCCGGGGAGCTGAGGGGACAGTGGGGCTCGGTACCTACAGGAGCTGAGGGGACTGTGGGGCTCGGTACCTGCAGGAGGAGCTGAGGGGACAGTGGGGCTCGGTACCTCCAGGAGGAGCTGAGGGGACAGTGGGGCTCGGTATCTCCAGGAGGAGCTGAGGGGACAGTGGGGCTCGGTACCTGCAGGAGCTGAGGGGACAGTGGGGCTCGGTACCTGCAGGAGGAGCTGAGGGGACAGTGGGGCTCGGTACCTGCAGGAGCTGAGGGGACAGTGGGGGCTCGGTACCTGCAGGAGGAGCTGAGGGGGACAGTGGGGCTCGGTACCTGCAGGAGCTGAGGGGGACAGTGGGGCTCGGTACCTGCAGGAGCTGAGGGGACAGTGGGGCTCGGTACCTCCAGGAGCTGAGGGGACAGTGGGGCTCGGTACCTGCAGGAGGATCTGAGGGGACGACAGTGGGGCTCGGTACCTGCAGGAGCTGAGGGGACAGTGGGGCTCGGTACCTCCAGGAGGAGCTGAGGGGACAGTGGGGCTCGGTACCTGCAGGAGGAGCTGAGGGCACAGTGGGGCCTCGGTACCTGCAGGAGCTGAGGGGACAGTGGGGCTCGGTACCTGCAGGAGGATCTGAGGGGACAGTGGGGCTCGGTACCTGCAGGAGCTGGAGGGGACAGTGGGGCTCGGTACCTGCAGGAGGATCTGAGGGGACAGTGGGGCTCGGTACCTCCAGGAGCTGAGGGGACAGTGGGGCTCGGTACCTGCAGGATCTGAGGGGACAGTGGGGCTCGGTACCTCCAGGAGGAGCTGAGGGGACAGTGGGGCTCGGTATCTCCAGGAGGAGCTGAGGGGACAGTGGGGCTCGGTACCTGCAGGAGGAGCTGAGGGGGACAGTGGGGCTCGGTATCTCCAGGAGGAGCTGAGGGGACAGTGGGGCTCAGTACCGCCGGGAGGAGCTGAGGGGACAGTGGGGGCTCGGTACCTGCAGGATCTGAGGGGACAGTGGGGCTCGGTATCTCCAGGAGGAGCTGAGGGGGACAGTGGGGCTCGGTGCCTCCGGGAGGATCTGAGGGGACAGTGGGGCTCGGTATCTCCAGGAGGAGCTGAGGGGACAGTGGGGCTCAGTACCGCCGGGAGGAGCTGAGGGGACAGTGGGGCTCGGTACCTGCAGGATCTGAGGGGACAGTGGGGCTCGGTATCTCCAGGAGGAGCTGAGGGGACAGTGGGGCTCGGTGCCTCCGGGAGGATCTGAGGGGACAGTGGGGCTCGGTATCTCCAGGAGGAGCTGAGGGACAGTGGGGCTCGGTACCTCCAGGAGGAGCTGAGGGGACAGTGGGGCTCGGTATCTCCAGGAGGAGCTGAGGGGACAGTGGGGCTCGGTACCTCCAGGAGGAGCTGAGGGGACAGTGGGGCCTCGGTATCTCCAGGAGGAGCTGAGGGGACAGTGGGGCTCGGTACCGCCGGGAGGAGCCTGAGGGGACAGTGGGGCTCAGGGGGTCTCGGTACCTGCAGGTGCCTCCCGGAAGCGCTGAGGGAGCGGGCAGGGGGAGCTCGGGAGGTGGCCCCGGGAAGCTCTGAGGGGCTCGGGGGGTGTCTCAGCGGTACCTGCGGGAGCCTCCGGAGGCCTCAGGAAGCTCTGAGGGGCTCCAGTGGCGGTAAGCTCGGGGGGGCGCTTGGGGGAATCCCGGTATCTCTGGGAAGCTCTGAGGGAATCGGGGGTGGGGGGCACTTGTGGCTCTCAGCGGTACCTCCGGGAATCTCTGAGGGCTCCGTGGGTGGGGGTCACTCGGGGGGTCGGTGGTCCCTCTGGGAAGCTCTGAGGGCTATGGGGGGGAGCTCTGAGCGGTCACTCGGGGGGTCCGGTGGTCCCTCTGGGAAGCTCTGAGGGCTATGGGGGGAGCTCTGAGGGGTCACTCGGGGGGTTCCGGTACCTCCGGGAATCTCTGAGGGAATCGGGGGGTCCCGGTAACTGCGGGAATCTGTGAGGGGGTTCGAGGGTGGGGGTCACTCAGGGGGTCCTGGCGGTACCTCTGGGAAGCTCTGAGGGCTCGGGGGGGAGCTCTGAGGGGTCACTTCAGGGGGTCCCGGCGGTATCTGCGGGAAGCTCTGAGGGGCTCTGGGGTCGCGGTCACTCAGGGGGTCCCGGCGGTCCCTCCGGGAAGCTCTGAGGGCTCGGGGGGGAGCTCTGAGGGGTCCCTCGGGGGGTCCCAGTAGCTTCGGGAAGCTCTGAGGGGCTCGGGGGTGGGGGTCACTCAGGAGGTCCTGGCGGTCCCTCTGGAAAGCTCTGAGGGACTCGGGGAATCCCGGTAGCTGAGGGAAGCTCTGAGGGCTCAGGGGGAGCTCTGAGGGGTCACTTCAGGGGGGGTTCCCGGCGGTCCCTGAGGGAAGCTCTGAGGGGGCTCGGGGGTGGGGGTCACTCGGGGGTCCCCAGCAGTCCCTCGGGAAGCTCTGAGGGCTCGGGGGGGGAGCTCTGAGGGGTCACTTCAGGGGGGTCCCGGCGGTACCTGAGGGAAGCTCTGAGGGGCTCGGGGGTGGGGGTCACTCGGGGGTCCCAGCAGTCCCTCCGGGAAGCTCTGAGGGCTCGGGGGGGAGCTCTGAGGGGTCACTTCAGGGGGGTCCCGGCGGTACCTGAGGGAAGCTCTGAGGGCTCGGGGGGGTCCCAGTAGCTCCGGGAAGCTCTGAGGGGCTCGAGGGTGGGGGTCACTCAGGGGGGTCCCGGCGGTACCTCCGGGAAGCTCTGAGGGCTCGGAGGGGGAGCTCTGAGGGGTCACTCGGGAGGTCCCGGTAGCTCTGGGAAGCTCTGAGGGCTATGGGGGTGGGGGGTCACTCGGGGGGGTCCCGGAGGTCCCTCCGGGAAGCTCTGAGGGGGCTCGGGGGGTCCTGGTAGCTCCGGGAATCTCTGAGGGAATCGGGGGGGTCCCGGTAACTGCAGGAATCTGTGAGGGGTTCGGGGGTGGGGGGGTCACTCGGGGGGGTCCCGGCGGTACCTCCGGGAATCTCTGAGGGGCTCGAGGGTGGGGGTCACTCAGGGGGTCCCGGCGAGTACCTCCGGGAAGCTCTGAGGGGCTCGAGGGTGGGGGTCACTCAGGGGGTCCCGGCGGTCCCTCCGGGAAGCTCTGAGGGCTACGGGGGTGGGGGTCACTCGGGGGGTCCCGGCGGTCCCTTCGGGAAGCTCTGAGGGCTCGGGGGGAGCTCTGAGGGGTCACTTCAGGGGGTCCCGGCGGTCCCTGAGGGAAGCTCTGAGGGCTCGGGGGGGTCCCGGTAGCTCCGGGAAGCTCTGAGGGGCTCGAGGGTGGGGGTCACTCAGGGGGTCCAGGCGGTACCTCCGGAAGCTCTGAGGGCTATGGGGGGGAGCTCTGAGGGGTCACTCGGGGGGTCCCGGTAGCTCCGGGAAGCTCTGAGGGCTATGGGGGTGAGGGTCACTCGGGGGGTCCCGGAGGTCCCTTCGGGAAGCTCTGAGGGCTCGGGGGGAGCTCTGAGGGGTCACTTCAGGGGGGTCCCGGCGGTACCTGAGGGAAGCTCTGAGGGCTTGGGGGGTCCCCAGTAGCTCGGGAAGCTCTGAGGGAATCGGGGGGTGGGGGTCACTCAGGGGGTCCAGGCGGTCCCTCCGGGAAGCTCGGAGGGCTCGGAGGGGGAGCTCTGAGGGGTCACTCGGGGGCTCCCGTAGCTCTGGGAACCTCTGAGGGCTATGGGGGTGGGGGTCACTCGGGGGGTCCCGGAGGTCCCTCTGGGAAGCTCTGAGGGGCTCGGGGGGTCCTGGTAGCTCCGGGAAGCTCTGAGGGAATCGGGGGTCCCGGTAACTGCGGGAATCTGTGAGGGGTTCGGGGGGTGGGGGTCACTCGGGGGGGTCCCGGCGGGTCCCTCCGGGAAGCTCTGAGGGCTATGGGGGGGAGCTTTGAGGGGTCACTCGGGGGGTTCCGGTAGCTCCGGGAATCTCTGAGGGGTCACTCGGGGGGTCCCGGCGGTCCTCCCGGGAAGCTCGGAGGGGCTCGGGGAATCCCGGTTAGCTCCGGGAAGCTCTGAGGGGCTCGGGGGTGGGGGGTCACTCAGGGGGTCCCGGCGGTCTCTCCGGGAAGCTCTGAGGGCTCGGGGGGGGGAGCTCTGAGGGGTCACTCGGGGGGTCCCGGCGGTACCTGCGGGCGCCTCCGGCGGCCCGGGCGCGGCGGGCGCGGGGGGCGGCGGCGGCGGCGGCGGGGAGCGGGGCCGGGGCCGGGGCCGGCCCAGCGAAGATGTCGGGGGCCCCTCGGTGCCCAGCCAAGAGCGCGGCGGCGGCGGCAGCAGCAGCGGCGGCGGCGGCGGCGGCGGCGGCGGCGGGCGGCGGCGTCTTCCTCCTCCTCTTCCTCGTCGTCCTCCTCGTCGTCGTCCTCCTCGTCCCCCTCGGACACCGCCATCTCCTCCTCCTCCTCCTCGTCCTCCCTCAGCGGGGACGCCATGGCGGGGTGAGGGGGGGCGGGGGGGCCGGGGGGGACCCTCGGCGCGCGCCGCTTCCCACCGCCCCAAACCGCCCCCGCCGCTGAGGAGGGGGGGTGGGGGGGTGGGGGGGAGGGGGTGTCGGTGTGAGGGGAAAGTGAGGGGGGGGGCGGGACGGGGCGACCCCCCCCCGGGCCGGGCCCGGCGGGGCCGCGCGGGGGGGCGCGGGGGGGGCGGCGGGCGATGGGCTGAAAAACGCCCGGATCGGTTAAAATCGCCTCAGGGCGCGGGAGGCGGCGGGCGGCGGGACGGCGCCGGCAGCGAAAATGGCCGCCCCGGGTGTAATTTTAAAATAAACCCCCCCCCCCGACACTGAAAAAAAAAAAAAGCAACAAAAAAAACCCCCCAAAAAAATCTACGAGAGAAAAGGTAAAAAAAAGAAAAAAAAAAAAAAAGGGATAATAATAGTGGGGATAATGATAAAAAACACACCCCCGCTAAAGGGGAAAGGGGGGGGGGGGGGGGGGAGGAAAGGCGGAAAAAATTATGGAGAAGGGAGGGTTAAAAATGAGGGGAAAACGGGGAAAATGGGGGGGGTGGTGCCCCCCCCCCCTCCTTCTTGAGGGAAAAAAATAAAAAAAAAAAAGCGCAAAATGGCCGAATGAGGGGGGTTTTTTTTTAAAGTTGCCCCACACACACCTTGGGGGAGGAAGGAGGGTGGAAAAGAGGCGAAAAAAAAGCCTTAAAAACGCGCAAAAAAAAAGCGACAAAAAAGCAACCCCGCGAAAGGGGGGAGGGGAATTGAGGAGGGGAAAAAAAAATTAATTTATATTAAAAAAACAAAACAAAAAAAAAAAAACAACAAAAAAAAAAAAAAAGGAGGAAAGGGAAGCGTTGGGGGGAAAGAATGAAAGAAATAAAGGGAAGAATTGAAAAGGAGTTAAATCGGAGGGGAAAGGAAGGGTGAAATGAAAAAATGGGGTGGAAAAAATGGGAAAGGGGAGGATGGAAAAGCAAAAAGGGGTAAAAATCGACATTAAAATTTAAAAAGGGGAAGGAATGGGAAGAAAAAGGGGGGAAAATCAACCCCTAAAATTGATATGGCAAAGGAGGAAGAGTCAAAAATAAACATTAAAATTTAAAAAGGGAAGGAACGGGACTGAAAAAAAAAAAAACCAAAAGGTGAAAAAGAAACAAAAATGGAAAAAGGCTGAAAAGGATAAAAACCAACATGAAAAAAAAAAGCCAAAAAAACCTTAAAAAATCAACCGTGCGAGGTTTAAAAAAAAAAAACCCCCAAAAATTCAAAACAAGACCCAGGAAAAAAAATCCCTTAAAAAAAAAAAAATCAAATAAAAACACGACAAACCCCTCAAAA